>CM037777.1:13560660-13610660 GCA_021229015.1 Solen grandis | reverse complement strand
TCAATTACTTTAGGAATAAAAACTCCCCTGATGCATATGACCATAATATGAATGTAGTATTCTTTGCTCGTTATCATTACATTTGTGTGACCGTCCCCGGTGGCCGAGTGGTTAGAGCGTCCGCCCCGGTTGCGGGAGGACGTGGGTATACCAAAGTCGTAAAAATGGTACTGTTATAGCTCCCTTGCTTGGCGCTCAGCATATAAGGGTAATTGCAGGACTGGTTGGCCCGGTGTCAGGATAATGTGACTGGATGTGGTATCATGTTACATGTCTACGGCGTGATACTGCAGTGTCACAGTACTTTATCTATCTCAAGTAGACATTGTCTCCAAATGACTGAAATACTGTCGATGGGACGTTCAACCAACAAAACAAACAAACTTACATTTGTGTGACTTAAGGAGATTCTTCTTGGACAGGTAGGAACATTCTCGAATAGTTTACACAATAATATCTATCAGAACTATTTTTCACTTTTGTTTTAAATGCAAAGTGTATTTATAGCATGCCATTTTGACAACGTGTGGCTTTCACAAGACAGCATGTCATTTGGACAAGACGCCATGTTGTTTTGAAAAGATATGCTGTTTTGAAAAGACATCATGCTGTTATAACAAGACAACTTGTCGTTTGGACAAGACAACATATCGTTTTGACAAGATATCATGTCGTTATGACAGGACATTTTGTTATTTGGACATAATAGAAAGTCACTCAGACAAGACATCATGTCGTTTTGACAAGACATCATGTCGTTTTGTCATGACATCATGACGTTTGGAAAAGACAACATGTCGTTTTGAAAATATGTCATGTCGTTATGACTAGACATCATGTCGTTTTGAAAAAAATATCTTGACATCTGGACATGATAACATGACGCTAAGACAAGACATAATGTCGTTTGGACAAGATATCATGACGTTTTGACAAGACAGCGTGTCTTTTGGACATAACAGCAAGTCGTTATGACAAGACAACATGCCGGTTTGACAGTATATCATGTCGTTTTGGCAACATACCTTGCCGTTTTGACGAGATATAATTTCATTATGACAAGACATCATGCCGTTCGGACATTATGACGTTTAGACAAGACAGCAACTCGAATGACAAGCTATGATAACACACAATATGGTCAAGATACCAAGACACTTTGTCAAAATAACACACATGTCCGACATGATATCACGTTATACGAACACGATACCACGACACTTTAACATAATATTACGCATATCTGACATGATAACACGCTGTTTGAACATAATAACATGCTCATTGGACAACATTACACATTTATCAGACAAGATATCATATTAAGTTGCCATACTAGTGCAACACTTAGTGAAAATATGATATTATTTTAACAAGATAGGACTTTAACGAACAAAACAATTTGAAATCTCTCAACATAAGATAGTTACGGCGTTCCATGCAATCGCATTATAAAATGGCTTGAAGGTCGTTTGCAAATATACATTGCAAATATACATTCGCTTATATATCTTAGAATTTAATAAGAAAATGCTGATACGCAAACGTATTCGTATTCAAGAGCGTGTCACTAGCTAAATGACCCAGTGCGCATAAGAATAAATTACATATCCGGAACATTCTATTTAACTATAAAAGCCATTTATTTTCAACCCTCTGTTAAACAACGTACTATACCTATGACAGTTCTGATTGATTCAAACGTACCCTTTTAGATTCCTGAAACCTTAAAGTGAAACTAAAACACCAATTATATCTACATGTCATGAAAGGATAATATGATTTGCGTACTTCACACCATATCATGTTATAAAACAGTTATCATGTTCATAAACTATTGAACAAAGATAAACCTATATCACGGAATGCATGTGCGTTTTACAAGAAGAAAATGTATGTGTATAAACTTAAAAGAGTGTGCAGATGAAATACAACTTCACAAATAAAGACGCCACTATACGATCACGAAATAACGTATATTGTACAGGCAAAATAACGATATATATTCCAAAACCGGAAGTATATTTCAAATAACGTAAATCGATATTTCTTCAGTTATAAGAATAATGGGAGAGAGATTATGTGTTGCTAAATATAGACACTCACGTAGAGCGGTGGCCAGTATTGACAGTTTACACAGATCACCTAGACCACGATATTTACCTTCCGGGTTGGACCAAAGTTGAGGAAACGTGTCGATACTTCGTGGAAACAGACATTCCTCTCCGACACAATGCTTGAGGTGGCAGTTTTATGTTCTGGAGTCTGAATATTGAGGTAAGTCTTTATTTTATTATTCTTAATGTGATGTTAAATCAGTCTATATTCCACCACAATCAACATTCAAGTAATGTGCCAAACATTGAAAATAGAAACTTTTTTTTCTACTTTCGATTTCTAATTTATTTGACTATTGCTTATTGTATTATCAAAATGACTGTTTGTCTT
The DNA here is from genome assembly GCA_021229015.1 of Solen grandis. Taxonomy (NCBI): domain Eukaryota; kingdom Metazoa; phylum Mollusca; class Bivalvia; order Adapedonta; family Solenidae; genus Solen; species Solen grandis. The sequence goes on along the minus strand of CM037777.1, from coordinate 13,608,212 downwards.
TAAACAACTTTGTTATATAGAGCTAATGAAGAATTTTGATTTTAATCAAACATACGTATATACATGGCCATTGGTCATGGAGATGGGATTGTTCTCCCTTGTAAAGTATATAGAGATATTAGATCTATATATATATTTATCCATATATATAAAGTCAAGATAAACGTGTATGTAAGCTGCCCCCCACCGCGTAAGTTCGACTCCCTGCAGGGTCATTAGGATTTTCATGTGAGGAAGCCTTCCAGCTGGCTTGCGGTAGGTCGATGTTTCTACCCGGATGCCTTCGTGCATTCGGGGTCTTCCTCCACCTGTAATTAGCTGGACGTCGCTGTATGACTGAAATACTGTCGAAGCGACAGTAAACTTAAATAGTCAAGTCTAGTTATAAGCTGATATTAAAAAAAGAAGACATTAATTGATATCTTAATGTACTTGACTGTATTGGTTTACGTGATTTATAATCCTTCTCCGCGGACACATGTGACGATACCATGACGAGCATGCGCTAGATATCAATTTTGACCTAGGTAACACAGTGTATTGATTGTATGAAAGATGATATCAATGAACATTGCGACCTAGAGGTTTTTAGAGATTTAATAATTACTTATTGAGGGCGTTTTAGCCGGTTACCACTGATTCTTGTTTTGGCCAATCTTTTTTTTTAAATCTATTTATTTTAGGTCAATTGTTATTTGTAAGATCCTTGCGAAAAGTATGTTTTCCAAATTCTTAAGGTCCTAAAATCCCATTTGAGTTTAAATAAAAGTCTTTCCGTTGAACATTTCTTAATTAGTTAAAATGTAAATAGTGTTCACAGCTTTGGAGTTATTTATTGTATATACGATTTGGTCCTGGAAGCTAGAAATGTTATGCTCGTTTTGTATATTCCATATATGTTTGACAATATGTTCACCTGTAAATTATATAATACATCAATGAATTGTGATAAACCTTTCTGAAAATAAGCTAGATATCTAAAACGAGTATGGTAACCCCATATTTTCATTAGTTTTTAGTTGTAGTCTAAAGTGCCCCCCTGCAAAAAAAAAAAATAGAAAACAAAATCTCACCCCTAAAAACCGAAACGCTTTTAAATCAATCAATCAATCAATCAATCAATCAATCAATCAATCAATCAATCAATCAATCAATCAATCAATCAATCAGTTTATAATCTAAATAACTGCCCATGAATCATGCGATTATTCAGTGTGCTTTCAATTTTGTAACACCGGTCTTAAAAGTGAGTATCATTTGTATTTATGTTTGCAATTAGTTTATTGGATTTAAGAAAAGGTGTTCCCTTTAGACCTCTACCACAAAATTTCTTCTTTTTTGTAAATTAAAAGGATGCCTAGTGTTGATAGCGTCCATTAATTCCTAAATACAGTATCTGTGTGTAGTTCAGATTTTACAAGTTAGACGTATCGCTTAAACTTGAAATGCATCGTATCGAATTCTTACAATGTCCAAGTAACACTGTAGAGCAGTCGTACCTTAGCCAATAGGATCTTGTTGCGAGTCCCCTGAGTCTTCTTGGACCCTACAACGTCCTTTGGTCATGGTACGACCTTAGCTGGATTCGGGTGCAAGCCCAATTACACCAACCAATTTTAGCACGTTTAAAACAGTTAAATGTATTTTAAAGACTTTAACGTTTAACGTCCCACCAACAGTATTTCAGTCATTTGGCGACGATGTCTACTTGAGACAGACATAGTGCTGCCATACTGCAGTATCACACCGTAGACATGTGCAGAATCACACCGTAGACATGTGACATGATACCAAATCCTGTCACATTATCATGAAGGGATCGAACCCATAACCTCCCGCTCCCGACACGGACGCTCTTACCACTTTCACCGGGGATTGACAAATGGTTGCCGCATAAATAGTTATTGCAGAATTTGTGATAAAATCCATATTGAGTTCCAAGTTAGATATCAACATCTGACATGCTGGCTTTGATGTATGTCCTGTATCAGCCGCATAATGAGACGAGACCCTGTACCCTTATACCATGAATTATATAGAGTCCTTGGGGCCATTGTATAGTCTTTCTGACTCTTAAAAGTCATTTCAAAAGAACATTTGAACTGATTTGCCAAATTGTTGGACAATATACTAGTTCATGTTGATTCTAAACTAAAAGTATCACATGTTTTGAATAGTCTCGCCCGCTTTAACCCGTGAAACATCGCCTGTCTTGCCTGGGTTTTGTCAAGTTGTCACTCAGGTTATCCCGAGTTGATCCGAGTTGAATTTCCGAACGCACTCATTAAAGAGACCCTGGTGAGAAGAATTAAAATTAAAAGGTTTGAAACGCGCTATTTGATTTGTTTAAAATCTAGCACTTGTTTATGCATATAAATTACATAATAGGTCAATCTGACGTGACCCCTAATGCAATGTTATCAGATCCTAGTCGCGGATAGTAGAGGAGCGGAAATTAGGATATGATTTTAATGAGATTGACGCAATACTAGAAAGATATATGGTAAGAATAAGATGGCGATAAGCAAGATATCAAGTTTTAGCAATTATAGCAGTAAAATAATTTACATCATTTGTATGTTTGCGCATGTTCATGAGCATATAATCATTTTACAAAACACACACACACACACACACACACACAAAACAAACAAAAAATCACACACACACACAAACAACAAAAAACCAACAACAAAAAAACCCCCCAAAAAACAAAAAACAAACAGAATCTGATTTTGAATCGTAAAACCATTAATCATTGTTCTTGAAAGTTATCAACTTGAAGTCTGCTTACAGTTCTACATGTTAACTTCGATTCTACTTATTTACAGCCCCGTGGGGGCCGCCGTGGCCGAGCGGTTACAGTCGTGGGCTACAAATCTCTCAGCCCCTCACCGCTATGGGTTCGAATCCCGGTAGGGACTTCGGATTTTTCATGTGAGGAAGCCTTCCAGCTGGCTTGCGGTAGGTCGGTGGTTCTACCCGGGTGCCTCTGTGTACTCGGGGTCTTCCTCCACCTGTAATAAGCTGGACGTCGCTATATGATTGAAATACTATTGCAGCGACGGTAAACCCCAATGCAATACAATACAATACAGCCCCGTGACCTCCATGCGGTTGAACAAGCACGATACACACTGCTCTTTGAAAAATCATTATCCAGTGTCTGACCTAAAAAAACCCCCAAAAAACCTGCAAACACGTGTGTTTTCTATTTGTTGAATTTTTACTTTTTTTTTCTTTTAAACAAGCCATGTATAATTTAGCTATATATTAGAAACGGCTACCATAGATATATTAACGTAGCATGAAAACGAGCAGGGTGACCCTATCAATATTTTTGCATTTTCGTGTTCAGTACAATTTTATGAATAATATACGTAAAAATAACAAAAAAATCGATTGAAGAGAAAAAGATAATGTAGCATACGTCATTAAAACGAAAAGATCCCGCAAACTTTAATCTGTGAGTAGCGGGTATCAATTGCAGTGGGCCTGCGTATGTCCGAGAAGGCAATTATTGAATGAATTATCAAAAATACGCATTTACTATCTAGTGTGTTTGTTTTATTACCATCAATAGAAATTCAGTCAGTTTTTTAACTTTTATTACACAAGACGTTTATAATGCTGCCTCACTACGATATCAAGCCGTATGCTAATGGCTGGTTACTACTCCCAATAATATTATTCTGACTCTTATTTAGCCGAAAATGTACTGAGCTCAAGGCAAGTTATATTTGACTATTTTGATATATTTCGCTGCTGTAGATATGAACCCACGTCCTCTCGCTTACTGGATGGACACTCTAACCATTCGGCAACTGGGAGCGGTGTATTTACTAGATAAACAATACCAGTGTAATATACGTCATGGATTCAATTCTTAAACCATTTCACATCTACATTTCAGAACGATCGACATGTCGTTTGACTTCGGGCAATTTTGTACGGGCTTAAGGAGGGTAAAGTTTAAAAATACAAATAGATCACAGGAAAAAGACTTCAAGGAAAACGTCCAAAAGCTGCAATCTGCTTGGAAGCAGGTAAGTCCAACATATATATGTTTGTTTGTTCTCTATATAGGTGTATATAAAGATGTCTGAGTTAATTTATGGGTTAGTGTTAGAGTTTGTAGTTTGAATTTTGAGATTGAATGACAGAATTAAATCAATGTACATATACACTTGTAACACCACCCTATATAACAATTGAACTTCAATCCATGCGTTTGACGTATAAGAAAATTCTAATGTAAATATTTGAAAATTAAGGTGTATGTTGATATGTAAAACTATCATGAGAATGTCTTTTTTAATAACATGAGCTGGGATTTACTTTTGTACAGAATGAACACAATTTAGCAACGAGTAGTCTTTGCTGAATGAAAAAGATTCTTCTTTCATCTAACTGGTAAATTTATTAAAAGGCAATAGTATTTTAACGTGTAATAAAGCAGACCAGCAAAATTAATTTAGTTTTTTTTTAACAAGGTATAAAATCAACTTATGAGACAGTGCAAGAGGCTTGACCAAGTGGTTTTAGTCACTGACTTAATGTATGTTAGTCCCTCTCCGCTTAGTTTTGGATTTTTAGCTCACCTGAGCAAAGCTCAGGGTGAGCTATTGTGATCCCGTGAGTGTCCGTCGTCCGTCGTGCGTCGTGCATCGTGCGGCGTCAACAATTTAGTATTTACACTCAATCACCTTTATTTCTTAGGCAATCATCTTCAAACTTTAAGACAATGTTTATGACTATAATCTCTCAATTGAGTTCGATTATGGCTGATATCGGTCAATTAGTTCAGGAGTTATGCCCCTTTTGATATTCAAAAAATGCCAGATTTCAAATTGTTTACACTCTAGCATCTTCATCTTTTGAGCAATCATCTTCAATCTTTATGACAATGCTTATGACCATAATGTCTCGATTGAGTTCGATAATAGCTGAGATCGGTCAATTAGTTCTGGAGTAATGCCCCTTTTAATAAAAAAAATGCCATATTTCACGATGTTTACACTTTAGCATCTTCATCTTTTGAGCAATCATATTCAAACTTTATGGCAATGCTTACGACCATAATGTCTCGATTGAGTTAGATTATGGCTGAGATCGGTCAATCAGGTCAGGAGTTATGCCCCTTTTAATATAAAAAATGCCAGATTTCACATTGTTTACACTCTAGCATCTTCATCTTTTGAGCAATTATCTACAAACTTTATGGCAATATTTATGACCATAATGTCTCGACTGAGTTCGATTATGGCTGAGATCAGTCTATCAGTTCAGGAGTTATGCCCCTTTTAATATTAAAAAAAAAAATGCCACATTTCACATTGTTTACACTGTAGCATCTTCATCTTTTGAGCAATCATCTTCAAACTTTAAAGCACTATTTATGACCATAATGTCTCAATTGAGTTCGATTATGGTTGAGATCGGTCAATTAGGTCAGGAGTTATGCCCCTTTTAAACTTCAACAAAAAAGCCAGATTTCATTTTCTTTACACGCTAGCTTCTTCATCTTTTGATCTTTTGATCAATCATCTTCAAACTTTATGACACTTTTAATGAACATAATGTCTCGGTTGAGTTAGATTAGGCCTGAGATCGGTTAATCAGGTCAGGAGTTATGCCCCTTTTAATATTAAAAAAATGCTAGATTTCACATTGTGTACACTCTAGCATCTTCATCTTTTGAGCAATCATCCTCAAACTTTATGGCAATGCTTACGACCATAATATCTCGGTTGAGTTAGATTATGGCCTGAGAATTGTCAATCACGTCAGGAGTTATGCCCCTTTTAATATAAAAAAATGCCATATTTCACATTGTTTACACTCTAGCATCTTCATCTTTTGAGCAATCATCTCAAACTTTTTGGAATTTTAGACATAATTCTCGATTGAATTGATTATGGCTGAGATGTCAATCAGTTCAGGAGTTATGCCCCCTTTTAATATTCAAAAAATGCCATATTTCACATTGTTTACACTCTAGCATCTTCATCTTTTGAGCAATCATCTTAAAACTTTATTGCACTGTTTATGACCATAATGTCTCAATTGAGTTCGATTATGTTTGAGATCGGTCAATTAGGTCAGGAGTAATGCCCCTTTTAATATTCAATAAATGCCAATTTCACTTGTTTACACTCCAGCTTCTTCATCTTTTGAGCAATCATCTTCAAACTTTATGGCAATGCTTATGACTATAATGTCTCGATTGAGTTCGATTATGGCTGGATAGGTCAATTAGGTCAGGAGTTATGCCCTTTTAATATTAAAAAAGGCAGATTTCACTTTGTTTACACTCTAGCTTCTTCATCTTTTGAGCAATCATCTTCAAACTTTATGACAATGCTTGTGACCATAATGTCTCGACTGAGTTTGATTAAAACTGAGATATGTTGATTAGGTCAGGAATTATGCCCCTTTTGATATAAAAAAAATGCCAGATTTCACCTTGATATCACTCTAGCATCTTCACTTTTTTAGCTATCATCTTCGAACGTTTTGACATTGTTTATGACAATAATGTCTTAATTGATTTTGATTATGGCTGAGATGGGCCAATTAGGTCAGGGGTTATGCCCCTTTTAATACAAAAATGTAAGATTTCACTTTGTTTACTCTCTACCAACTTCATTTTTTAAACAATCTTTTTTAAATTTTAAGACAATGTTAATGCCTATAATCTCGCAATCGGGTTCAATTATAACTGATATTGACAAGTTGATTTAGGAGTTATGCCCTTTTCACCATAAAAAAAAGCCAGATTTCACTTTTTTTACACTCTAGCATCTTTATTTCTTAAGCAATCATCCTTCTCAGGTGAGCGATCAAGGGCCATCTTGGTCTTCTTGTTCTTGAAAGGAAGTCTTCAAGTTGGCTTACGTTAGGTCCGAGGTGTTGCTCCATCCGTAATGGATAGTTCCCTGACCCTAACTTTTTTTTAATAAAAATAAATTTGGCCACAAACAGTTACATGTGCTCCTTTGTTAACATCGTGTTTGTGGAACAAAATCTAACTGTAATCTATTGTTAAGATATGCTAATAGGTGGGTCATTGAACTATGCATTAGCTGGAAGTCGATATATGACTGCGACGGTAATCTCAAGCTCAAAACAAAAACTGTCTGTAACATAAATTATTGAATATGTAAAACCAAGCGAGTGATTGATTCCTCGCTGATATACAATTATTGATATCTTTTGCAGGGCAATCAAGATGGGGTTAAGAGTATTGCGGCTGCAATTTCTGAGAACATAAAACTCTGTGATGTTAGTGCTACGATCAGATCGAAACTTGTTGAAATAAAAGCCGGCAAAGAGGTAATTATTATTTTGATAAATTTATGCTGACTTACATAAAAATAAATTATCAATTATATTCTTAATTTCCTTTTAACAACAGTCATTAAATATTTCTGAGGCAATTATCCGCAAGGCAATTTATATTCATTGTAGGTTTGACTTACAAATATCTAAACGTATAGAGGTGTGTAAATTTTAATGATTGATAATCAATGTAAAATATTGCTCTATATAATAATTTTGCACACGAATCTGAGAGAAATGTGTTTTTGACTTTTTTTTAGCAATATAAGACGGCAATGCATTTATATATTTCAATAACAAATCATTTGTTTTCTTTTTCAACTGAAGAAACCGCCACCAAAAAGCAAACTTCCTGAGAGAAACCCGTAAGTAAATCGCTGTTTTATGAAATTAGAACAATCAAGTTGCGGGTCATCGTAAGACATTAATTGCATAAAAATATCAGTGTTATACCAGCTGTACGTAACGGCTTTGCTTACAACTTTGTTATAAATATCTTACTGATTACATTAATTTGAATACGTTTTATATTATGTATTAATGATACAAGTTAGCAAATTAAAACATCTAACAACTTTTTGGTAAATATGAAAGAATGATTGAACTTATATATTGTCATTTGAGAGAAATATCACACTTCATTCATGACAAAATGTGACTATCAGCCATCCTACATTTTAAAGATTAATGGACCATGAAATATTAATCTGGTGGTCAAATTTATAGATTTTAGAATATATGTAGTCGGAAAGTTCAAAGAATATTTTCCCTTTAGGCATCCCACTACATCAACTAATGACGTACCAAACAAAACGTAAGTTTCATAAGTATATTTAAATTTAATGATAAATTACATTTATATATACATTATGTACATTCCTTGATTTGATGTTTGTTTGTTGGGTTTAACGTCCCACCGACAGTATTTCAGTCATTTGGATACGATGTCTACTTGAGACAGATATAGTGCTGCCACACTGCAGTACCACGCCGTAGACATGTGGCATGATACCATACCCAGTCACATTATCCTGACATCGAGCCAACCAGTCCTTTCAACTACCCTTATATGCTGAACGCCAAGCAAGGGAGCTATAACAGTACCATATTTTATGACTTTGGTATATTGCGGCCGGGGATTCCTTGATTTGAATAATAATACAAAAATAATTATAATAATAGTATTAATATACTGATATTAGTATTATAATACTAGTAATGAACAACTAATACTGATAATGATAAATTGATACTGGTTATAATAAAATCACATCGTTATTTTAAAAGATGGTTTAACTTCACAAGATGTTCATGATATGATTTTCTGCTTCAGCGCATTGACTGGAATCAAACAGAAAGCAAATGAAAAGTAAGCAATTGATAATAATCGTAGCAATCATTATTAATTTTGCTTCAATAAATACGCATTCTTCTGTACATCAATAGAATAGAAGGATTGTACCATCAGGTAATTTTTTTTTGTTTTGTTATATCTGTGATACCAAAAAAATATTCAGTGAAAGCGGCTGTTTACCGTATGTGTATAATTCATTACACTTAAGATATGTATTGTGATGTTAAGAGTAACCGCGTGCATCGTAATATTTTGAACGTAGCTGTTTGTCCAATCAAATTACTTAGTTTGATCCCATGGAAGAACTAGGAAATATTTTATATACATTTCAAATCAATTTTCAGTTGCGTTGATAGATGATATTTATTTGATGTTATATCTAATCATTTTTAAACAGGGAATTAGAGAGAACAAAGATCCAATTATCGGACCTGGCCAAAGATGTGAATGATCTCTATGGTTTGATATTCAAGCCGGAGAAACTACCCCAATCTCGTAGTTCGGATCATATTATTGAACAAATACGAACACATATTTCAAAGATCAAAGACAAAGTCAGTAAGAGAGAAAATGAATTAAAACGGTACAGTATTTGATACTTAATTCTGTTTTATTGTTCGTCCGACGTAAAGATGATCGGTAGAAAGTTCTGCTTTCCCTCGTTAATGTTGGTGAAATCTTTGTTTTCTGACAAATGAACTCGACAAGTGTAGGTCACATTGCACGGGAAAACGCTATATTCGTGAACGCCCACTTCGTTGAAATCGGTTAAATATAGAATACGGTATCCCGAAGCAGGTACTTGCGGTCCCACATGACAAATTTCGCAACGTGTCGTCTTCACCAGTTCCGGGTAGCGAATTCGTAAGTTTAGACTTAAAGCGAAAAGAGAATGTGATCAGTCATTCGACGCCACACGAAAATATGATTTCTAAATATAGACTTTAATTACATGTATAAGTCTACACTCCTATAGGATAAATACCAGTTTAGTAACGTTATTGCCTGAGATGGATAGAAAGCCCTTATTTTTACAATCATTGAATGTTGCATTGGGTGACCCTGCGTGTGTAGATGGGTATTGATTAAAGTAATACACACAAATAGTTAAATATCATATTCTTAGTCAATGGCCATCTGTGAAGGAGTTGAGTTAAGATTGAACACTGATCGCTTATGATGAACAGGGCGTCCGAGCGGGAAAGGATCCCTTCTATCATATCATACTTGGCAATTTTCCTTTGGGTTTGGTATGAAAAGCCATGACTTTGTCCTTTCATTAGTGTGCAATTTGATCTCATTTGTTAAATGTAAAATTTATCAAAATGTCATGGAAGTAAATTTAGAAACTGTAGTTTAAATAGTCTGTTTGGGTTTATATGTGTATAGAACATGTTTACGAATTTTGAAATTTTCTTTTTTCCCAGTTGTAAGGAAGAACATATAGATAACCTAAAGCAAGTATATAAGGACGTCATGAAAACTGACTACAAAGCTGATCCTAAGACCGACATGATGGAACAAATGACGTCTGACTTCATGGAAATGATAGAAAGGTATGATGAAATAAAACCAAAGCAATTAACACTTTCTTAATGATTCACTAATATATATATATATATTAATTTGTACTTGTTATTCTTTAGTTATACAATGTACAGTAGTGTATTGTAACGACAATGCCTGCCCTGCGTTCAGTTAATCATAACGCTCGCAACTGTTACGGATTTGATTCCCTGCTTGCATTCCAACTGAGATGCAAACAATAACGTTAGGGACTTCTAGTGGTAACTGTAAGCAGGACTGGTAGTACTGTTGGTAATCAAGCACAACGCAATGCAATCACTTTGCGGATAGCAAGATAAAGCTATTTCTGAACTTTTCCAGTCAGAACTCAATGTTGTGAGATTACTCAACGAGCTGAAATCTATATAACCTTTACCAAAAGCCTTACATTGTATGATTACTGATGAACCAAAGCTGGTTATATTCTAGACGTTTAATGACATTGGGCTGTTTCTTTTTAGCTCAGCTCAGGGTGAGCTTTTGGGATATTTGATTGTCCGTCGTCCGTCGTGCGTCGTCCGTCAACAATTTTGATGTTTACACACTAGAGGCCACAATTTTGATCCAATCTTCCTCAAACTTGGTCAGAATGTTTGTCTTGATAATATCTTGAACCCTTTCGAGAATGGGTCAGGTTGGATCCAAAAGTAGGTCAGTAGGTCAAATCTTAGAAAAATCTTGTTTACACACTAGAGGCCACAATTTTGATCCAATCTTCCTCAAACTTGGTCAGATTGTTTGTCATGATGATATCTCGAACCAGTTTGAAAATGGGTGGGGCTGGACAGAAAAGTAGGTCAGTAGGTCAAATCTTAGAAAAATCTTGTTTATACTCTGAGGGCAATATTTTTGGTCCAATCATCCTCAAACTTTGGCAGAATGTTTGTCATGATGATATCTTTTGTGGATGGGGTCAGAAAATTCCTGAACATTGTTTCACCTCATCATCTGTATTCTTAAGCAATCTGTTTTGTACAGGCAATGAATGATACTTTTCTCAGGTGAGCGATCTAGGGCCATCTTGGCCCTCTTGTTTTTAAATGGGACTAACTTCAAAATATAAGATATTAATTATACGGCTGTTGTTAATTCATATATGTATTTTTTGCGGCGAAATAACTCTGTCTGCTTATCATTTAATCTAAACTGGTATTACTTCTAAAACAGAGAAACGTTCTCTAAACTTATTTTGTAAATAAATTGTACTTAAAAGACTTCGATATATGATATACCGTACTGAAAACAAGATCAAACTACACCAAGGTATAAGAAAATATAATACAAAAGAGCTCCACTACCCCCTCTACAGTATCATCTGACGCAAATAGAGATTTTAACGTAACATGTTTTCAAGTTGTTTTTTTCCAAATACTTTAATATAATACTATTTGAAGGAAACCGTTTCTTCTATTTCAATACGTGGTCAAGTCATATGGTTAAGCTTATTAGATACAGTAAAACCTCATTTAAAGACCACTTCAATGTAAAGACCGCCTCATTATTAAGACTACTATTTTTAGATATAATTTGATAATCTCATTTCCAAGGTAAGATTTTGAAGGCATTTTTACGACTTAAGGATTAATTTTCACATCTTGCAATTTCAGGATTACGACTTTTTCAGTGTGTAACTTATGAAATGATACAAAAACTGCATTTTTTTTGCATATTCAGCAATTTAAATAAGTTTCATATTTTAGCTCACCTGAGAACAACGTGCTTATGGTGAGCTATTAGGCTGGGCCTGTGTTCGTCGTCCGTGCGTGCTTCCATCAACAATTTCCTTTAAAAAAACATTTCCTCCTAAACCGCCAAATGCATTTGACTACATTTCACAGGATTGCTCCTTAAATCAAAATTGTTAAATTTGTTTTGATTTGTTAGAAAAGTAAGCCACAGGAGGTAAAAATAGATTTTATAATTGCAAACTTTGGAAATCTGCAGGGCCTAGAGCTAAGATATTTTCTGTTTAACATGGCCTAGCGGACATTAAGTTTGTTCAGGTCAATGTCATTGGGCAAAAATTGACCCCGCCTTTAGTGTCACTTAATTTTACATAGACATTCATAGGAAAAAATCAAAAAAAATCTTCATATCAGAAACCACAAGGCATAGAGTCCTAGTTATTTGCTGTGAAACATGGCCTAGTGGATATCTACCATGTTAGTTTTCATCATAGTAATGTGGTCAGCAATGGACCCGCCCCAGGGGTCACTTGATTTTACATATACATGCAGATTTGTTTTTACTTATTTTATTGTTTCTCTTTTTAACAATTGTCTGTCTTAACATTTACAGGCTATATTAAACATGCACATTAAACATGTCGCAGGCGTATATTTCACATCTTAAAAAATAGTGGACTTTTCACGGGAATAACTGGAATCAAGTGATTTTTGACTAAAATATTAAATGCCATATTCTTTTTGACAAAGATGGTTAAATAAAAATCGAAAATAATATTGATTCCGTTATCACTGAAGTTTTCATTGACTTCTTAGTATCATTTTAGATGTAAACAACATTTTCTTTTCAGGTCTCAGAATGAAGCAGCAAAGCAACTGTACAAAAATGTCAAAGGACATGAGTTTGTTCTGGTCGAATCGAAAAAGGGCGGAAAAACAAGAGGAAGCAAAAACGATAACAGTGGAGAGACCCTAACATCTGGGATCACGAAGGAGCTAAAGGATGATATAAACAGGTATATTGTTTGACTGTGTTTGGAAATTCATATCTACAAGCCAATACCTTTTCTTCTATAGCAATTGCCTTCATATTTACTTTTAATAACGATTGAATTAGATAATAAGTATCTTATTACATATTTATCGTAGGTATATTTATACATGTACTTTTCAGAAGAGTCAATTGTTTAACATGCTGGTTCTAGTCTACTGGTTTCTGTTTCTCTGTTACTTCTCCTGTTGTGTGGTCTTCAATATTTATAGCAAATTCTCCATGTGAATTATTAATATAAAATTCAATGACTTGGTATTCAAAAACTCTGACTTTCCATTCAATAGATTGACTTGTACTCTTTCCGTACTAGTTTATACAAATTGCAAATTACAAACTATTGAAACAATTTACAAACCAAACATTCAGTATAGTTGTTGATAAAAGGATTAAGTCGCAAACTTGTTCTTAATCTCTCCCCTGAACTTGTATTCTTTTAGTTCTACCTTCGAATTCTAGCTACCGACCCCGGTGGCCGAGTGGTTCGAGTGTCCGAGACTAAGGGTTCGATCATCGGCCGCGAAATACCAACGTCGTAAAAATTGTACTGGTATAGCTCCCTTGCTTGGCCATCAGCATATAAGGGTAGTTCCAGGACTGATTGGCCCAGTGTCAGTATAATGTGACTTGGTGTGGTATCATGCCACATGTCTACGGCGTGATACTGCAGTGTGGCAGCACTATATCGTTCTCAAAGAGACATCGTCTCCAAACGAGTGAAATACTGTCGGTGGGACGTTAAACCCAACAAACAAACACACATCTGAAGCAACATCAATAATAGTTTTTGTATATTTGTTTCCATCATCTTAAAAGTTCATTTGTTTTCATGCGTTAACCATTTGCTTATATTATAACAGACATTGTTCTAAATACTATGTATCTCTTGTCAATATTGATCAGTTTTAATGTCAGTTGGATCTGACTTTTTTTTGCTAATGATGAAACTAATGTGCTTTTACATCTAGTTTTCTTTAAGTGATACTTGATTTTTTTAGTAATGGTTGAACACAATGTTATAATGCAGTAAGGAAGAAACGAAGTTTTTTAAATTAAAATTACAGATGATCGAAAAAAGTTGACCATATTAATGTTTAATTTGATACAATCATTGTTTAATTCGTTCTCCGATGGATTATCAGCTCACCTGAGCACAAAGTGAGGTATTGTGATCAGTCTTTGTACGGCGTCCCGCGTCCCGCGTCCGTCGTGCGTCGTCAACTTTTGCTTTAAACGACATCTCCTCCTAAATCGCTTAGCAGTTTTCAATGAAATTTATAGGAATGATTCTTAGGTGGTACTGAGCAAAAATAGCTAAAATCGTTCCGATCCGCCAACCAAGATGGCCGCCAGAGCTAAAAAAAGAAAAATCTCCAAACGACTTCTCCTCCTAAACCGCTAGCAGTTTTTGAAATTTAAGGAATGATCTTAGTGTACTAAAAAGTAAAATGTTCCGATCCGCCAACCAAGATGGTCGCCTAAGCTTAAAATAGAATAATCTTTAAACAACATCTCCTCCTAAACCGCAAGGCAGATTTTGATGAATTTTTACAGGAAAGATCCTTAGGTGGTACTAATCAAAATTAGCTTAAATCATTTCCATCTGCCAGCCAAAATGGCCATCATAGTTAAACATATCTTCTTCTTATCGGCTGAGCAGATTTTTATGAAACTTTACAGAAATGATCCTTAGGTGGTACTGAGCAAAAATAGCTAAAATTGCTAAAATTGCTAAGGTTTGCCTACCAAGATGGCCACCAGAACTAAAAATCAATAAAATTTAAATACTATATAATTTATTATGTGTAAATTCTTTTCCTTACTTAAGCATTTTTTCTCTAGCAGTTGAATCAGGTGAGCGATTTAGGGCTATCATGGCCCTCTTGTTTTTGTGTATGCTGTCCATTTATAAACGTATGTATTGGACTGCAATCATGTTTATCAAAGCAGCTCGTTCACAGATGATCAGTAGAAATTAAAAGAAAATGTTTATTACTATCCCATGTCAATGTTGGTGTTTTTGTGTCCTGACAAGTAACCCGACAATTGTATGTCGCATTACACGGGAAAATGCTATTTTCCTAAACACAACATCGGCGTAATCGGTGCCAAGAGTGAATTTGATCAGCCAGATGACGGTACTGCTTATGATGGCGAAGCCACACATTTTTTGGTAACCATGCGTCTGTAGATTGGTACTGATAGATGTAATGCACACACATTGTTTAAAAAAAATCAAGTCAATGACCATCGGTGAACGAGCTGCTTTAAAGGAGATATTCGACTGGTTAATTTCCACCAGTTCGCAACCAATGCACAAATGAAAAGGTACTCTTAATCTGATAATGATTTAAGATACAAATTTGAATGAAAAGGAGGATTAACTTATGATGTAGTCTACTGATACAAAACTTTCTTATTACGTAGAATTAATTCAAAGTGCAAATAATTTGATTTGTGCACGTAATGGAAGATATCCATTTCAGTTGTTATGTCTATCACAACATTTACAGATAGTTCTTCTTACATCAATTTTAGAAAAGAGTAGAACAGTTATTTTCTGAGTTTGATTTTCATGAATAACCGAAACTGTTGTAAATAATATATAATTGTTTTCATAGATTAGATCAACTTAAGCCGAAATTAGAAAAAATGTTCAATGAAATAACCGGGAAAGATTACACGTCAAAGACTGGTACGCAACAGGGGAAACAGGCACAGGGAAAGGGAGATTTAAATCTGAATGAAGATGAAATAATAAAGGACATGACTCATCAGCTGAAAGAATACAGTACAAGGTACGTTTTACATCAGATTTGTCTCCTGTTCCTGGTATAGATTTTGAACCGAACAAATACGATATGTTCCTCTTATGATGACTGAATTTCCAATGTAACGTTATTCAATTTCTGTAAACAGTTCATCACTCGAAAACATTACCCGGATATATTGCCAAACCATCACTTAACTGAGCGCCGGGTTATGGACATAAACCATTACTACCTTTAAAGACGATGAATCGTGGCTGGTTATTGGATGCCGTGGCACCTGGATCTGTTAATTTCTACGTTGTTTAAACTAAGTTACGCTAAATTGTTAATATAGTGACCTCATGTCTTTCTAGCAAAATGGTTGAGTTATACAAAGAAATTAAAGGACAAGAGTTTTCTATGAACGCGACGTCTGCTAGATCAAAGAAGGACGAGAAAGGGAAAAAAGGTGACACTGGTGGAGAAGAAGTGATACAAGGAATCAAAAATGAGTTGAAGGAAGATATAAAAAGGTAGACTGTTTTATGATTTATTTTAACCTCAGTTTGAAAAGTCTGTATTGCCTAAACACATATACACCCAATAACATAAGAACTAAACTGCGCTGAAATATAAAACTTGATGTGTACTAGTTTTTAAATTTACCTGAACTGTTGTTACTTATTTGCAGTTAGCAAATTTAACTACTTAATTTGCCTGTCCTGGAACAGTCCGATACAACTGTTTAATAATTGTTGTTATAGATTAACGGAAGTAAAGCCGAAACTAGAGGAGATGTTTAGTGGCATTACTGGAATGGAATATAGTCCAAAGAGCGAAAGTCAACCGGGAAAAAAGACGCAGGATCTTGGTGACCTTGAAATGTTGCAGGATATGACTCATCAGCTAAGAGAATACACAAAAAAGTACAATTTGTTATAGTTTATATTATGTTTCCCTTTTTCTGATATAAAGTATCAAATACATTTAAAGTAATGAGTGGTCATCTGATAATGCAATCTTCATTTACAAATTGTTGGCAACGTAATGTAGGCAAATATTTGTTTAAATATTTAAATGACAGTTGGGTTTAATATTTTGTTACATTTCTTTCTTTTTAAACATACATTTTCAAAAACATTGTCTCTAATAGTATCGTACAGGATATGGTAAGAAAAGATGTCGTAAGACAAGAACTCCGTCAGCTATACGAAGATGTCACAGGAGATAAATTCAAGGAGCCATGCGATACAACGAAGAAAAATCATAAAAAATCTAACCCTCCCGACAAAGTTGCTTTTGATTTGGAAACGACGGTGACTGATATGTCAGAGGGAATGAAAAAGAAAATATCGGAGTATGTATGTTATATCGATTATACAGTTTATATACGCACTGTAGACGAAGACAAAATAATTTGGTTTAACAAAATCGTAATTGTTTAAATCTCGGGAAATCCTTTCGATCATAACGTCAATAATCAATACTGCGTTGTAACTGTAATTGTTCTCACTAAATGCATTAAATGAATTAACATAATATATAATTTTATATTAGATTTTTCTTTATTATAAACATAGTTTAAAATAATACTGTCATAATTTTGCAATTGAAAACATCATAAAGGACTATTATTTTCTTCATCATACAAATCTTTCTAATATAACAGACTTAAAGCACTAAAATTCGATGCTGAGAATAGGTTGATAAAATTGTTCAAAATGATGGTTACAAAAATGAACAACCGCCGATTCAAGAAAGAGCGAATAACAAATTACAAGGCAAGAGAGAAAAGCAAATATCAGACAATGGTGATGACTTGGCTTTGGACGGTATTGTAAAACAAGTAGAGCTGAGATTCAATGTTTCAGTTTTGTAGAAATCCCTGCAGAAATTACTATGCGCTGTGTAAATCCATGAAATATACAAATCATGTTACACCATAAGGGGATACTATTATGTTAATCATGTAAAACAACTGCACAGTTTGCATCTTAACAGGAAATCCATAGAAATGTCGAATATTGTTATGAAAACACACCAAGTGATATAAGGTGTAAACTTGAAATTGACATTTTATGTAATAAGAGAAATGAAGGGAGTAAAAAATGGCAAATTTATATTTTGTTTTCTTTTATAAAAGTAAGTAAATTTATAGATACATTTAAATATATTTCCAATAAATGAAGATTAAAGATCTTATGTTCATGCTCAGGATATAATATAACTAATATAACATGCTGAATAATTAGAAAAATCACATGGAGCATCAAAACATACTTCGAGAATCATTATCAGTGTATAAAACGAGTAAACTGCATTAGTTGTATCTTTATCCTAGAATATTAGGTTTGTAGGTAATGAACTATGACAGAAAAGTGATCCAAAAAGCCCTCTAGTTACAATTTTGGTTTGTTATTATTACCGTATATGTTTTTATGAAAACAAATGAGGAACATTGCCTTTATTTCCTTTAACAATATTGGCATCCGAATTGTTTACTATGTATTTTCGTAGAATTTTAAAGAACATGTTCATTGCCTTTGCACAGATTCAAATCAAACTCCCTCTGCAAATTACGGCGATATTTTTTTTTGAGATGATATCTACAATCATTTTTTTTTAATTAGATCCTTTCGTGAAAGGAAGATTGTTAAGTTTTTTTTCCCAGCAACTTTGAACTCATTGTTAAAGAGTTATTCTCCATTAAGAATAAATTAATATCGTCGTATATTTATGACATCAGTGACTGTATACTTGAATGCCTTAATTCTTTTCAGTCTACAAAACATGAATGCTGAGATTGAAAATAAAGTAAGGAAGTTACATATTGCGGTCGTTAGAAATAAAAAGAATGTGCAACAAAAACGAGATACAGAGACTGTGGCCATAAGTGTTCTTTTAATGGATATTGAGGAAATGTTTAAGTCGTGAGTATGTTTTATCAATCTATTACAGAAGATTTATGAATTTGTATGAATATGGTTTTCTGCATTTCATTAGGTGTGTTTGAAAGCTGTTGTTTAAAACTTGTTCTGACTATTTTAATTTGTTAAAGCCTTATTTTTCACTTTGGGATACATAAACACACTTCGGTTTTATTTTATCAAGTGATAGTACGAAATCAACCATAAATTCTGCAAAATATGTATTTGTTGAGTTTGAAAATAAACGAAAACTACAAAGATATATATTTCTGTTGTGTCATACTATCACTTGGCTCAGTAACATGCAGCTTTAATATTAATATGATGGACTTAGCATTGGCATTTCACATAATATTAAATTTATTTATACTTGGAATGGAATAACATATTTTGACAGTATTTTCTCACTTGAAAACAAAATTGATACTAATAAATTATAAATGTTGTAATGTAAATTGGACCTAGTGCCTAATCATTTTATGTTTTTTGAGGGCTTAAAATAGCACATTATGTTCACCTATGAGGACAATATATTATAGTCGATGATTTACTATATGTATTACATTTGCTTAGTCCCTCGCGGCTATGGGATCTTAACCGATAGTATCACTCTGGTGTGTCTTATTAGAAATCCTTCCATTTCTTAAACGGTGAGTCGGGAGCTACAATATGCTTTGGGTCTTCCTTCACCAGTTATAAGTTGAACGTTACTATATGATTGAAATGTTGTTGCGGTGACTTATAACTCTAGTACAGCAACATTCTTGAATGCACTTGATGGTGCAAAAAATCATTAACAAATTTTGATAGCTTACACAATCAAAACATACTAATCCGATCATTAAGTGGATCAGGGACTCTATATTTTTTTGTAGAGTCCCTGAATAAATTAATTTGTATAACTACTGAAATTCGTTGCAATGGAAACGATAAATAAAGACCTGAATGATGGATAGTGGATCAGGGACTCTATATTTTTGCTTCTGTAAACCGGAGATGAACCGAAATGTTGGAAGGCTTGTACAATGAAGTTTCAATAAATCTGCGGATTCTCGCCGGTGATTCCACTCACGATCAAATCAAGAAAAAGAAAACCAAAGTTTTGACAGTGTCTTTTAAGCGTATTCAGACAAGATGAAACAGTTCTTGAAAGTAAGTTACTTTATATTTTTTTACTTTGATTTATTAAACCTTGACAACGTTATATACTATTGGATGAACATTTTATACGATACTATGTGGATTTAATATTTCAAAGGATACTTTTACAATTCGGAGTAGTTATTGTAATTTTTAATTTTGGCTGTTTCAATTTAAAAAAAAACTGATGTTGAATCACGTTTTGATCCAGCTATTACGACACAATATTTCATTCAACCAGCTTGAGAAACTAAGCAATCTAAGTATGGATGGGAGATGCATTTGAGTCGGATATGGAGAGAAAATTTCAAGACACATTTCGATAGATAGAATAAATTTTAATTTACCTTTAGTAGATATCTTATACACAATTAATAAAGTGTTATGAGAGACATACCAACGTCATGAATTAGTACTGGTAGCTCCCTTGCTTGGCGCTCATCATATAAACAATGTTGTTCCAGGAACGGTTTGCCCAGAGACAGGATAATTTGATCAAGTGTCATATCATGCTCTATGGCTACGGCGCAATACTGCAATATTGCAGCACTATATCTGTCTCAAGTATCCAAAATGACAGAAATACTATACGTCAATCCCAGGAAAAAAATATATCTAGATAACACATACACATCTAATTTAATAATATTAAACGGAATTAATGACATTTTACAAAAAGCAAGTAATCGTATACGTACATGTACATACAGGAGCAAATGAGTAAAATATGAATACTCAACATATCGCTGAGAAATAAAGCACATTTTGGCATTTTGAGAAAAATCAAATATTTTCAGATGGATATCTTCTGGTACTGCCTTTTATTTTTTATCGGACAAAACGTTTATTCATAGATAAATTCCCGGTTTCAAAAATGTATACACTTTATACTGGTTTAGCCGACACATGAAATATATGTAATATTCCATAATCTGAGAAAATATCACCTCATTATGAACGAAAGAAATATTCCACCAATATAATAGCGCTGAATGAAATTACAAACAAACAAAAATATATTACGATTGCTCATAAAATCTGATTTCTCAATGGGCATGCCAGTATGTGAGAATATCTATGAGAGTCGAGATAAATATTAATGGAATTATATAATTACTAATGACAAAATATCTGAAAAGTATAGATAAAATAGAGACGAACGGAGGCTATCTTTCTTATTATATAGATGCAAAAAATTATTCAATTTTGAATGTTCTGGTCTTTCTAGCAAAACGGTTGAGTTTATGAAAGAACTATATAAAGACATAAAAGGACGGGAGTTTTCCAAGTGGCAGACGTCTGCTGCACAGAAAGAGGATAAAAAAGGAAACAAAGATGATGCTGATGGAGGAAAACTAATAACAAAAATCAAGACTGAACTTAAGGAGGATTTAAATAGGTAGATAGTTTTATGATATATAATTATCGCCATGTTGAATGTTTAGTGTTGCTTGATCACATGTTCATTCCACTACGTAAGCATTAAGCTGCTTTGAGTTTGTGATATTTAATAAATATCGAATATATATCACATTTACGACATAAGATATACCTAGCCTAGTTCAGATTCATACATCTGATTAATGATTATGTTTTAAAGAACATGTTCATTGCCTTTGCACAGATTTAAATCAAACTCCCTCTGCAAATTACGGCGATATTTAATTTGGAGATGATATCTACAATCATAATTTTTGTGAAATAAAGATTGTTTAGCTTTTTTCCCAGCAACTTTGAACTCATTATTAAAGAGTTATTCTCCATTAAGAATAAATTAATATCGTCTTATGTTTATGACATCAGTGACTGTATACTTGAATGCCTTAATTCTTTTCAGTCTACAAAACACGAATGCTGAGATTGAAAATAAAGTAAGGAAGTTACATATTGCGGTCGTTAGAAATAAAAAGAATGTGCAACAAAAACGAGATACAGAGACTGTGGCCATAAGTGTTCTTTTAATGGATATTGAGGAAATGTTTAAATCGTGAGTATGTTTTATCAATCTATTACAAAAGATTTATGAAAATGTATGAATATGGTTTTCTGCATTTCATTAGGTGTGTTTGAAAGCTGTTGTTTAAAACTTGTTCTGACTATTTTAATTTGTTTAAGCCTTTTTTTCACTTTGGGATACATAAACACACTTCGGTTTTATTTTATCAAGTGATAATACGAAATCAACCATAAATTCTGCAAAATATGTGTTTGTCGAGTTTGAAAATAAACGAAAATTACAAAGATATATATTTCTGTTGTGTCATACTATCACTTGGCTCAGTAACATGCAGCTTTATTATTAATATGATGGACTTAGCAATAAGCTCCTCATTGGTATCTGTATATTGTCAAATTCAAAGACTGGCATTTCACATAATTTTAAATATATCTATACTTGGAATGGAATAACATATTTGGACAGTATTTTCTCACTTGAAAACAAAATTGATACTAATAAATTATAAATGTTGTAATGTAAATTGGACCTAGGGCCTAATCAATTTTATGTTATCATGAGGGCTTAAAATATGACATTATGTTCACCTATGAGGACAATACTAACAACCGTTAGTATCACTCTGGTGTGTCTTGTTAGAAATCCTTCCATTTTTTAAACAGTGATTCGGGAGCTACAATATGTTTTGGATCTTTCTTCACCAGTTATAATGTTAAAGCGGTGACTCATAACTCTAGTACAGAACAATTCTTGAATGCACTTGATGGTGCAAAAAATCATTTACAAATTTTGATAGCTTACACGATCAAACCATACTAATCCGATCATTAAGTGAATCAGGGACTCTATATTTTTATGTAGAGTCCCTGAATAAATTAGTTGGTATAACTACTGAGTGTCGTTGCAATGGAAACGACAAATAAAAACCTGAATGTTGGACATTTATAAAAATAGAGATGTCCATTATATAGAATCGACTCACTTTTCAAATATTGATTAATACATTGTGTTATCTAGGCACACGGAGGCTTCTGTAGAACTCGAAGATGTAACCGAGATGTTGGAAATCTTGTACAGTGAAGTGTTCAATAAATCTGCGGATTCACGTCAAGGTGATTCCACTCAGCGATCAGAATCAAGAAAAGAAAACCAAATTTTTGACAGTGTATTCAGACGTATGTCAGACAGAATGAAACATTGTCTTGAAAAGTAAGTTACTTTATATTGTTTATACTCTGATTTTATTTAAACCTTGATCAAGCGCATATATACAATGTGGATGAAACACTTTATACGGTACTATGTGGATTAAATATTTCATAGGATACTTTTACATTTCGGAGTAGTAATTGCAAATTTTAATTTTGGCTGTTTCAATTTTAAAACAACTGATGTTGATGCACGTCTTGATCCAGCTATTACGACACAATATTTCATTCATTTTTTTTTAAATTCTGCCTGATACAGAGTCAAATATTCTTAAAGTGACAAGAGGTCATATTAAAATGTAGTCTTCAAAACACCAGTTAGATTTGATTTTATACATGTTTTTTTTTTCTTTTTAAAACATCAATTCTTATTTACAGAGCCGCTGTGTCCTTTATGCACGTTATGGCCAATATGATTTTATTCGCGATAAATAATGCAATTATCTGAATATATCTTTTTCATATTTACCAGTAAATTGACTTGTATCAAAGACAAGCGGAGGCTAATTTCCTTTTTATATTGAGACAAAATACATTTTATTTTGAATATGCTTGTACAACGATGTATCGGAGTCTTGGAGTTATGTTAATCCCAAACATATGACAGCCGGGGGTAATAGAGTTTATAATTTCTCACAGCCCAATTTTGAATTTTGGTTATTCCATAAAATGTCATCGGAAGCTTAAAATATTTGTTTTTGATGTTATTACCGATGCGAATTTCTTTGTGCTGGCTTATATATTTACCTAGGTTAATGTTGGTTTCAGAGTCTGTATTATCGTGTTATTTCAATTATTTTATCTATTTTCTAATTACGGTTTCAATCGTTACAGAAAGCTGTCTTGCCAAGTCGATTCTTCTGTTGTTGAAACGGAGGTTAAACGTTTATACATTATCATTACTGGAGACGACAAGAAGGGCCCGAAAGCCTCACTGTCAAAATCTGATATTAGAACCTTTTTCGATGATGTAGGTTCAGAATTATTTCAGGCAATCAAGAAAAAAGAAAGGTATATTATTTTTTTATGTTTTTATTTCTTGGAATGGTAGAAGCCATTGTTATCTTCGTAATTTCATTTAGAAAAAACAAACTAACATAATTTAAAGAAGTAACTTGTTTTCTGTCCATTTCTGAGTAACTCATATACCGTAGTTCAGTTATACAGAAGCAAATACACCGGTATAGATGGAAATTATCTTTTTCTTTTCGCAAAGGCGATCTACAAACCTTTCCAATTTGATTATAATTAGTTCATTTTTATATTTAAAGTGAGCTGTTTGCTGATGTTGAAAAGATATTGCGGAGTATGTATGACTCTTTGTTCGGCAAATCATATGAAACCCCAAAGAAGACACCTCCTAGCACAATGTCGTCTGTAACATCAATTATACAGCGTACTACAAACGAGCTAATGGATTATAAATCTGAAGCGAGCAAGTAAGAATAATTCTAAAACTGTAAAATTTTACATTTCAATATTTTTCTCTAATCAGTAAGACACATTATATTATTAGAAATGTTATTGAAATATCAGTTATAATGTACATGGACATATATTTCCTTGAGCGTTTGTTAATTAATTATTGTTTTCTCTCTCTCTCTCTCTCTCTCTCTCTATATATATATATATATATATATATGGTGATTCAAAACTCTCGCTACACTTTCAAACTGTTATATCTTCAACATTTTTTATATATTTCAAACTTGAAAAATATTTTTAATCAATATTTATTCAGTTTTTTAAGTTCAGTAAAATCGCAGGAAAAAATATCGACTTCTGACACTTTCTTTTACTTATCGAACTTTTTTTTATATATTTCAAACTTGAAAAATATTTTTAATCAATATTTATTCATTTTTTTATGTTCAGTAAAATCGCAGGAAAAAATATCGACGTCACGCAACTCATTGATGTCATATTATATTTTCTTTTTCAAAATAACGGGTTAATAAAAAAAGTGTCAGAATTGTCAACTTTATTTTTAAAGCAATTCAGCAACACCATTTTTGCGAGCAATGAAAAAAAATACCAAAAAATCTTAAAATCGGGATCGTCATCTGAAAAGATTCATGCAGCAGGTTTGGGTTTACGATGGCACGAAAAACTTTTGTTTAGACCCCCGGACCAAGTCGGTGGTAAAGAATTTTTGGGAAAATAATCATCAATCAGGAGACCTGTATAGAATCTATGTTTTGAATTTAACACAACACACACACACCACACACACACACACACACAAAACTTTTTCTGATGCAACACTTAACGGTACTGATGAATTTATATATTGATTTTGTTAATGGGTGATTAATAATGCAGATATTTCTTGTTTGGAATCTTTAATGAGTGTATATTGAGTTGAATAAACCTTATTTATCCATAAATTTTCCAAAGCATTTGGGTTTTGGAGAAACTAGGTTAAACTCTACGATCATAGAGTTACTTTTGGCCGCTTAAAAATTTTTTTAGCGTCATTGGACCGTTTTTTCACCTCTTCAAAGGGTTTAGACTTTTAACAGTGAGAGGGGTTCTAGAATTCCAACAAATAATTTATAATTTATTACGCAGAAAAACATCGATATAAACACAATTTATCTGAACAAGTTTTGTGCACGTCGCACAAAGTGGTGAGTTACCATTAATCAACACTCAAATCAAGAATGCTAATCTTTTTTAAAACTGGAATGGGATGACATTCACACACCGATCTTAGTCTGTTAGACTTATTTTTTGGATAGAATCAAAGATCATATTTACAACCCTAGGCAAACAATACCAAAGAATGAAAGCCTCAATCTCACTCCTTGAAAAAAAACACAAAAATCTTTGTTTATTTCCTCATTACAATGCCCTTAAAGTACATGTACAGACAAAATAAAAGAAAATAAATTTCAAATAATACGAAAGAGAAAATGTTAAGGAATTTTTAAAATAAAATTTGAAAAAGGCCTTTCCAGTATATTGTTTTCACAAGGAATCGTCGTCGTACCTCTGAGGGCCCTTTTTGCATCGCATTTTAGCAGAAAAATATAGATATCCCGTATTGAATACAGTCAGTTTTACTTTAATAATCTTTCATTATAAAAACATCACGGGAATAACAAATTTTTAAAAAAAAATTTTAAATTTTTAGACAAAGGGTGATGATACAAACTTAAAAAAACTTAAAAATCAACCCCAAAAATTTTCATTTTTTTTTTGTTGTTTAAAAATTTATTTAAAGACTTTTTTATACTAAAAAATAAAAAATTTGATTTTGAAATTAAATTGCAAATTGACCCGGGAAAAGTTGCTCATTTCTCCCTTGCTATCGTCTCAATAATTAATCCCCCAGCAGAAAATTGTCGTTGGAACAATCACTTTCTGAACAAATTTTAAGCAAAAAACCAAGAGACAAGAACGTTTAAGGGGGAAAGAACAATTACATAATTTATTTTGTAAAAAAAGGTAAATATATCTTTAGAATTTTATAAAACTGGTTCAATATGGGAAAAATAGGGGGTTTTAAGGGGAAAATTCTATCGGATTATTCAAAAACCAAATTTTTTAATATTGACATAAATTTACTTGGGGGGCATATAAAAAATTTAACGTTTTACAACCTTCAATCATCAAAAAAACATTTTATTTTATCTAAAATCCAGGCCCTGCGTTGGTTTCCCAAAACCATTTTTTTTAATTTTGTAAAACCCAACAATCTACAAAAAGACTTAAATTTTGTTGGATCATTATGTAATTTCCTTTTGGATTCACGGGAAAAAAAAAAGGCCGGTTAATTTTCCGGGTGTCAACGGGGTTGGTTGATAGCTGCCTAATTGGTGGGGGGATTTTGGCCCTTGGGGTGACATACTGTCACTCTTTAACATAAAAATCCCTCAAAGTAACAAAGCTTCAGCGGTGGGGGTTTTTTTTGTGAAAACATTGTCATTAAATGACCGATAATCAAACCATTTACGACCGAATTTTCATTCGATTATGGGGGAATTATTAGTGCCAAAAAAAGATATATTATTTTTTTTGTTTCATTATTTCAAATTAAACGATTTTATAAGTTTTGTCTTTGTGGGTTAGAAAAAAAAATTTAAATTTTTTCTGTTTATTTATTATGAAAAATATTTTACTTTAAATTTAATTTTTAGCATTAAAAATTTTTGGACTGACAAAAAAAGCGATTTTATTTTTTTTTTTTTAGGAAAAGGGAATTTTTATAATTAGATGACGGGTTTTAAAAAGCGTGAAAAAAGGTAATATTTCTTTCCCTATTTTTTTTTAAACTTCCTGTGTTTCAACAGGAAAATTTAATTTTTTTGCCTGTCCCCCAAATTTACGGTTAAAGGTTTTTCTTCGTAAGTCATTACAAAAACTGTTTGTGAAAATGGAAAAATTTGATGAAAATAACTATTGCGTACTACTAACACCCCTAAATCATCTCAATTATGGAAAATTTTTTTAAATTTTATTCCTTGAAAACTTTTTTTTATCTAAATTTAATTTTTAAAAATTACAATCAACAAATTGCGTAACACAAATAACATTTTTTAATCGAATTCGCCTATTAAATTTACGAAACAACCGATAAATCATTTAACCTAATACTAAACCAAAAAACTAAAGACGCTTTGATAAAACGCTTTAAAAAATTTATGATTAAACAAAAATTTAAATAAAGAAGGGGAAAAGACACTTCACGATGGTTATAGGTCACGTACCTAAAAAAAAATACTCCCATAGCTAACAAAATCGATTTAAAATACAAAAATGTTTTTGGTTTCCCTTAGAAAAAAGGACAAAATAGAACGGTTTTAGAAAAAGTAAATATTTATTTGTGGTCACCCTTTTAAAAAGGGGAAAAATAAATACATTGAATATATCGCTGCTTTAAAAATATAATCTTCGAAAAAACAATAAAAAATTAAAAAAAAGGGGTTTTTCATTTTTTATTTCGAAGTTACTTTAAGTTCAAAAAAGTGTAAAACCTGCATGTTAAACCCAATTGAATAAAATAATTTTTCTTTTTTCCTAATTCCCCCAAAAAATTTCCTTTTTTTTTTCCAATTTCCACCAAACACCATAACAATTCCATTCTTAAAACCCAAAAATAAACATATGTCACAATTTAGTGACTCATTTCAAAAATTTTTACTGTAACGTTCAGTCCTTAAGACAATTTTTTTTAAAAGGGGGCAATCGGGGTTTTGGTGTAGAAGACTTTTTAAGACTTTCGAAGTCTTGTTAATAATATAAAAAGAAAAAGAGAGGGGGGGGGGGGGGGGGGGGGGGGGGGGGGGGGGGGGGGGGGGGGGGGGGGGGGGGGGGGGGGGGGGGGGGGGGGGGGGGGGGGGGGGGGGGGGGGGGGGGGGGGGGGGGGGGGGGGGTTTGCGGTTTTTTAAAATAATTCATCGTCAAAAGTTGTCGCACCGGTTTTATTTTTATTGTTTCTATTCTTTAATATATTTTACCCCAAAACAAAAAACAAAAAAAGTGTTTTTTTAGTTTGTAACATTAATCAATTACTTGAAAATTTGGGAAATTTGTTTGCATCCGACAATTGACGGTTGTTTCAAAAAATAAAAATTTTTTCTCGAAATTGTAGAAGGAAAACCACAAGAACAAAATTAAAATCTTGAAAGAATTAGAGGATGAGGGGGATCTGCAAAAAACAACAGGAAAGGGAGGAAAAATTTAAAAAATATTTTGATTCCACTGAAAATTTTTTTTGTGGCACTATTGTACTTTTATATTTTAATCTAATTTAAACAAAGGAATTCGAGCCACTTGAAGTTCATCGAAGATATACTGCATCATAACCAGACATTTTTTTTTCGTCTATTCCCATCGAAAATCAATTTCCAATTTTTTTATTTAAAAAAAATGACAAAATTTTTATTTTTTTGAGTATAATTTATAAAAAATTGCCATTGTCCTTTTTTTTTGATAAAATAGGGGCTTTTTTATATTCTAAAAATTTTTTGGGGCCCCAAGAAAAAATTTGGCCAATTCAAGAAAATAAATTTTTAAAAAAAAGGTAAGACCACAGATTATTTAAATTTTCCTTTATTTGACTTTTTTTTATCGCTTTCTTGTTCTTTGTTTGCATTTAGATTATCCAAATTGCTGGGGCAAACTTACCAGACAACCAAAAATAGCAACTAGCGACCAAAACCCGGCCAAAAAAACTTGCTGAGAAATTCTGATTATATGAAAAAGGGGGACGACCTTTGATGCATTGCTAAATTTTTTGGATAAAAAAACCCAGGGGGTTCTTTTTGCTTTTTTTAAGGTTAAGTGTTTTTAAAAAAAACCTGTCAAAACACCAAATGAAAATTTTCAAGGTCCGTTTTAAACGAATGACCTTTTTTTGGGGAAAAATTTTTAAAAAACAATTTTTGTTAAATCTGCTTAAGGATTTCAACGGTTTGTTTTGTTTGAAAAAGGGGCAGTAAAACCTTTTTCCTTTTTTTTTTACATTTACGGGTAAAAGGAAAGAAGCATTTATTTTCTTTTCGGTGAAAATGAATAATGCATTTCAAAAGCTTTATTATCTTTCAGGCAGCATATCTTTACTGTTGGGAGGTTACGGGAAGCAGGACGTATTACTGAAAACCACTTTACTGAAACCAAAAGCTCATATCATGGTTAGTTTGATTACCACATAGATCTTGATTAAATTGCACCCAAAAATCTAATACATTGTTTGTTCATTTGAAATATTTTTTGAAAATACTAATTTAAAATCATGTTCGAATTTTAATGCCAAATAACAAAGACGACAAAATATTGACTGGGGGGGGGGGGGGGGGGGGGGGGGGGGGCAAGAGAACGATGTAGACAGACAAAGCAACTAAATCAGTGTGTATGGAACATACAGAAAACTGATTCCCATCAATTATAAAAATTAAATTGGTTTAAAACCCTTTTTTCCCACGTGTTTAATTTTATTGTACAATTGAAGGAAAGGGAGAGCAGTTTTTCAAAGATATCAAAGCTTTGGAAAAAATTCAAAAAAGGTAGGAAGACACGTATATTGCACAAAAAAATATAAAAATAACCTGTGTTGAAATGTTTTAAATATATTTATTTTTCGCTACTCGGGAGGATACTTTTGTTTGACTTTCATATAACAGCAATCAACAAAATGTCAAAACCCCTGTAACTTACATATTTCAAAACTACATAAATACTAAAACAAAGATATAAATCGGGAAAGATTTCTTAAGAAATTAAAAAAGGGGATATATAGAATTTTATAAGACGTTTTTATAAGAAAAATAATTTGGGGCAAAGCAATGCTCGAAAAACATAAGAAAAAAATATTGTCATATAAAATCATGATATATTAGGACACACTCATCTTGTTTATTTTTGATAAATTGCGAAATGACGTTATATTTTTAAACGGCAGTACCTTCTTTTTTTTGATTAGAAAGCATGGGAATTGAGGTATGAACTAATCACCGATATGAGAAAATCATTGGAAAAGACCTTTGGAATCTCTCGGAGGTAACAGACTTTTTTTTAATAATTAAGGTAGCATAGTTATAATCATTTTTATTTATCTCTTATTCCAAGAACATCTTCATTGATATACTTTTAAAGGGTACAGATTTGATGATATATGGAAAGGGAGCAAACATGTATGTGTCTAAAAGTGCAATCAGATTTAGGCATTCTTACAAACAAATAAATATCAAAGATAGAAACGCAAGACACTAGTTTCATTTAGAATGTCGTTCGCTATATTTAGTGAATTGAACACAGATATTGTTTCATTTCGAAACCAGTCTCTCACAATATAATTATCAATAAAACGTAACAAAAATATTGCAGTAGTTAAAAATTCCTCCAATTAAGTGAAGTCATAGATATTTTTATAACAAAAAACCTTTTAAATATAAAAACACAAAAAATTTCCCCGTGATCATACGAAATTTTGCAATGGTTTTGCAAAGGATTTGAAGAAACAGGAAAAAAAATGAGTCCATGAGGTTTGATAATGTAAAAGGAAGTAAAAAATCAATAAACCAGGTATCGCACATAGTCTAAATTTCTTTTTAATTGGGTTTAATTAAACGATTACGAAATGTAAACAACCGTTGATGTATTCTCTGAATACTATTCAATACAAGTTTTAAACCCTGTAATTTTCCATTTTTATCCACTCATTCATGATTCTTTTACTCTAAATTCACAACACTATGTATCTTTCAATAGATTAAACATTATATTATTTAACTGTACAAAGGTTATATTTAATAAATACTTCCAAGCAATTGCAGTTAATAAAAATCACTGTATATTGAATTGTTTTTGAAAAATATAAACACGGATTAAAGTATCCTACCCTGTTTAAATAATTTTGTTCAAAAACATATATATTATTTACACATATTGTAAAAAACTCACATGGCTGCAGTTTTGTCGAGTGTATTTCTTTTGAAAGCAAAATGTGGTTTTAATCATCAACAGCAATGTAATATTTTCAGGATTTTTCACCGGGTGTCGGATTGAAAATAGGAAAATGAACATGTAACGAAATACGTGCAGGAATCTTAGAACTAGCATGGCTGATGGTTCTACAATCCCACCTCTCGTTCTTGACGACAGTGTAACCAAAAACGAGAAGTTTAATAAACAAAAACCGGGAATACCCCACAATCTGGCAGAAGTTTAACTATTTTTGGGTTTGCGCTCTTCTTATCGCAAAGGAGGGGTATCCTAAAAAAGGTGTAGCACAAGGCTTGAATGAAAAGGAATATTCTAGTCTAATACTATTTTCTTTCTCTTTAACCAGTGCTGGTATATTTGGAATAAAAAACACAGATACTTTGTTTAAAGAAAATGCGTCAGTATAGCTAGAATTTAAATTATTTGCTTTTCTGTTACGTTTTAATAATGGGAGGCTCCTGTAAATAGCTGTTTCAAGGGGCTTAAAAAAAAGGGATGTACTTTCTGATCTTAGCTAAAACCCTTTCATTTCATAAAAGTTCAACATATGTACAAAACGGCAAATAACATGAAAAAGAGTGCTTTTACACCAAAAGGTTGTTACGAAAATGAGTCTCATGAACATGTACATCCTTTTTTTAAAACTTTTGTATAATTATGTTTGTTCTTTTTGTTGTTTATGGGTTAGCCTACTTAACGTACCATATCAAATGATTACATTTTGGTACTTTTTTAGAATAAGCGAGAAATTAAAGTTTCTCTCTTATTCATTTGTATATTTGCATTATCTTCTAAAATATATACCATTCGAAAAATTTACCGATGACTAGATTTTCTTTTCGAAGGTTTGTTTTTAAAAAAAAACTTCCTCTGGGCAGTTTAATTTTTGTATTTCAAAATTGATTGAGCATGTCTACTTACAATGATTAATTTTACGATATATTATTTATCGCTACTTGGTACCATTCTTTCAGAATGGGCAAAATGTATTCATTTTATTTTTAAGAAAGAAAGTATATTGTTGGCAGTTGATTGTTTCTTTAAGAATTATGTCGAAAATGTAAAAACTATATCTAAATAAAAAAGAGATTCACAATTTTTACTTTTGATAATGAATTTAGTAAAATGAAGGTTATTTAGAATATGATCATTGTTTATGTAGTGTGTGAAATTATGTTGTACATTTTATTAGAAATTGCTCAAGCAGAAAAATTAAGGGAATTTAAATTTTTTATGTTTATGCTACATTGGTTTATGTCAAGCATAAACGATTTAGAGTTTATTTAAGAGACAAATAAACCATATTTGTATATTCTACTCTAAACAAGTGTGCGGTAAAATTGATAAATATGTTTTATCTTCCGTCCAACCTCACTATTTTTGTTGTTGATATGATATACATACTAGCATACTATTTTTTGATATTATTTTTGTTGTTTTTATTTGTGAGTCTTAGTTTCTTTTTTTCTTTGAACATAGAAATTATTTAATCATTTTGGGTTTTTTCACTATACTCAATGGACATTTATCTATGAATAAAATTCGATTTCAAGGTAACAAACAGTAGTTCGTGTTTGTTGTTGTAGTTGTTGCTTTTAATAGAAAAATATTGATATTTGGGTTGATTGTACTATAGCAGAACGCACACCCTAACATGATTATATTGTAGCCGTTGATGTCTTAATGTTCATTTTTTTTTTAAAACATCACGGATTTACATTTTAAACAAAATACTCTTCTGAAAGAAACTATTTAGTTTTTAAATTTGGAATTTTTTTTAGAATACTATTAAGTTGTCATTTTTTATTATGTTGTAATTGTTATATTTTGCACGAAAGTAAGTGCAAAATATTCAAATTGGGTTTTTTGTAAATATGCATGCATCTTGTGCGTCGTAGGCAAGAACGAAAGCAGCGGAAACTACTCTGCTTCTAAAACAGATGCTTTAAAAATACATTTTGAAGACAAATATGAAGCAGTTGGATTTTTGAAAAATTGTTATATTTTCTTAATATGAACTCCTTTTTTCCGTCAAAATTGAGTATATCTCCAAGGACATTTTCTTTTAGGAGGGTGATGTCGTATTTTTTAGTTTTATATTAGATAAAATTGTCCCTTTTATTGTACGTGTATATTGAATTGTCTAACATGTAAATTATTTGCCTTGATATAATTATTACTTGTAACCTTTACAAGTAAAAAAGTGCTGCCTGTGGCAGCACATTGAAAAAAATCACGGTTGGGAAGAAAAATTGTCTAATAATAAATTTTATGTGGTTTAACTGTAGATTTTAATTTATCTTTACATGAACACTATTTTCCGTCCAATTTGAGTATATCTTAAAGGACATTTTACTTAAAGGGAGTGATTTATTGTTTCTATTTTTTAAAAATTGTTATATTTTCTTAATATGAACTCCTTTTTTTTCTGTCAAAATTGAGTAATATCTCCCAAGGACATTTTCTTTTAGGAGGGGGGATGTGCGATTTTTTAGTTTTATATTAGATAATTATCCCTTTTATATGTACGTGTATATTGAATTTTCTAACATGTAAAATTTTTTGCCTTATATAATTATTACTTGTAACAGTTACAAGTAAAAAAAGGGGCCGTGGCACACATTTAAAAAAAATCAACGGTTGGGAAGAAAATTGTCTAAAAAAAATTTTATTGGGGTTTAAATGTAGAATTGAATGTTATCTTTACATGAACGCTTTTTCCGTCCAATTTGAGTATATCTTAAAGGACATTTTCCTTTAAGGGAGTGATTTATAGTTTCTATTTTTGAAATTTTTATATTTTCTTAATATGAACTCCTTCTTTTCGTCAAAATTGAGTATATCTCCAAGGACATTTTCTTTTAGGAGGGTGATGTGCGTATTTTTTAGTTTTATATTAGATAATTAGTCCCTTTTATATGTACGTGTATATTGAATTGTCTAACATGTAAATTATTTGCCTTGATATAATTATTACTTGTAACCTTTACAAGTAAAAAAGTGCTGCCTGTGGCAGCACATTGAAAAAAAATCACGGTTGGGAAGAAAAATTGTCTAATAATAAATTTTATGTGGGTTAACTGTAGAATTGAGATGTTATCTTTACATGAACGCTATTTTCCGTCCAATTGAGTATATCTTAAAGGACTTTTCTTAATATGACTGTTATTTTTTATAATTGAGTATATCTCCAAGGACATTTTCTTTTAGGAGGGTGATGTGCGTATTTTTTAGTTTTATATTAGATAATTAGTCCCTTTTATATGTACGTGTATATTGAATTGTCTAACATGTAAATTATTTGCCTTGATATAATTATTACTTGTAACCTTTTCATCATTCACCAAACGAAATTTTCTTTCGTTTTAAAATTATTGAAATATAATTGACGTTTCAGTAACTCAAAAGCCTCTATGCTCTCGGGTTTTCCTACACCTGTTATTTGGTGGATGTTACTATAACAGCAACTGTAAACTCTGAAGCATTTTAATCTTAAGATTTAAACGAAATAAGTGACGTTCCTGATTTGAAACATTTTATGTTAAGGGTAATTAAACTGTATTTTGGTCATTGAGAAAATCAAATATTGACCTGGCTTCAAATGAAGGGAAAAGTTTAAAAAAATATATATATGATACATTTTTAATTTCAAAATATATCGGAATTTATATTATTTTTTTTAGCATTATCATTATATAATTTCCTTGATTGTTTGTAGTATTAGACTATGTAAGGAAACACTGATGTATTTTCCTTGTAATATATATTCTTCCCATGTAACTTGTG
Source organism: Solen grandis (assembly GCA_021229015.1). Classification (NCBI taxonomy): domain Eukaryota; kingdom Metazoa; phylum Mollusca; class Bivalvia; order Adapedonta; family Solenidae; genus Solen; species Solen grandis. Next base: position 13,572,999 of record CM037777.1, on the reverse strand, counting down.
CGTCATAAGCATAGAATAAAGGCAAAGTAAACTACTGAAATGGTTTATGTAAAAAGTATGTATCAGAAATGTATGTGTACCATCACATTTAATAAAATAACGTTTACTCGAATACTTAATCCAAACTTCCGTTCAATACATAAATGTGCTCGGAACATTTTCTGATACGAGTCACCTTCTGTGAAAAATCACAAACAGAAAAGTTGAAACTATTCATCGGATTATCATAACTGAGGCATCAAAATACGGTATCTTCCGAACCATAGCATTGACAGGAATATCCGGGCGTCTAGCAAGAGCTTTCAGAAATAATTTGGAAGAACCTCGTTCGCTTCCATAAGCATGTGCCCTCGTCACGGAGGTTTTGTTTATATAATGATATTTGTGAAGTGAAGCCTTGTTTCAACGAACCCGTATTCTCCCGACAACCCCGATTTTCGGAATATTTAGTTCCAACACATTCCTTATATAAACACGTAAAATAAAAGTAACCCGCAATTTTGCCGTGCGGTATTTTCTGTATTCCACACTTTTGCCGTAAGTTATTTTCTGGAACCAACACTTTTTTGACGTCGATATATTGTAGCCCACTTTTTATTTTAAGATCACTTGTTGAGCAATAGTCACATGTCACTTATAAAAATGGCTGTAACAAATATCTAGATATCATTTCTCTTCTTAGACTGACAAGTTGCAGAATTATTATAGGCGCTGCTGGCTAGAGTACCGGAAGAGTCATTTGGATGTTTAATGAGAGGATGCGGTAGCTCGGCAGTTTTGTGCACTCAGCGTTGTGGTAAACAATATTGCTAATAGTTGGTTCGAACGGCTACATACACATCCTCTAAATGTCACCAGTGCGCCCATACACAGTAACCAACTATTCTACGAGTAAAAAAGTGCTGCCTGTGGCAGCACATTGAAATAAGCACGGCGGGAAAGAAAAATTGTCTGATAATAAAATTTATGTGGGTTAACAGGAAAACATATTGTTTTTCATTTTTACATAACCTTTATTGAGATGTGAATTTGTTTAAAAAAGTATATATATTTAAGTACATAAATACCCGTAGAAAACTAGTGCCAAGACTTGAAGGGAATCTTAAAATGAAAAAAGACACACAATAGTTAAAATATTAAAACAAAGGCCTAATATACATATTTGGAGGACACAAAAAAGTTTCAAAGTACGATGGCGAGGAAAATGTGCAGCCAGACCAGGACTGAAACCACGGACCACTTACAAAAGCTTCAAACTGATAACAGTTAAAGATTCCTTGCCAATTTGGAATTCATTGCAGGATTTACAGAGATCAAATTAATAATGTTCCTGATAAACAAAAAATAAACATTGGATATACTAGAATGATCCCATGTTCAGTGCAAAATAACAAAGTGAAAACAAAATTTGCAGCAAGACCAAGAGTTCAGCCTTTTAAAGGGTGATTGTTCTACTTGCTAAGTTATTGGACAGCTTACAACGGTCTATGACCTGATTGATAAGTGTTACTTGTTGGCACTACATTAGTTTGTTTACAGAAAAAAATGGTTGGTGACTGGAAGGTTTTATAAAGTTTTACAGTGGCAAATGATTAAACATTATAAAAGAAAATCTTATTTTTGTGTAAATTTTTCAAGAAGTAATTTTAATATACAGCAAGAAAAAAAAAAGAGAAATGCATAAGAAATTTGTTTTCAAGATGCTTTCAATATATATACCATTTTAGTATATTTCATTTAAAGGAAAAAGAATCTCTGAATAATCAAAATAAAATTAAAACAAAAAGATTAACGAAGTCAGAAAGGGGAATAATTACATGTATGTCAAAATCCAAGACAGAGTAATGTACTCTTGCCATGTACAAATAGATATGATGGTCATAAACAGATATTTTTTAAGTTCAAAGTAATACCTCAAAGGGTAGGTGAAAAAAAAATGAGGTGGTGCGAAAACTTTAACCAAGGTTCTTAAAAATAAAGGGGGGGGGGGGCATAACTATTTCAAAATTCATGACAAGGTCTGACTTCCAATACAGGTATGTAATTTCATGCGTGAATTATGAGGGGCATCAATGGAAAGGAATTAGAGATAAAAACAATGTAAAACAAATTTTTAACATTTATTCTAGGTACAAAAAGGCCCATTCATATGCAAAAATATTTAAAAGAGTTACTGTTCCTGTTTGTACTTGGAGTTTGAGGGCCAAACATTCCTGTATCTACTGGTTTGTCTGGTGTTGATAAACACATGTGTGAAGATTGAGAGACACCTATTGAGTGAAAATGGAGATATAAGCAATGTTAAACAAAACTTAAAAAAAAAAGTTAAAAAAGGGCCACAGATTAGCAAAAAAAAAATATTTGTATGAGTTACTCTCCCTGTTTCTACTAGTTGATGTGATGTTGATCAAGGCATGTGCGAAGTTTGGGGGACATCCATTGAGTTAAGTTGAAGATAACGACATTATTAAACAAAACTTTAACATTTTTCTAAGTCCAAAATGGGCTATAAATGGAAAAAATTGGAAGAGATGCAGTTCCTATTTCTACTGGTTGCTCTTATGATGATCAAGCCATATGTGAAGTTTGGGGATGTCTATCGAGCAAAACTGGAGACAAAGCAATGTTAAACAAAAGTTTAACATTTATTCAAATCCAAAATTATGCAAAGATATCTGGAGGAGGTACTGTTTCTGCTTCTACTGGTTGGTCTGATGATGATCAACACATATGTGAAGTTAAATGGACAACTGTTTATAGTGGAGATAATGGCAATGTTAAATAACACCTTAACATTTCTTTGGATGTAGACGCTGACGCCAGTATGACTACAATAGCCTTTCCTATTTTTTTAAAAAAAAAATGAGCTTGCAAAAATGAAAGAGAGTACATAGCCTGATTAGTCCATGTGTAGTTACAAAATCTGTGAGGAAGTCATTGTACCAGAATTCAGATAATAGGATGTATAAAAACTTTAAATTAAATATATTGTGAATTATGTTGTGAACATTTTTTCAACAAAGAACAATAACACTTGATTTCTATGGTATTGGGTACATGAACCATATATCATCAGCCGATCTTAAATTTTAAGAGATTTAAGCTGAAGACAAATGTAAATGACTATGAAAGTAAAGGGTTATTCTCCAAAATTTATCATAGCCTCCTTTACAAATCGTCAATACATTTAGCATATATCATCAGCCTATTTTAAATAAGAGTAAAGTAATACTGCGGACATAATTTTCCAAAAAGAGCTCTTCTAAGTTCTTGGACATATTTATTTGCAACATTAGACAATTTTAATAGAAACAAAATGATGCTGCAGATTTTCATCTTTTTTTAAAGGGCACCAACTCTAAAAGGAAAAAAGGCTTTAACAGAAGAAATTGCTTTCGACATATCCTCTCAAATTCAATGATACATGTACCAAATATCATCAGTTTAATTTTAATATAAAGAGAATTATGCTCCAGGAAGGGAATTAATAAAGGACAATAGAGGGCAGAATAATATACACTTAATTATAACATTTCAGGCCACTTGATTGGACATGGTTACCTTCAGCAGCAATAAATGCTCAGAGATTTTATACAGATTAAAATTAATAGAAAATAAGGTCTCATTTTTCATGGGATCAATAACTTAATATAATTACAGGAGCAGACCATGAGATTATCACTAGGGAAAATATATTTCTGAACACTAGCTTCAGGAGAACGATTTTGAATTTAACTATATATGTGAAGAGTAAATACAGAAACTTGATGCCCCCACTTAAGATATCATTTTTAATGGATAAAATTAATTCATTTTAGCAATGTGTTAGAGAACTATGAGGTGACCATTTGTGCCAAATGAAATTAAAATCTGACTGACCTTTGGTTACAAAGATTCTTTTATAAATATATAATTATTAGGAAACTAGCCAACCATCTGGTGCTCCATTTTCAAAGGGATAAACTTAAAGTAAGCAATTATGGTAGATGGCTATGTGTAAATTGAAATTAAATTTCACCAAATACTTGTGCCTCTGCCTATAAATATTGTAACCATCTCAAGCATCATGAAATTAATCGCTAACCATTACAATACAGCAATGTAAAAGTCCGAACCTTTCCGAAATGTACTTTCATTTCTGGGATCTAAACAATAGCCGGAAAAATAGGATATTTATATAAATTTTCATAATAGCACTATCTAATGTAGCTTCATGATTACAAAAATAATCAACTTACCGTGTATAGAATTTTTAATACAGTTGAAGATTGCAATTTTGTTCATCAAAGTATCGTAGGCTATGTCGGGTCTCCCGGTTCAGAACAGGCCTATGAAAAATCTCGATTCTTTTAATGGTTTTGTGCTACTCACATTTCAAAATGAGGTTTATCAAATTGACACGAACTTGTGAATTTTATTAATAATTGAAATTGATAGAGTACGTTTTATGTTGAAATGGACATTTTGATGATGTTAATAGAAATAATGCCTAATCATGATAAAAAAATAGATTGGGGTATACGGAAGGATCACTTCCGAATTTTGTCTTCATTTCCAGCATTGAATGCAATTTCTGAATTTGTTTGCGTATAACCTCACCCCCCCCCCTTTTTTATTTCATTCATGCTCCCTCAATTCTAGGCGAAAAATTCGTGTTTTATAACGAAAAAATGCCGTAATTCATTGACAACCTACGAAGCAAATACAGTATGCCCGGCGGTGATCCGCCATGCAATAAGGGAACTATAACTGTAATAAATTTGGGGACGGTTAATTATTGTCCGTAGTATTGGAACTTTCGAATTCACCCTGCAAAACGCTGGTGTTAAAGCTTTATCAAAAGACACACGGCGTGAGCAAGAATAAATCATTTCTTTTCAGAGGATAACTGTTTGGTATCAGCACATCGGGGAAAGTTGAGGGATGTTTTTGATTGTAAAAGATCGAACCGCATAGTGGCAAGACACCTACTTGCCTACTTGAAAAGGTTACTGTAACTGGTTTATTGCACGGATAAATAAAATGGTGTAGTTATATTAGTCATTATATTATTTGTTGAAATATTATATTTTTTTATTCTGATATATTGAGCCTCTACTTGATTACCACTTTATGCATTGGCGGTCAGACAGCTCCACCTGTAAAGATGACATATCGTGATGTAGTTTTGTCGAGGCGCGCGCGCTCTATTCCAATTTTCGCTGTCCTGCCATTACAGATGGTGGAAGACAAAGACTGCAACGCCGATCTACTGCTAGACATTCGGAAAAACATTATAAGTGACGCGCTTTTCAAACAAACAAAATGTCACAAACTTTTTCTCGAAAGTATGGAAATACCAAACATTTGACAAAAGTATCATTACTGTGTATGTGTAAGGTACAATTTTCCGTTTCGTATGCGTTATATGAGATTAAAATTGACGAAAAACAAATAAACAAATTATTTTCAGTAGTTTTCATCCTCCGAATCGAGAAAAAAAGATGCAGCCTACGATAGCTTGCCAGGTTTGAGCAAATGGTAGTAATTGTATCTCCCCGTCATGCAGCTGAATGTTCATGTACTTAAGATTGTACTTAAGTGTTGTTGTTTTTTTCTATAAGAAAAGGCGGGTGAAATAATGAATAGCATCAGACGAATAGTATGGTTCTCGCTTCTTTTGAAGTAGCCGGAGACCACTCGTTGAATTCGTGATTTCAATTATCATAATGTGAGCATTCTCTGACTAAAGAAGTTTGTAATACTTTTTAAAACTTCAAAGTTACGGGTTGGTGGCAAACTTTATAAAACCAGTAACAATCTGTTCCGGTTACAGATTGATTGCAAATGTTGCTTTCCTGTTAGCTGCAATGTGGGAAACAGACAATGACTAATGGTAACGAAAACGATGGATACAGACAAAGGCTTCAGACAATTGATATTGCTATTGGTACAAAACAATAAATAATGACGATTGTAAAAGAATATGGAGAAATATTATAAATCATAGAAAAAAGAAAAATGAAATTATAGAACATGGTTGCAGGCAATGAATAATGGCGACACTCATAGATCATAGTGGCAGACAACGAATAATGGCGACATATTATAGAACATGTTCGCGGACAATGAATAATGGCAACATATTATAGATCATAGAGGCAGACAATGAATAATGGCAACATATTATAGATCATGGTGGCAGCCAATGAATAATGGCAACATATTATAGATCATGGTGGCAGCCAATGAATAATTGCGACGTATAAAAAATCATGTTGGCAGACAATGAATAATGGCGACATATTATTATAAGTCATGTTGGTAGACAATGAACAATGGCGGCATATTATAGATCTTAGTGGCAGACAATGAATAATGCCAACGTATTATAGATCATGGTGGCAGACAATGAATAATGGCGACATATTATAGATCATGGTGGAAGACAATGAATAATGGCGACATACTATAGCTGATGGTGGTAGACAATGAATAATGGCAACATATTATAGATCAAAGAAGCAGACAATGAATAATGGCGACATATTATAGATCAAAAAAGCAGACAATGAATAATGGCGACATACTATAGCTGATGGTGGTAGACAATGAATAATGACGACATATCATAGATCAAAGTGGCAGACAACGAATAATGGCGACATATTATAGATCATGGTGGCAGACAATGAATAATGGCGACATATTATAGATCATGATGTCAGACAATGAATAATGACAGCATATTATAAAATTTGGTGGAAGACAATGAATAATGGCGACATATTATTATAAGTCATGTTGGTAGACAATGAACAATGGCGGCATATTATTATAAGTCATGTTGGTAGACAATGAACAATGGCGACATATTATAGATCTTAGTGGCAGACATAGATCATGGTGGCAGACAATGAATAATGGCGACATATTATAGATCATGGTGGCAGACAATGAATAATGGCGACATATTATAGATCAAAGTAGCAGACAATGAATAATGGCAATATACTATAGCTCATGTTGGTAGACAATGAACAATGGCGGCATATTATAGATCTTAGTGGCAGACAATGAATAATGACAACATATTATAGATCATGGTGGCAGACAATGAATAATGGCGACATATTATAGATCAAAGTAGCAGACAATGAATAATATTTTGTTTTTATGTTCTATATTTATTAAAATTGGAGTTAATTAACAATTTATTTGCATACATATTGTAAGGTATTCAGTGGGATGGATCCCCGACCAACTGCTACATGTACCTATGTGACGGGGACAAAAAAAATAGATAAATAATTTCAAAGAAAAATTGATATAATGTATTATGTATGAGATACATTTACATTTACATTGTGTAAATACTTTTGAAAGCAAGATTATAACCCATAATTTAATTAGTAAGTGGGTACAATGGAAATACATAGAGAAAGTATAGGTGTTCTACTAACCGGCACAAGGAAGCAATGGTGCAACTACTTGTATTTAATGTTTATATTACAGAATTTTCAGCCGGAATTTGTGATTGAATATAGGAAAAGTGAACATGTGACGAAATACGTACAGGAATGCTTAGAACTAACATGGCTGATGGTTCTACAGTCTCCTCCTCTCGTTCTTGACGACAGTGTAACCAGAAAAGGGAATTTTGATAAAACAAAATACCGGGAGTTCACACAATCTGGCACGAAGTTTGACTTTTTGGTTTGGCCTGCTCTCTTCTTTTGAAAAGGAGGGCGTATCCTACAAAAAGGTGTAGATCAGGGCCATAAATGAAAAGGGATATACATGTCTAACACTTAATTATATTCCTTTCTCTTAAAGCACAAGGTTGAATATCTTTAAACAAAACGAAAAAAGGTGCGTTAGCATCATTTGGTTTTGTTAAAGAAAATTCGTCAATACGACAAGAAGTTTGATTATTTGGTTTGGCCTGTTCTCCTTATTTGAACATGAGGGAGTCCATAACGAGAAAAAATGGGACAGAGCTTGAAATAAAAAAGAATGCATTAGTCTATTACTTTATATAGGCCATTCTTTTCAACACAGTTCTGAATTTATATGAACAAAACGACACATTCTTTACAAAGAGTGCAAAAAACCCATATTAGATTGTTTCAGAAAATAAGACTCATATACAATCTTTCCTTGTTTTAGTTGTAAATGGGTTAAAAACGTATATCATATTTATAATTATGTTATTTTAATACATTAGAATTTAGCAGACTATTTAATCAGATCAGCCTTACATTTAACACAATTTCATGTCGAAGGTATGTGAACAGAAACTACTTCACCCATGTAAAGTATACTGTAGAATTGATTTTGTCTTTGCTTTAGCGTATACAATATGTATTCTTTCTTTTCTTTTTTGCATAAACGTTATATTCCGTTCTGTATTTTACTAATTAAAAGTCTTCTTTGAAGATTATATCTATTTGCTTTTCATATGTGAATTAAATTCGTTTAAAATATCAAATATATTTCACTATATAAATAATTGTTTAAAACAAACGAACTTTTCCGGAGATTAGTTAGAGATTAGGGCCATCTACAAGTCTTATTGCTTTCATGTCAAAATAATTGAGAATCCTTTGGTCAAGAAATAAGTAAAAGCAGTACAAGCCAAACCAAAACTATGACCGTTCACCTCTAAGTGTGACTTTGACCTTGAATCTAGGGACCCATATCTTGTGCACGGCGTTTTGTCTAATTGAGGCAAACATTACTGCCGAGCTATTTTGAAATTATGCGATCCATGTCCAATTTACAGCCTGGACAAGCAAATCCGGACGCAATAACGCACAGAAAAAAACAACAACAACATTATGACGAGTTTGTCAAGCGTACACAACCATTCCCAACAAAAAAATAACTACTTGATGGTACATTATATTTATCTCCGACAACCTGACTTATTCCCTAGAATTTGATTTCATAGCATTTATCATTTTAGAATCGTTCAAATATAAATGTTTGCCAAAGTTGGTATGCAACAGTTTTATCGAATATTTTGATTATCAATAATGATTTATTGTCCTGTACTCTAATAATTTTAGTATGTTTATAGGTGAACGAGAGTATGTTACATGTACATGTTAGTATGTTGTTAAGAGTGACTTATCAAGTTTATTTCTATGACTTGTACAATACCGTACATCATCAAACACTTCATCATAAATTTACCAAAGTGTTTCCGCGGAAGTGTTTAAAATCATCAAGGTCATATCTGGTTATTGCCTTGATAAGTGCCATACAAATTAGGTAATTGTGTCTTCTGTATAGTCTTTCATGTGTCTAGCGGGAGACACATTGCATCCATGACTTGTATCACCCTATCTGGCTCAAACCATTATTAGTTAGTTAGTTAGTTAGTTAAAACATTTATTTTACGTCGATTGGGAAACAAAATCTTACAACTTATACGTATCTCTCTCAAAGGTTCCTAGGTTGAACCAGTATTTTGCACCTGGGAAGGTAATGAAAAACCCTTGTCCCCAACAGGGCTCGAAAACCCATAACGTTCGGATCCGCAGTCGGGTATGTAACCACTGAACACTGCGCCATTCTTGTTTAAACCAAGTTGGCCCCAGTGATTTGGCCAATCAACCGCCTTTGATTTTTAAACGTTTGCCTCTCTTAGTATATATTACTGTCTTAAATGAGACACTTCAGAATTAAGGAGTGCAGAGTGAACGAGCACAAACACTTGTCATATAGTTAGATTTTAATCCCGAGCCAATTATGAAATTATGAAATCGCTGTTTACCACTTAGGAAATGCAAAAATCGATCTAGCTTGTTTCAGAACACCCAGTGTCTAAAACATTACCCTCGGCTGGGACTCTTAAAACAAAACAAAAATATTGATTCATAGTATCAGACCGTCTAATTTCTCGTTTTCCCCAAAACTAACGAGTAACTCTGCTAATCAATTTAGGGAATGTGCTGAAATTAAAGCACTCCGACTTATGCATCAGTCCCGTCTACGAACCCGTTGACTTTTTCATTTTCATACAAGTTCCGTGCGAGTATCGGCCACTCGTACGATAATCTTGGGCAAATTGGGTACTCGCACGTTACATCGGAATGTTTGAACTACTTGCTAAATCGAATGAGCCCCATATCTAATGCGCATACACAAAAAATAATTGAGTGCTCGTTCGAATTTTGAAAATGTCTACGAACACCCATTATCGTAAGAGTTCATTATAACTACGGACATCGTGCTAGTAATGTCACTGAGACAGCTGTGAACTTGTTAGAAGTGTATTTCGTGTGTTTTATTTTACTCTTATCAATTAACTAGTTTGCGTTCCTGTAAAATGCAAAAAAAAAATACATTTTTTTTAAATTTTATTAACTGAAATCCTAACACACACACATACACATGCGGGCGCGTTAACACTATCATCTACACCAGAATCAAGGGGAAAGTAACTGATAGCCATTTATGACCAAGAAGGCTTTAAAACTCCAAAGAGCATCATAAACAATACCCGTGTGTTACGCGAAACAAAAATTCACTTTTTCCGCCATTCCATTATTGATTTATTCTAGAAAAAGTACCGATGCATGTATGGATTTCTTTTATAGTTGCATGGCATGCGTTACAGCGGCTGTCTAAATTGGTCTTAGATTGTTTACCTAAATACCATCTTGCTATATAAAATGTAGGTAACTTGGTATTTTACTTGGAGACCCTTAACAATAACCAGATTCAAGGTTTTACCATCTTAGTTTAATACTAATTACATATGACCTGCTACATCCGGTGGGAACCTCCTTTTCAAAGGAATGATTCTATTTCAGCAATTTTTTATTAGCTTCCTTAGGTCAAAATGAACTGAATTGTAACCAGTTCAACAGTGTTTTACAGTCTCTTAAAATATCATAAAGGGAACTAGCCTACCGCATTGAAGCCACATTATTGAAAGTGTAAATTAAAAGTCGTGTAAAATGAAATCGAATTATTTCCATTGCATCCAAAGAAATATTTTGAATCTCTCTCTCTCCACACACACACACCACATACACATACTTAACACCTTAACTCGTCATCCCTCCTTTAATCTCGCAGTTTGCATTTAGTGATAAAATAAAAGTTAACAATAACACATGTCTCAGTTTATTTCTAAAATGTGCCTCATTACATTCCTAATATATCTAAAATCATTTAAAAAGAAAACACAAAATAAAATATTCATCTTTTTTCAAGGTGAGACGCTTTAAAAATCAATTAATATACATAGTTAAGTTCTTTAATTAGGATTCCTAAGTTCCTTTTGGCAACCAGTGTATTTTCTGTGTGGCTTATTTTTATTTTAACAAGTTTTGTGGTCGCTAGATGCGGGATGTACTTATTTTACATGTACATTTATGTAGTAAAAACTTTAAAAATGCTTCTCCAAAGTACTATTGGCCAGATTTAAACTTATTTGCACGAGTGTTCGTCAGCTACATCAAACAAGACTGTGAAAATTATTTGGTGCATTATAGAAACATATTTGTTTAAAGCTAAGTGTCATCAAGAGAGCGAACCAGTGCATTCATGGCCCTCTTGCGAAGGGGAATTACTAAGCAGGAGAGTTTTATATTTGCGAGCAAGTATTATAAAGGATATGTAATAACAGATGTAACATGTGAATACAATTTTAAGCGGGAGTACTTCAAATGCGGGAGTATCATCAGAAAAAAAATATGCATTGCATTAGAGCAGTGTAGATAGACATAATAATAATAAGTTAAGCTTAAAAAAGGGGTTACACACAACATATATACAAATGTGTACACAAAACCAACATATATATATTATCATTGGAGAGGGGGGGGGGGGGCACTGTTACAGTAATAAACTCGCTTGAAATCAATTTGCTACATATGTTCTACACATAAATATACATAAATAAATTTTGTTTATATCAAATTTCGATGTTGTATGGTTTTCTCTTTCTGGATCGTGATTGTACATTACTATCAACTCAATAATCCATTTATCAATGTTACAATCGTGTTACACTGCGTTTCTTTCCCCTTTAGTAATTTAAAATATTGTTTTAATATTTTTTAACAGGTCAAAGGTCGCCTTTACTATTTTTCCCCTGGGATAAAGTTTAGTCGGGGTATATACATAACGGAGAAAGCAATATCAGATGTGTGGCGAAGTTATGTGTTTAAACAATATTTTTATGCTGCACATATATCGTGGCATTCGCGACAGGTTGTACATTCATATTACATTGCTGTTAAGCACATTTGACCAGTCTCATATCAAAGATATTTTCCTTCATTAAATACTTCTTGTGTCTGCATACACTTTTATCAAATCTACAGTTCAAACATTCCTGTG
>CM037777.1:13510560-13560560 GCA_021229015.1 Solen grandis | reverse complement strand
GCGTTGTGGGCTGCCCCTCTGAATCGCCCTGTGATGTGGCAGTGGTCACGCACAGAGTCTCTTTCAAGCGGTTTTTCACATATATGGCAGTTGGTAGCAGTGTTGTAAGCCTTCCAGTCTTCTTGCGTCATCCTAATGGCCATTGGATTGGCCAGCACTCTCTTGATATTTTTCTCCTCTATCTGCAGTGCTCGGAGGAAGTGCTCAGCCGCTTTGGGCCCTCGGTAGTCAACCGGGGGCTCTGTGTGCCCATCACATCGCACAACCACGTAGCAGTAGCTACAGGCCTCATGCTGCTGAGTGTTCTGAGTGTAGCTCTTGGTGGGGTCTAGCTCAGGCCCCTCAACTTTGGTGACCAGAGCCTCAAAGTCGGCGTAGATGATGTATGGGGCCGGCAGCTGTTTGTGGTGGTTCTGAAAGGAGAGCTTGTTCCTCCCCTCTTCGGGCATCTCCACCCTCACCGCCGTCTGCCCGATGCCTTGGCACTCGGGTTTGTGGGCCTCCAGCAGGTCCTCCCTGGTGTAGCAGTGGAGGCAGCGCTCGCAGAAGTGTTTAGGCCCAACATGCTTACTCTGATCATGCAGTAAGCTGTTGAGGTTCTTGATCCATGTGTAGTGAAACTTGCCCGCCTTCTCGATCAGCAGGAGGTTGATCCGGGGCGTGTCCGCCGGCTGTTTGCTGAGGCGGTGTACTATAACACCCTCATCCCAGCCGAATACGTTGATGGCTAACTTATTTTGTTTTTCAACTTTCTGGACCTGAGAGATTGGCGTGGGGGCATCAATCCCTGTGAAGTTGAGGCCGTCCTCTGTAGGGTACCATGACCTCCTCTCCGCATGGTGCGGTGGTGGCGCTGCCCTGGCGGCGCGGAGTGACCATCTGAGACAGTGATCATCTCTGTTTTTCACGTTTATTACCGCCTTCTTATTTTGCACTGCTGTCGGGAGTGGGATGTAAGATCCTCCCCTCAAAGGTTGGTATCTGGCGATATCCAGCCAAAGAGTCTGCACCTGATCTACAACCCAGCCAGACCCTCTCTGTGTCCACTTCTCTAGCGTTTCTTGGATCCTCGGGAAAGCTTGATTGAGGGCCCCCTCGATCTCACTCTTCTGTAAGATAGCCTCCTGCTTGTGACGCAGCACAGGGTCTGTGTACTCCTCGCCGCCGTCTGGGTTGTCTTTCCGAAGCTGGACTTTCAGCGCTAGCTGAAACTTTACACCGTTCAGAGCCTGTATCTCTTCCTCGAGCTTATCATGGATCTGGGGTTCCACTTTTTCAAGGAAAGCCCGGGGGTCTGCACCGTGAGGATGCCCTTCAGGCGCATCCATCTGCCAGCCCCTCAAGAAGCCGCCAATTGCCCAGGGGGTCTGCCTGAAGACTAACTTATCTGGTGTTGTGTTCCGACTGAACACATCCAGGATCTCATTTTGGTAATCCGTAGTTGTTCTGAGTGTTTTTGAGGGAGGGTGGGGGTCAAACTCCTCCAAGATGGCCTCTCGTTTTCTCTCCTTGGCCTTGCGGCCTGGCCGTGGTGGTGGGACAGGTCTTGGTTGCAGAGGCTTAAGTAAGTCTCTGTTTTCAGGATTGGGCTCGTCCAGAATGTTTCTTACAGCCGGCGCCTCTTCCGGTGCTAGCAGCTTGATCAGATCAGCCTTTCTGAGAGACGAATACCCTCTCAAACCTGCATCTCTAGCCATCGCGCGCAGTTCACGCACCGTTGGCATGATGTTCAGCACTGATATACATTAACCACTAGTATACATAGGTGTAACACTATGTCTAAATGGGGGTATTTTCAATAGCAGCAAGGCGCTGACACTCGTCTCTGAAGGTGTATCGCTTTGCACGCCAATTTTCTACGCGTAGTTTTCCAGCGCCACACATCTTACACAGGGCCAGAGTAGTTTTTACCCCCACCCCACAGCCTCGACAAGCAACAGTGCCTCCACCCTTCCTTAGGCGGGCGTTATGTATCTTACAATACTGCCCCATGCAGCTATTTCCGCATTGCTCTGCCTTACCAATCACAAGCCATTTACATGTGTTTTCCCCCTTCATAATGTATAGCGCTGGTATACATAAGCGTTAATACTTCTCTAATATGAAACACTTTCAGCTGACGAGGCCTCTTTCCCGGAGGGAAAGCGAGGGTTGTGGGCCGTCCCTAAGCCCGGCCGGTGAATTCCTTTTGAGCTGCGTTCGTATTAGAGATTCAGACCACCACCTACAGCAGGACCTTCCTGCTGTACAATACACACAATTTCTCTCCGTCCTATGAGGCCCCCCCCTAATAAGAAGCTCCCCCCTAGCCGCCACTTTTCGTTGGCTGCCCGTTGGGCCGCGCCGGCTGTCTCTATCTGCTCACATTACTTTTCCGCCCCTCTCCCCTTGAGCCCGGGCCTTCAGCTGACGAGGCCTTACAGGCCGAAATGGCTTTGGATTACCCCCTGACTGGGGTGCGTTCCCCCCTGCTGCTGGGGTTGGGGGGCTTGAGGGTTTGAACTGAGGCTTATCTAGCTTTTTTGTCCCAGAACTATCATTTTGTATACTACTAGTATCATTCCTTTGAAAAGGAGGTTTCCACCGGATGTAGCAGGTCATACGTAATTATGATTAAACTAAAATGGTAAAACCTTGCATCTGGTTATTTTTAAGGGTCTCCAAGTAAGACACCAAGTTACCTACATTTTATATAGCAAGATGATACTTAGGTAAAAAATCTAAGACCAATTTAGACAGCCGCTGTAACGCATGTCATGCAACTGTAAAAGAAATCCATACATGAATCGGTACTTTTTCTAGAATAAATCAATAATGGAATGGACAAAAAAGTGAATTCTTGTTTCGCATATCACACGGGTATTGTATATGATGCTCTTTGGAGTTAAAAGCCTCCTTGGTCATAAATGGTTATCAGTTACCTCCCCCTTGATTCTGGTTTAGATGATACTGTTAACGCGCCCGCATGTGTGTGTGTGTATGTGTGTGTGTGAGAGAGGATTTCAGTTAATAAAATAAAAAAAAAAGTTTTTTCTTTTGCATTTTACAGAAACGCAAAATAGTTAATCGATAAGAGTAAAATAAAACAAACGAAATACACTTCTAACAAGTTCACAGATGTCTCAGTGACATTACTAGCACGATGTCCGTAGTTATAATGTACTCCTACAATAATGGGTGTTCTTAAACATTTTCATATGTTGGCATATTTCTGCCAGCCACTTATCCACTTAGCTATGTTGAAACTTTTCTGAAAAATTGTCACGTATTCAGTTATTATCTGGCAAGTAGAAAAATTTCAAGTTATCCACTTAGGTATCTTTACAGGACTAAACTGTCTGTTAGTGCCCACTACTGCAAAACACATATACACTTAGGTTAACTGGATATCATGTGTTTTTTTTCCAGATAATTATGTGAAAAAATGCTTGTTATCAACATAATTTAACTGACTAACTTGAAAAAAGGCGAGATAACCAGTTATCTTAAGTGAATATATGGCTAGCAGTAGTGGGCACTAACAGGCAGTTTTGTTCTGTTAAGAAACCTAAGAGAATAACACGAAAGTTTTCTACTTGCCAGATACTAAAGTTCTGAATATGTGACAATTTTTCAGAAAAGTTTCGACATAGCTAAGTGGATAAGTGGCTGGCAGAAATATGCCACCATATTTTCAAAATTCGAACGAGCACTCAATTATTTTTTTGTGTGGGCACATTAGATATGGGGCTCGTTCGATTTCGCACATTCCGATGTCACGTGCGAGTACCTAATTTGCCCAAGATTATCGTACGAGTGGCCGATACTCGCACGGAACTCGTATGAAAAATGAAAAAGTCAACGGGTTCGTAGACGGGACTGATGCATAAGTCAGAGTGCTTTAATTTCAGCACATTCCCGAAATTGATTAGCAGAGTTACTCGTTAGTTTTGAGGAAAACTAGAAATAAGACGGTCTGATACTATGAATCAGTATTTTTTTAGTGAAGAGTCCCAGCCGAGGGTAATGGTTTAGACACTGGGTGTTCTGAAACAAGCTAGATCGATTTTTGCATTTCCTAAGTGGTAAACAGCGATTTCATAATTTCATAATTGGCTCGGGATTAAAATCTAACTATATGACAAGTATCTGTGCTCGTTCACTCTGCACTCCTTAATTCTGAAGTGTCTCACTAAAGACAGTAATATATACTAAGAGAGGCAAACGTTTAAAAATCAAAGGCGGTTGATTGGCCGAATCACTGGGGCCAACTTGGTTTAAACAATAATGGCGCCGTGTTCAGTGGTTACATATCCGACTGCGGATCCGAACGTTATGGGTTTTCGAGCCCTGTTGGGGACAAGGGTTTTTCATTACCTTCCCAGGTGCAAAATACTGGTTCAACCTAGGAACCTTCGAGAGAGATACGTATAAGTTGTAAGATTTTGTTTCCCAATCGACGTAAAATAAATGTTTTAACTAACTTACTAATAATGGTTTTAGCCAGATAGGGTGATACAAGTCATGGATGCGGTGTGTCTCTATACACTATAGACTATACAGAAAACACAATTACCTAATTTGGACAATAAGTATGGCACTTATCAAGGCAATAACCAGAGACGACCTTGATGATTTTAAACACTACCGCGGAAAATTTATGATGAAGTGTTTGATGATGTACGGTATTGTACAAGTCATAGAAATAAACTTGATAAGTCACTCTTAACAACATACTAACATGTACATGTAACATAATCTCGTTCACCTATAAACATACTAAAAATATTAGAGTACAGGACAAGAAATCATTATTGATAATCAAAATATTCGATAAAACTGTTGCATACCAACTTTGGCAAACCCTTATATTTGAACGATTCTAAAATGATAAATTCTATGAAATCAAATTCTAGGGAATAAGTCAGGTTGTCGGAGATAAATATAGTGTACCATCAAGTAGTTAAATTTTTGTCGAGCATGGTTGTGTACACTTGACAAACTCGTCATAATGTTGTTGTTTTTTTCTGTGCGTTATTGCGTCCGGATTTGCTTGTCTTGGCTGTAAATTGGACATGGATCGCAGAATTTCAAAATAGCTCGGCAGTAATGTTTGCCTCAATTAGACAAAACGCCGCGCACAAGATATGGGTCCCTAGATTCAAGGTCAAAGTCACACTTATAGGTGAACGGTCATAGTTTTGGATTTGCTTGTACTGCTTTTACTTATTTCTGGACCAAAGGATTCTCAATTATTGTGACATGAAAGCAATCAGACTTGTAGATGGCCCTAATCTCTAACTAAACTCCGGAAAAGTTCGTTTGTTTTAAACAATAATTTATATAGTGAAATATATTTGATATTTTAAACGAATTTAATTTACATATGAAAAGCAAATAGATATAATCTTCAAAAAAAAAAAAAAAAAAAGAAAAGAAAAGAAAGAATACATATTGTATACGCTAAAGCAAAGACAAAATCAATTCTACAGTATACTTTACATGGGTGAAGTAGTTTCTGTTTACATACCTTCGACATGAAATCGTGTTAAATGTAAGGCTGATCTGATTAAATAGTCTGCTAAATTCTAAATTATAAATGTATTAAAATAACATTATTATAAATATGATATACGTTTTTAACCCATTTACAACTAAAACAATGTAAGATTGTATATGAGTCTTATTTTCTGAAACAATCTAATATGGGTTTTATGCACTCTTTGTAAAGAATTTGTCGTTTTGTTCATATAAATTCAGAACTGTGTTGAAAAGAGTGGCCTATATACAGTATCAGACTAATGCATTCTTTTTTATTTCAAGCTCTGTCCCCTTTTTTCTCGTTATGGACTCCCTCATGTTCAATAAGGAGAACAGGCCAAACCAAATAATCAAACTTATTGTCGTATTGACGAATTTTTCTTTAACAAAACCAAATGATGCTAACGCACCTTTTTTCAAGACGTTTTTTCGTTTTGTTTAAAGATAGTCAACCTTGTACTTTAAAAGAAAGGAATATTATTAAGTGTTAGACATGTATATCCCTTTTCATTTATGGCCCTGATCTACACCTTTTTGTAGGATACGCCTTCCTTTTCAAAAGAAGAGAGCAGGCCAAACCAAAAAGTCAAACTTCTTGCCAGATTGTGTGAACTCCCGGTATTTTGTTTTATCAAAATTCCCTTTTCTGGTTACACTGTCGTCAAGAACGAGAGGAGGAGACTGTAGAACCACCAGCCATGTTAGTTCTAAGCATTCCTGTACGTATTTCGTCACATGTTCATTTTTCCTATATTCAATCACAAATTCCGGCTGAAAATCCTGTAATATAAACATTAAATACAATTAGTTGCACCATTGCTTCCTTGTACCGGTTAGTAGAACACCTATACTTTCTCTATGTATTTCCATTGTACCCACTTACTAATTAAATTATGGGTTATAATCTTGCTTTCAAAAGTATTTACACAATGTAAATGTAAATGTATCTCATACATAATACATTATATCAATTTTTCTTTGAAATTATTTATCTATTTTTTTTTTGTCCCCGTCACATAGGTAGCAGTTGGTCGGGGATCCGTCCCACTGAATACCTTACAATATATATGCATATAAATTGTTATTTAACTCCAATTTTATTAAATACAGAACATATAAACAAAATATGAAATAAATAAAGAAAAAACATGAATAGTTTGTATATAGCTTGGAATAACATCATGTCTTTGAGATTAATTGATTTAGTGTCATGATCTCATCTGTACCGAAATAATACCAAAATTGCTTCAACTCAATAACTTGGTTTTCCTGATTTGCTTTACACTAAAAAAATTTGCGTAATACTTGTTTTACAGCAGAGGAAACTCCTTGGTATGTTCTATTTGTAAACATTCCTTCCGTTTGATCCCCACTAAGAACTTAAGTATAAAATTAGAAATTAATCATTCCTAAATAATAATGAGAATTTTCTCTTATTTTGATAACAGTCGTTAATCATATTTACATAAATACATTTTAAGGTATGCATTGTCAGAAAATATTTACTGAATACTTCGACAGTATTTCTTTCGATTATGCCATCAGTTTGGTATCAAATATGCAAGTACACGCTACGGTAATACGTTTTTCATATATGTTATCTATTCACCATGTGTTAAAGTTATGTAGCCAACTCACTTAAAAAATATTTAGACATTATGCGATACCTTAATCTGGTTTCATGTCTTTCTGAATTCCGTTACGCTATAAAATCTTATCAACTCGTTTTGAACCCTTTCTCGATTTTTTCCAGATGATCACGTAGACTTTTGTGACTAAAATCTATTATTTGGTATCGCATGTTCTCAATGTGATTCCTTTACTTTAGATTCGTTGTGATCAACAAGTGTCAAAAGTTTTTGATACTTTAATAGGTTTACAAAATGCAATGCCAAAATCCATAAGACTTCCGCTTTTATTAAAAATAATTATTTTCTGAAAAACTGGCTTTTAGTACACTAGTGTAACAGATGTATTTTCACACTGAATCATCTATTTGTGATTCTGATAATCAAATATAGCCAAAAATATTTTTCAAAATGGAACTGGTCCATTTGATTAGTCGTTGTGTCTTTTTGATCTGCTTTTAAAATCTATGTTTCATAAATAAGTTTGATAAAGTTCCGCTCGGGACGAGCAAAAGTCTTTTTTATTATTTTCGTACATCATTTTTTTTAAGCCGTACACGTGACAGTATGTTTGTAAACTTGTTGAAATTTATCTTAATGTTTATAAAGGTACGGATGTAGTTTTGTAAATGTCTTTTATAAGAGCAAACTAGTTTCTTCGGATAGTTATTCATTTTCAATTATATCTAAGAGACGGTAATCAGGGTTCTCTGTGGCCGAGTGGTTAAGGTGTATGTCCCGTAACCAGAAGATAATAGCTCGTTATTCTGCCGCGATATACTTGGCACTGGTGCGACACTCAGAATAAAATGATACTTACATAACTGGCTGACCCGGCACTGGGTGTGGTATAATACCGCTCGTGTCTCAGTGCGTCAACACTATACCTGTTTTAATTTGTATACATGTATTCTTGTCGATGTGTAAAAGAGGTTTAACAGGCATTGTGCAATTATTATAATGACAATCACGCATTTATTGCATACCTATATATACTGATCGGTCCCAGTGACTGAGTGGTTAGAGCGTCCGCCCTGGAAGGTCGTCGGTTCGATACCCGTCGTAAAATTGGTACTGGTCTAGCTCTTTTGCTTGGCGCACGGCATAGCAGAATATAAGGGTAGTTCCAGGAATTGTTGGCATGGTGTTAGGATAATTTGACTGATGTGGTATCATGCCACATGTCTACGGCGTGATACTGCAGTGTATCAGCACCATATTTTGCTTAAATAGACATATTGTCGGTGGGACGTTAAACCCAACAAACAAACAAAAAACGAAAAAAAAAAAAAAAAGATACCGAATGTTTTTGTCAACTTTGATATTTGACACGACAGACGTATTAGTCGATATCTGTCTAAACATAGGAGCAAGGGTAGGACTTGAAATGTTCAGATATTTAGCAATGCATAATTTTAGATTAGAAGATACAGTCCATTTACGATAATTGGAACGGTCTGCGGACTAACTGAAATGTTCGAAAAATCGTACATCCGAAATACCGTGTTTACCTACCGGTGGACATTTTGTGTATTTGTAAGAAATACACGCCGTGATAATCAGTTTGCGTATTATGAACATGTATATAAAATATAGAATACAGTTATGTCTTGTTTTATTTTATTCTGCATAAAAATCATAAGTCACATATTAAAGCACAATATTGTCAACAATAAACAATTATTTACAAGCCCTATATGTAAATAGCCCAATTAATTGAGATCACAATAACAGAACTTTGCTTATAGCACAATCAAAATGCAGCACATTGTCAGTACATTGAAATGGATACTTATAAAAGTATACACACGTCCTAATATACATTTACACTCAAATCTACGCAAGCATAATACATATCAATACTCACGAGCGAGTCGAATCTCGATCATGTTACAATGTAGCCGTAAACTCTGGGATGGAAGTCTGTCTCATGCTACACATTGAATACACTTTTTTATCAGTAACTTTCTTGACAATACACACAGCTGTGACAGTTTGTATTCACTATCCTTCTGTCATTCAAAGAAATCCCTCAGCACGTCTAGTGCCTCCAACGCCTGATCGACAGTTTTCTCAGAACAATCCTCGATACATTGGTCGTCATTAATGGTTTTGATTGCTCAGCATTCAACACGAAACCAGCGTGTTTGAAGCATTGGTAATTGTTAATGGCATTACACATTCCCATGCTTGTTGCAGAACCGAAGGCCATCCAGGATGGAATCAGAGAACTCCTGCTTGTTCTCAATCGCCTTGATCTGCTTCACAACCATACGCCATACCATTTCGGTAATGCAATTTCAGGTTATGTCTTACTGGTTGTGTTTGGGGGGAGGTAGATGAGTTCTATATTCTCCAATGTAATGTTGATGAAACGAATATTAAATACGAGTACATATAAAATGACATTCATTACTTTATACTTCTAAACCTGTTGAAAAGCCAGTTAACGGGACCTGTGCTTATTTATTCGAAATATTTCTAATTTTTATTTCAGCAATTAATGAGATATACACATTATGTTAACACATTTTTCAAATTCGAAAGTAGGAATAAAAAAACACACCTTATTAATGGATAAACATATCGCCCGATCTTTTTTAAAAAAAAAGGGACCGAGTCGGTGTAACTTTTCTTTAAAAGATGTAAATACATGTATGATTTTTTTAAAATGACAACTTAGATATAGATAGATACGAATATTATGGTTATTTGCATTCATGTTTCCGTTTATATTCGTACAGTGAGAGAAACGAACAGAAAGCTGGACTAGTTGTTTTTTAAAAAAATGTTAACATTGTCTCTAAGTTAAAAATACAAGAGATTATTTGATCATTGGTTTTAGTGCATTTCAGACATCTTATGAAACAGTTTTAATAATAGTGTGACTTTCTGTTCCCGAATACATATTCTTTCTGAGTTTTAATACCTTCTCCTTATATTGAGCTAAAAATATAGATACCATCCTTGACTACGACTAATAACCATAACTGCTTCTTGGGCGTTACGATATTAGGTAGCTTAAAAACAGCTTGCAGACAGCTCGGTGATAGTTTTTGTGATCTTGTACAATTACATTATGCAAATATGAGAATAATAGAGAGAGGGATAGAGAGAGAAGGGGGGGGGGGGGTGGGGTGGGGGGGCGTCCATATTCCCATGAATACTTGCTTCGCCATTTTAAGATACCATTAGCCCCCCAAAAAACTAAATAGAACTGTAATACACCTTAATCAGGAGATAGAGAGTGTCCTATTCGAGTTTCTTTAAATAGCTTACAGGAGCAAGCAATGAAATAACGTATGGTACCATGCATTTTTGATCTTAAATTTGGCTATGTTTAATAACATTAGTTTAAAATCATAAAAATCATAGGTTGATGTGGTATTGCGTGTTCTTTTTTTATTGGTTGCAGCGTCCCATCAACGTATTTCAGTCACTTTTCTAAACGAAATTTACCGCAGCCATACTGTGATATTACGCCGTAAACTTGTGGCATTGAACCATACCTACTCACCTTATCCTGACACTGGGCCAAAACATATATAATATTGAGCGCCAAGTCTGTGATAAAAATACAGGAATTCCACTTCATATATATATATATATATATATATATATAGAGAGAGAGAGAGAGAGAGAGAGAGTTGTGTGCGCATGTTCATGCATGTGTTATCCAGTCATAAAAAATGAAATAGGCCAAACCCTATGAGCCGTGCGTACAGATAAGTTAATGCCTTAATTAAATGACATTGAAACATAAGAGTATTACTAGAAAGAAATGCATCCTGTAAGAATCACTGAAATTAAATAAAATCCATACGTTTTACCCGTACATTTGCTGGTCTTTCCTCACGTAAATGTAAAACCACGTTTTGTAATATTATTCAAAACTGGTGAAATTGTGAAAAACATATGTTTTTCGGTTAATTTCGGTTAATGTCTGACACCATGTTCTATAATCTGTCGCCATTATTCTTTGTCTTTCACCATGATCTATACTCTGTCGCCATTATTAATTGTCTGACACCATATCTATAATCTGTTGCAATTATTCATTGCCCGTCACCATGATCTATAATATGTTGCCATTATTCATTGGCTGCCACTATGATCTATAATATGTTGCCTTTATTCATTGTCTGCCACTTTTATCTAAAATATGTTGCCATTATTCATTGGCTGCCACTATGATCTATAATATGTTGCCATTATTCATTGCCTGCCACTATGATCTATAATTGTGCCTTATTCATGTGATATAATATGTTGCCATTATTCATTGCTGCCACCATGATCTATAGTATGTCGCCATTATTCATTGACTGCCACTTTCATATATAATATGTTGCCATTATTCATTGTCTGCCACTATGATCTATAATATGTTGCCATCATTCATTGTCTGCCATTTTGATCTATGATATGTCGCCATTATTCATTGTCTGCCATTATGATCTATAATACGTTGGCATTATTCATTGTCTGCCACTTTGATCTATGATATGTCGCCATTATTCATTGTCTGCCACTATGACCTATAATATGTTGCCATTATTCATTGTCTGCCACTATGATCTATAATATTGTTGCCATTATTCATTGTCTGCCCCCATGTTCTATAATCTGTCGCGATTATTCATTGTCTGCTACGATGTTCTATAATCTGTTGCCATTATTCATTGTCTTCCACCAAATTTTATAATATGCTGTCATTATTCATTGTCTGACATCATGATCTATAATCTGTCGCCATTACTCATTGTCTGCCACCATTTCCTATTCTTTTACAATCGTCATTATTTATTGTTTTGACCAATAGCAATATCAATTGTCTGAAGCCTTTGTCTGTATCCATCGTTTTCGTTACCATTATTCATTGTCTGTTTCCCACATTGCAGCTAACAGGAAAGCAACATTTGCAATCAATCTGTAACCGGAACAGATTGTTACTGGTTTTATATAGTTTGCCACCAACCCGTAACTTTGAAGTTTTAAAAAGTATTACAAATTTATTTAGTCAGAGAATGCTCACATTATGATAATTGAAATCACGAAATCAACGAGTGGTCTTCGGCTACTTCAAAAGAAGCGAGAACCATACTTTTCGTCTGATGCTATTCATTATTTCCCCCGCCTTTTCTTATAGAAAAAAACAACAACACTTAAGTACAATCTTAAGTACATGAACATTCAGCTGCATGACGGGGAGATACAATTACTACCATTTACTCAAACCTGGCAAGCTATCGTAGGCTGCATCTTTTTTTCTCGATTCGGAGGATGAAAACTACTGAAAATAATTTTAATCTCATATAACGCATACGAAACGGAAAATTGTACCTTACACATACACCGTAATGATACTTTTGTCAGATGTTTGGTATTTCCATACTTTCGAGAAAAAGTTTCTGACATTTTGTTTGTTTGAAAAGCGCGTCACTTATAATGTTTTTCCGAATGTCTTGCAGTAGATCGGCGTTGCACTCTTTGTCTTCCACCATCTGTAATGGCAGGACCCGACAAAACTACATCACGATATGTCATCTTTATAGGTGGAGCTGTCTGACCGCCAATGCATAAAGTGGTAATCAAGTAGAGGCTCTATATATCAGAATAAAAAATATAATATTTCAACAAATAATATAATGACTAATATAACTACACCATTTTATTTATCCGTGCAATAAACCAGTTACAGTAACCTTTTCAAGTAAGCAAGTAGGTGTCTTGCCACTATGCGGTTCGATCTTTTACAATCAAAAACATCCCTCAACTTTCCCCGATGTGCTGATACCAAACAGTTATCCTCTGAAAAGAAATGATTTATTCTTGCTCACGCCGTGTGTCTTTTGATAAAGCTTTAACACCAGCGTTTTGCAGGGTGAATTCGAAAGTTCCAGTACTACGGACAATAATTAACCGTCCCCAAATTTATTACAGTTATAGTTCCCTTATTGCATGGCGGATCACCGCCGGGCATACTGTATTTTCTTCGTAGGTTGTCAATGGACGCGGATCTGGAGGTTTAAAATCTTCTCGATTGCAATTACGGCATTTTTTCGTTATAAAACACGAACTTTTCGCCTAGAATTGAGGGAGCATGAATGAAATAAAAAAAAGGGGGGGGGGGGGATGAGGTAATACGCAAACAAATTCAGAAATTGCATTCAATACTGGAAATGAAGACAAAATTCGGAATTGATCCTTCCGTATACCCCAATCTATTTATTTTTTTATCATGATTAGGCATTATTTCTTTTAACTTCATCAAAATGTCCATTTCAACATAAAAACGTACTCTATCAATTTCAATTATTAATAAAATTCACAAGTTCGTGTCAATTTGATAAACCTCATTTTGAAATGGGAGTAGCACAAAACCATTAAAAGAATCGAGATTTTTCATAGGCCTGTTCTGAACCGGGAGACCCGACATAGCCTACGATACTTTGATAAACAAAATTGCAATCTTCAACTGTATTAAAAATCATATACACGGTAAGTTGATTATTTTTGTAATCATGAAGCTACATTAGATAGTGCTATTATGAAAATTTATATAAATATCCTATTTTTCCGGTTATTGTTTAGATTCCAGAAATGAAAGTACATTTCGGAAAAGTTCGGACTTTTACATTGCTGTACTGTAATGGTTAGCGATTAATTTCATGATGCTTGAGATGGTTACAATATTTATAGGCAGAGGCACAAGTATTTGGTGAAATTTAATTTCAATTTGCACATAGCCATCTACCATAATTGCTTACTTTAAGTTTATCCCTTTGAAAATGGAGCACCAGATGGTTGGCTTGTTTCCTAATAATTATATATTTATAAAAAATATCTTTGTAACCAAAGGTCAGATTTTAATTTCATTTGGCACAAATGGTCACCTAATAGTTCTCTACCACTTTGCTAAAATGAATTAATTTTATCCATTAAAAATGATATCTTAAGTGGGGGCATCAAATTTCTGTATTTACTCTTCACATACATGTATATAGTTAAATTCAAAATCGTTCTCCTAAAGCTAGTGTTCAGAAATATATTTTCCCTAGTGAAAATCTCATGGTCTGTTCCTGTAATTCTATTAAGTTATTGATCCCATGAAAAATGAGACCTTATTTTCTATTAATTTTAATCTGTATAAAATCTCTGAGCATTTATTGCTGCTGAAGGTAACCATGTCCAATCAAGTGGCCTGAAATGTTATAAATAAGTGTATATTATTCTGTCCTCTATTGTACTTTATTAAAAAATTGTGTTCCCTTCCTGGAGCATAATTCTCTTTATATTTAAATTAAACTGATGATATTTGGTACATGTATCAATGACTTTGAGAGGATATGTCGCAGGCAATTTCTTCTGTTAGAGCCTCTTTTCCTTTTAGAGTTGGTGCCCTTTAAAAAAAGATGAAAATCTGCAGCATCATTTTGTTTCTATTAAAATTGTCTAATGTTGCAAATAAATATGTCCAAGAACTTAGAAGAGCTCTTTTTGGAAAATTATGTCCGCAGTATTACTTTACTCTTATTTAAGATAGGCTGATGATATATGCTAAATGTATTGGCGATTTGTAAAGGAGACTATAATAACTTTTGGACAATAACCCTTTACTTTCATAATCATTTACATTTGTCTTCAGCTTAAATCTCTTAAAATTTAAGATCGGCTGATGATATATGATTCATGTACCAATACCATAGAAATCAAGTGTTATTGTTCTTTGTTGACAAAATGTTCACAACATAATTCACAATATATTTAATTTAAAGTTTTTACACATCCTATTTTCTGAATTCTGGTACAATGACTTCCTCACAGATTTTGTAACTTCACATGGACTAATCAGGCTATGTACTCTCTTTCATTTTTGCAAGTTATTATTTTTTTTAAATAGGAAAGGTTATTGTAGTCACACTGGCGTCAGCGTCTGCATCCAAAGAAATGTTAAGGTGTTATTTAACATTGCCATTATCTCCACTATAAACGGTTGTCCATTTAACTTCACATATGTGTTTATCATCATCAGACCAACCAGTAGAACGAAACAGTACCTCTTCCAGATATCTTTGCATAATTTTGGATTTGCCTTTTCTCTAGTTTTGCTCGATAGACATCCCCAAACTTCACATATGGCTTGATCATCATAAGAGCAACCAGTAGAAATAGGAACTGCATCTCTTCCAATTTTTTTCCATTAATAGCCCATTTTGGACTTAGAAAAAAGTTTTGTTTAATAATGCCGTTATCTTCACCTTAACTCAGTGGATGTCCCCCAAACTTCGCACATGCCTTGATCAACATCACATCAACTAGTAGAAACAGGGAGAGTAACTCATACAAATATTTTTTTTTTGCAAATCTGTGGCCCTTTTTTAACTTTTTTTAAAGTTTTGTTTAACATTGCTTATATCTCCATTTTCACTCAATATGTGTCTCTCAATCTTCACACATGTGTTTATCAACATCAGACCAACCAGTAGATACAGGAATGTATGGCCCTGAAACTCCAAGTACAAACAGGAACAGTAACTCTTTTAAATATTTTTGCATATAAATGGACCTTTTTGTACCTAGAAAAAATGTTAAAAAATTGTTTAACATTGTTTTTATCTCTAATTCCTTTCCATGGATACCCCTCATAATTCACGCATGAAATTACATACCTGTATTGGAAGTCAGACCTTGTCATGAATTTTGAAATAGTTATGCCCCCCCCCCCCCTTTATTTTTAAGAACCTTGGTTAAAGTTTTCGAACCACCTCATTTTTTTTTCACCTAACCGTTTGAGGTATTGGTTTTAACTTAAAAAAATATCTGTTTATGACCATCATATCTATTTGTACATGGCAAGAGTACATTACTCTGTCTTGGATTTTGACATACATGCAATTATTCCCCTTTCTGACTTCGTTAATCTTTTTGTACTTACTCACTTTTTCATTGAATTCTTTGTGATTTGGCCTTAAAACTTGGATCACATGTTTATTGTTCTTGTATTTATTTTGATTATACAGAGATTCTCATTTTGCCTTTAACTGCAATATACTAAAATGGTATATATATTGAAAGCATCTTGAAAACAAATTTCCTATGCATTTCTTTTTTTTTTCTTGCTGTATATTAAAATTACTTCTTGAAAAATTTACACAAAAATAAGATTTTCTTTTATAATGTAAAACTTTATAAAACCTTCCAGTCACCAACCATTTTTTTTCTGTAAACAAACTAATGTAGTGCCAATAAGTAACACTTATCAATCAGGTCAGAGACCGTTGTAAGCAGTCCAGTAACTTAGCAAGTAGAACAATCACCCTTTAAAAGGCTGAAATCTTTGTCTTGTTTTCAGTTTGTTATTTTGCACCGAACAAGGGATCATTCTAGTATATTCAATGTTTATTTTTTGTTTATCAAGAACATTATTAATTTGATCTCTGTAAATCCTGCACTGAATTCCAAAATTGGCAAGGAATCTTTAACTGTTATCAGTTTGAAGCTTTTGTAAGTGGTCCGTGGTTTCAGTCCTGGTCTGGCTGCACATTTTCCTCGCCATCGTACTTTGAAACTTTTTTGTGTCCTCCAAATATGTATATTAGGCCTTTGTTTTAATAGTTTAACTATTGTGTGTCTTTTTTCATTTTAAGATTCCCTTCAAGTCTTGGCACTAGTTTTCTACGAGTATTTATGTACTTAGATATATATACTTTTGTAAACAAATTCACATCTCAATAAAGGTTATGTAAAAATGAAAAACAATATGATTTCCTGATAACCCACATAAATTTTATTATCAGACAATTTTTCTTTCCCGCCGTGCTTATTTCAATGTGCTGCCACAGGCAGCACTCTTTTACTTGTAGAATAGTTTGTTACTGTGTATGGACGCACTGGTGATATTTAGAGGATGTGTATGTAATCGTTCGAACCAACTATTAGCGATATTGTTTACCACAACGCTGAGTGCACAAAACTGCCGACCTATCGCATCCTCTCATTAAACATCCAAATGACTCTTCAGGGACTCGAGCCAGCAGCGGCTATAATAATTATGCAACTTGTCAGTCTAAGAAGAGAAATGATATCTAGATATTTGTTACAGCCATTTTTATAAGTGACATGTGACTATTGCTCAACAAGTGATCTTAAAATAAAAAGTGGGCTACAATATATCGACGTCAAAAAAAGTGTTGGTTCCAGAAAATAACTCACGGCAAAAGTGTGGAATACAGAAAATACCGCAGGCAAAATTGCGGGTTACTTTTATTTTACGTGTTTATATAAGGAATGTGTTGGAACTAAATATTCCGAAAATCGGGGTTGTTAGGAGAATACGGGTTCGTTGAAACAAGGCTTCACTTTACAAATATCATTATATAAACAAAACCTCCGTGACGAGGGCACATGCTTATGGAAGCGAACGAGGTTCTACCAAATTATTTCTGAAAGCTCTTGCTAGAGGCCCGGATATTCCTGTCAAGGCTATGGTTCGGAAGATACCGTATTTTGATGCCTCAATTATAATAATTCCGATGAATAGTTTCAACTTTTCAGTTTATGATTTTTACAGAAGGTGACGCGTATCAGAAAATGTCTCGAGCACATTTACGTATTGAACGGAAGTTTGATTTAAGTATTCGAGTAAACGTTATTTTATTTAAGTTCATGGTACACATACATTTCTGATACATACTTTTTACATAAACCATTTCAGTAGTTTACTTTGCCTTTATTCTATGCTTATGACGCACAAGTTACATGGAAAGAATGTATATTACAAGGAAAATACATCAGTGTTTCCTTACATAGTCTAATACTACAAACAATCAAGAAAATTATATAATGATAATGCTAAAAAAACATATAAATTCTGATATATCATGAAATTAAATATGTATCATATATATATTTTTTTTAACTTTTCTCTTCATTTGAAGCCAAGTCAATATTTGATTTTCTCAATGACCAAAATACAGTTTAATTACCCTTAACATAAAATGTTTCAAATCAGGAACGTCACTTACTTTGTTTAAATCTTAAGATTAAAATGCTTCAGAGTTTACAGTTGCTGCTATAGTAACATCCACCAAATAACAGGTGTAGGAAAACCCGAGAGCATAGAGGCTTTTGAGTCACTGAAACGTCAATTATATTTCAATAATTTTTAAAACGAATGAAAATTTCGTTCGGTGAATGATGAAAAGGTTACAAGTAATAATTATATCAAGGCAAATAATTTACATGTTAGACAATTCAATATACACGTACATATAAAAGGGAGTAATTATCTAATATAAAACTAAAAAATACGCACATCACCCTCCTAAAAGAAAATGTCCATCGAGAGATATACTCAATTTTGACGGAAAAAGGAGTTCATATTAAGAAAATATAACAATTTTTCAAAAACAGAAACTATAAATCACTCCCTGAAAGGAAAATGTCCTTTAAGATATACTCAAGTTGGACGGAAAATAGCGTTCATGTAAAGATAACATCTCAGTTCTACAGTACACGTCCAACTGCTTCATATTTGTCTTCAAAATGTATTTTTAAAGCATCTGTTTTGTAAGCAGAGTAGTTTCCGCTGCTTTCGTTCTATGCCTACGACGCACAAGATGCATGAAGTAATGCACACTACAAAGAACCAACTTCTGAATATTTTGCACTAACTCTTCAGTGCAAAATATAACAATATACAACAATAATAAAAATGACAACTTAATAGTATTCTAAAATAAATTCCGATATTCTAAAAACTAATAGTTTCTTTCAGAAGAGTTATTTTGCTTTAATGTAAATCCGTGATATGATTTAAAAAAATGAACATTAAGACATCAACGGCTACAATATAATCATGTTAGGGTGTGCGTTCTGATATAGTACCATCAACCCAAATATCAATATTTTTAATTAAAAACTACAACAACAAACACGAACTACTGTTTGTTACCTTGAAATCGAATAAATATTAAAAAAAAAAAAAAAAATATAAAACAAAAATAGTGAGGTTGGACGGAAGATATAACATATTTATCAATTTTACCGTACACTTGTTACGAGTAGAATATACAAATACTGGTTATCATTTGTCTCTTAAATAAACTCTTAAATCGTTTATGCTTGACATAACACCAATGTAGCATAACAATAAAATATTTAACATATCCCTTTACATATTCTGCTGAGCATTTAAAAAAAAAATTTCAAACTACATAAAACAATGATCATATACTACATAACCTACATTTTACTGAATTTCATTATCAAAAGTAAAATAAAATGTGAATCTCTTTTTCATTTAGATATTATAATATATTTATAATATCCTTAGTTCAACTGATGCTGATGTTATATGTAGAACAGCGTTATATATTTATAAATTGCTGAACTTTTCTGGTTTATAAAAATCACTTCAAATATTCATACGTGATTATCACCACCTTGTCTAAATTATGTATTAATTTTCATCTCATCTAAATCAGAATTGGTTTTGATGGAATGAAATAAATACATTGTCTGAAATTATATTTAAATGAGAGAAAGATATATCTTTTGAAATTGTAACATGGAGAAACATAACTTTATATTTATTTCATATTTTGATATAATTTATAACAAATATAATGGTGATGATGATGGTTGAATCGGTAGAAGGTGTATGACACAACTTCTTTTGTCTGAGAAAAGTTATATCATGACCATATGCTTTGTATTTTGGGCCGGAGGCCTAAATTATTTTGAATAAACTCTTTGACTTCACTTGATATAGTTTTTACATCTTTCGACATAATTCTGAAAGCAATCACCTGCCAACTATATACTTTCTTCCTCTATCAATAAAGTGAATACATTTTGCACCATTCTGAAAGAGGTGTACCAACGTAGCGATAAAAAAATACTATCGTAAAATTAATTATTGTAAGTAGACATGCTCAATCAAGTTTGAACATACAAAATTACACTGACCAGAGGAAGTATTTTTTATTAACAAACCTTCGACAAGGAAAATCTAGCTCATCGTGTAATATTTCGAATGGTATATATTTAGAAGTATACATGCAAAGATATACAAATGAAAAAGAGAGAAACCTTATCACATACTCTGCTTAATTCTAATAAAGTATCCAAAATGTAATCATTGATATGATATACGTTAAGTAGGCTAACCCATATACAACAACACGAACAACATAATTATACATAATGTTTAAAAAAGGATGTACATGTTCATGAGACTCATTTTCGTAACAACCTTTTGGTGTATATGCACTCTTTTTCAAGTTATTTGCCGTTTTGTACATATGTTGAACATTGTATTGAAATGAAAGGGTTTTAGCTAAGCATCAGACAAGTACATCCACTTTTTTCAAGCCCCTTTGAAACAGCTATTTACAGGAGCCTCCTCCATTAATTATAAACGTAACAGGTAAATCAAAATAATTAACTTCTAGCTATATTGACGCATTTTCTTTAAACAAAATATCTGATGTTTTTATTCCAAATATACCAGCACTGTGTTAAAGAGAAAGAAATATAGTATTAGACTAGAATATTCCTTTTCATTTCAAGCCTTGTGCTACACCTTTTTGTAGGATACTCCCTCCTTTGCAGATAAGAAGAGCAGGCCAAACCAAATAGTTAAACTTCTTGCCAGATTGTGTGTATTCCCGGTATTTTGTTTTATTAAACTTCTCGTTTTTGGTTACACTGTCGTCAAGAACGAGAGGTGGAGATTGTAGAACCATCAGCCATGCTAGTTCTAAGCATTCCTGTACGTATTTCGTTACATGTTCATCTTTCCTATTTTCAATCACGACTTCCGGCTGAAAATCCTAAAATATATACATTGCATGTTGATGATTATACCACATTTTTGCTTTCAAAAGAAATACACTCTACAAAACTGCAGCCACTATGAGTTATTTACAATATGTGTAAATAATATATGTGTTTTGTTCATTTAAACATGTCCAGGATACTTTATATCCAGTGTTTATATTTTTCAGAACAATTCAATATATCAGTGATTTTTATTAACAGCAATCTGCTTGGAATGTACATTTCTTATACAATATAACACTTTGTACAGTTAAATAATATAATGTTTAACTATATGAAAGATACATAGTGCTTGTGACATTTAGAGTAAAAGAATCATAATGAGTAGATAAAAATGAGAAAATTACATGGATTAACTATGTATTGAATATGTATTCAGAGAAATACATCAACGGTTGTTTACATTTACGTAATCGTTTTAATATAACCCAATTACAAGAAATTTAGACTATGTGCGATACCTGGTTTATTGATTTCTTACATTCCTTTTACATTATCAAACCTCATGGACTCATTTTTTTCACTGTTTCTTCAAATCATTGCTAATCCATTGCAAAATTTTTCGTATGATCACGTGGAATTTTGTGACTTATTGTTATTTCTTTACAAATGAAATTTTTGCAAGAAGTGCGTGTGTTTTTATTAATATTATATATTTATATTTAAAAGCGTTTCGTTGTTATAAAATGTCTATGACTTTCACTTACATCCGGAGGAATTATTAACTACTGTAATACTTTTGTTACGTTTTATTGATAATTATATTGTGAGAGACTGTGTTTCGATAATGAAACAACTATCTGTGATTCAACGACTTCAAATGAAACTAGTGTCTTGCGTTTCTATTTTTGAAATTTATTAGTTTGTAAGAATGCCTAAATCTGATTGCACTTTTAGATACATACATGTTTGCTCATCAAATCTAGATACCGCCTTTAAAATGTATATCAAATGAAGATGATCTTGTGATATAAGAGATAAATAAAAATGATTATAATTATGCTACCCTTAATTATTACAAAAAAGTTTGTATACCTCCGAGAGATTCCCGAGAGTCTCTTTCCAACTTGATTTTCTCATATCGGTGATTAGCTTCATCACCTCAATTCCCATGCTTTCTATCATCTAAAAAGTAGGTACTGCTGTGTTTTAACAATATAACGTCATTTCGCAATTTATCAATTAATATCAACAAGATGTGGTGTGTCCTAATAATATCATGTTTTATATGACAATATATTTTTTCTTATGTTTCGATCATTGCTTTGCCCGCAAATTATTTCTTATAAAAAGGTCTTATAAAATTCTATATATGCCTTTTAATTTCTTAAGTATTCATTCCCGATTTATATCTTTGTTTTATGTATTTTATGTAGTTATTGAATATGTAAGTTACAGATGGTTTTGACATTTTGTTAGATTGCATGTTATATGAAGTCAAACAATAAGTATCCTCCCGAGTAGCGAGAAATAAATATATTTAAAATATTTCAACACAGGTTAATTTTCTCATATTTTTTTACGTGCAATATACGTGTCTTACCTACCTTTTTTGAATCTTTTTCCAAAGCTTTGATATCTTTGAAGACTGCTCTCTCCTTTCCTTCAATCTGATACAATAAAATTAAACACGTGAAAAAGGATTTCTATCCAATTTAACTTTCTTTATATATTGATGCAATCAGTTTTCTATATGTTCCATGACATACTGATTTAGATTGCTTTGTCTGTCTACATCAGTTCTCCTTGCCCCCCCCCCCCCCCCCCTTTAGTCGAATATTCTGTCGTCTTTGTTATTTGTGCATTAAAATTCGAACATGATTATAAATTACGTATTTTCAAAAAAAATATTTCAAATGAACAAACAATGATATTAGATTTTGGGTGCATCTTTAATACAAGATCTATGTGGTAACTCAAACTAACCATAGATATGACTGCTTTTGGTTTCAGTAAAGTGGTTTTCAGTAATACGTCCTGCTTCCCGCTAACCTCCGAACAGTAAAGATATGCTGCCTGGAAAGATAATAAAGCTTTCTGAATGCATTCTTCATTTTAACCGTAAAAGTAAATAAATGCATTCTTTCCTTTTACCAGTAAATGTAAATAAAAGAAGAAAAAGGTGTACTGCCTTTTTACAACACAAGACCAATAACCTGTTGCAAATACATTCAACGCATATATTCAACGAAGATTGTATTAATTATATATTTCCCATTTTCTTAAAATATCGACATAAAACGCCATTAATGTGTCCATGGTGCAATTCTTTATTAAAGGTGCTCGTTATCCTCCAATAACAGCTGTCATCTCCGTCTATAAGATGGACCTTGAAACTATTTTCATTCTCGGTGTAAGACAGGATTTTTTAAAATATCACTTATACCCTCAATATGTCAAGAAGAATATCAATTGTCTTCTCATCCGAATTACTTCTAGCAATGACATCAAATGCGTCAGTCCACCCATTATCATATAACTCAGAATATTTCTCAGCAAGTTTTGTTTGCCGGGTTTGGTCGCTCAAGTCTGCTATGTCTGGATTGTCATGTGTAAGTCTTGCCCCAGCAACTTTGGATAATCTAAATGCAAACAAAGAACAAGAAAGCGATATAAAGAAAGTCATAATAAGTGAAAGTATGTATAATAATCATGATGTGACATCATGATACTCTTTTTTTCAGAATTATTCTATTGTAATCGTTGATTATTATGGCCATATTTTTGACATTGCGGCCCCTTCATTTAAATTTATAACGAATATAGAAGGTCCCGTAATTTCATCCAAATTGAACAGGACAACTGGCAATTTAATCATATAACATTATACTCAAAAAATCATCTAAATTATTGTCAGTTTTATATAAATCACACAAAATATGGAAATTGATTTTCGATAGAATAGACAGAAATTAAAGGATATATCTAAACTTCAAGTGGCTCGAATTGCCTTTGTTATAATATAGATTAAGTAATATAACGTCACAATAGCTGACACAAAAAAAAATTCTCAGTGGGAACGCAAAATACCTGTTTAAGTATTCCTCCCTGTCCTGTATAGTTTTTTGCAGATCGCCCTCAGTCTCTCTCAACTTCATTTTACAGAATTTTAATTCTTGTTCTTGCTGGCTTATCTTTCTACAATTTCAGAGAAAAGAATATTTTATAATTTTGAAACTACCGTTAATTGTCGAGATAGCAAACAACTCTATCTCAATTTCCAAGATAGATTGACTCTAATGTTACAATAACTAAACAAACACTTGGTTTTGTTTAGTTTGTTGTTTGAGATAAATAATATACTTAACGAATAGAAACGAATAACAATAAAACCGGTGCGATAATGCTTGACAGATGAATTATTCTTAACCCGCAAACATGCGTAATATATTAAACGATTTTAATGGACGGCTTACAATAAGGATATTCACCCCCCCCCCCCCTCTCTCTTCTCTTTCTATAATTATTAACAAGACTTACGAAAGTCTTACAAAGCTCTCTCTCTCTACACCCACGCATATGCCTCGTCATAAAATAACTTGTCCTAAAGGCACTGCTAACGTTATCAGTAAAAACCCTTTTGAAATGACGTCACTAAAATTGTGACATATCGTTTATATTTGTTAGCTTTAAGAATGGGCAATTGTTATGGTGTTATGGTAGGAATATTGGAGAAAAAATGGACAAGGGTTTTGAGGTGTAATTATGTAAAGATACTTATCTTGTATTCGAATCGGGTTTAACATGCATGATTTTACACATTTATTGCAATCTTTAAGAAAACTTCGATATTTAAAAATGTAAAACCTGTTTTACAATTACAGTCCATTCGCGATGGTACGAAGTAGCCCCGGGAAACACATTTATTTCGTTCCATCGCGTATTTCGTTCCATCGCATCTTTCATAATTGACGATTGAGAATCCCTTTATGTATGTGCTCACTCGTTTGTTTATGTCGTGTTTTAGTATGTATTGCCGAAAACCATGTACTGTCGTAAAGATTAAGTGTCGTAATGTGTTTAGTGTGATGTTGTTTCCTTATTTGATTCTCTATATTTTTTTTATTTTTATACGATGATATTGATAAATAAAAAAGGCGTTCTGCAGTACAAATGTAAATACATGTACATGTACAGGTAAACTGGGTCCTTCACTGAATTACTCAGAATATTGCTATTAGATATTCAATGAAATTAAATTTGTAGTAGTCTTAGATTTATATGTTCGTATTAACATGAAGTAGAATGGAATGACAAGTCAGACCTGGAGACCAGTATTTATACTGCAACTTATTAAGTTTTGACATAAAATCACTCATTAATCTTTGTAACAAACAAACAAACTCGCTTGTAAGTTTCGTGTCAGTTTGCAACAATCAACGTCACGGATGGCGTGCTTATAGGCTGATTACAGACAATATAATGGCGGACGCGTGTAAGCGACAGGTGGCACTCGGGTAGGTATGAAAACTGACCGACACTTCGTTCGAACGCGTCATTAATTAGTTGTTAATTAGCAAATCGGACCACATACATACTTCGCTCCAGTGCATCTTTCGTTCCATCCTTTTTTTTAATAAAGAACAAATATTGCCGGGACCTGGCAATTACTTCGCATTACACCGTCACTTCGCTCCATCGCATTTCGTTCCATCGTGAATAGACTGTAATTTATATTCGATTTCGAAGACCTATACTTTAAGACTGCAGCGATATATTCAGTGATATTTATCTTTACCCTTTTAAAGGTGAACCACAAAGAAATATTTACTTTTTCTAAAACCTTTTCTCATTTTGTCCATTTTCATAAGGGAAACCACAAACATACATTTTTGTATGTTAAATGCCGATTTTGTTAGCTACTGGGCAGTATTTACATTTTAAGGTCACGTGACCCATATGACGCCATCAATAGACAAAGTGTCATTTGCCTTATATCATATATATGTATGTAATCATAAATCATATATAAAACGTTTTAATCAAACGCGTCATAGTTGTTTTTGGTTTAGTATTAGGTTAAATGATTTATCGATTGTTTCTGTGAAATTAATAGGCGAATTCGATTAAATAAATGATATATTTGTGATTACGCAATTTAGATTGATTGTGAATTAAAAAGTTAAATTCAGAGATAAAAGGAAGTTTTCAAGTGAATGAAAATTAAAATCTCCATAATTTGAAGATGATTTCATTGGTGTTAGTAGTACAGCAATGGTTATTTTCATCTTAATTCTCTCCATCCTTCACGAACAGTTGTTTGTAATGCACATTACGAAGAGAAAACACTCTTAACCGATCAATTGAGGACAGGCAATAAACAATTAAATTTACCTGTTGAAACACAGGAGGTTATGAAATAAAAATATGGAAATGAGAAATACTTACCCTTTTCACGCATTTATAAATCCCTGTCATCATACTTATCATAATTCCATTCCATAAAAAAAATAAAAAATAAAATCAGCTTTTTATCGTCAGTTCATAACTATTCAATCGCTAATAAATTAAGTTTAAAGTAGAATATTTTCTCATAATAAATAATCAGAATTAAATTTACATTTTTCTCTCTAACCTACAAAGACATAACTTATAAAATCGATTTAATTTGTATAATAATGAAACAACAAAACCTACATATATCTTATTTTTTGGCACTAATAATTCCCTTCGCATAATCTTGAATGAAACTTGCCGGTCGTAAATGCGTTATGACTTAATCTGTGTCATTACTAACTGACAATGTTTCACAAAAGAACCCGACCGTCTTCAAGCGTCTGTTCACATCTTGAGTTGATTGTCTATTGTCTAAAGAGCTGACAGTATGTCACCCCAAGGACCATAAATCATTCGCACCAATTAGGCAGCTATCCAACACCACGTTGATACCCGGATAAATTAACCCGCTACCCTTTTATTTCCCCGTGAATAACCCCAAACAGGAAATTACATAATGATACCAAACAAAATTTAAGTCTTTTAGTAGTTATGTTAGGGATTTTACTAATTCAAAAACATGGTTTCTGTGGAAACCCAACGCAGACACTGGATTTTAGATGAAAATAAGATGCATTTGATATGATGATATGAAGGTATGTAAAACGTTACTCATTTTTTCATATGACCAGGAAGTCAATTTATGTCAATATTATCAAATATTGTTTTAGAATACATCCTGATATGACATTTCCCCCCATTAAATGCCCCAGTCAGTTCCCATCATTTAGCAACCAGTTTTATAAATTCTAAAGAGTATATCTTACCATTTTTGATACGAATGTAAATTAATTAATTGACCTATACATTTACACCCTTAATCGTTCATTGTCATCTTGGATTTAGCTTAAAATTAGTTACAGTAACTGTGAATTGTTCCATACGACATATACTGCTGGCAGGATTATATCTATTGATGACGTCATAGCAAAGGGAGAGAAATGAGTCAATCTTTCTCACCTGGGTCAATTTTGCAACTTTCAATTTCATACAACTACAAATATTTTTAACATATTTTAGTATAGAAAGTCTTAACTAATATATTCTAACAGACAATAATGAAAATGAAATTTTTGTGTTGATCTTTAAGTTTTTTAAGTTTGCTCATACATCACCCTTATGTCTCAAACTTGAAACTTTTATTTTACTAAAATCTTTTATTCCATGTGATGTATGTTTATAACTGAAAGATATATTAAAGTAAAACTGACTGATATTCAATACGCTAAAATGCGATGCGAAATGGCTCAGTAGGCTACGACGACGATTCCTTGTGTAACAATACTACTGGAAAGGCCTCATTCAAATTTTCAAAATTCCCTTAACATTTTCTCTCATCGTATCTATTTTGAAATTATTTTTTCTTTTCATTTTGTCTGTGCATGTACTTTAAGGCGCATTGATAATGAGAGAAATAAACAAAGATATTTGTGATTTTTATCAAGGAAGTGAGATTGAGGCTTTCACTTCTTGTGGTATTGTTTGCCTAATATGATCTTTGATTCATATCCAAAAAATAAGTCTAACAGACTAAGATCGGTGTGTGAATGTCATACCCATTCAGTTTTAAATAAGATTAGCCATTCATTGACTTTGAGTGTTGATTAATGCATAACATCGCCAGCTTTGTGCGACGTAGCACAAACTTGTTCAGAGTAAATTGTGTTTATATCGATGTTTCTTCTGCGTAATGAACTTATAAATTATTTGTTGGAAGTTCTAGATACCTCTCACTGTTAAAAGTCTGAACCTTCTGAAGAGTGAAAAACGGTCCAATGACGCTAAAAAAACTTTAAGCGGCCAAACAGTAACTTTATGATCGTAGAGTGTTAACCTAGTTTCTCCGAAACCAAATGCATGGACATTATGGATAATATATGGTTTATTCAAATCAATATATCACTCATTAAAGATTCCAAAAACAAGAAATATCTGCATTATTAATCATCCACTTAACAAAATCAAGTATATAAATTACATCAGTACCGTTCAAGTGTTGCATCAGAAAAAGTATATATGTGTGTGTGTGTGTGTGTGTGTGTTAAATTCAAAACATAGTATTCTATACACGGTCTCCTAGATTGATGTATTACTTATATCACCAAA
Source organism: Solen grandis (assembly GCA_021229015.1). NCBI lineage: Eukaryota > Metazoa > Mollusca > Bivalvia > Adapedonta > Solenidae > Solen > Solen grandis. Next base: position 13,531,965 of record CM037777.1, on the reverse strand, counting down.
AACTTCTTTCACCATCGACTTGGTCCGTGGGCTAAACGAAAGTTTTTCGTGCCATCGTGAACCGAACCTGTCTGCTTGAATCTTTTCAGATGTCGATACACCTGATACCTTTCAAGACCTTTGGGTATTTTTTTTACATTGCTCGCATAACTGGTGTGCTGAATTGCTTTCAAAATAAAGCTTGACAACTTCTGACACTTTCTTTTACTTAACGCCGTTATGTTGAAAAAGAAAATGATAATATGACATCAATGACGTTGCGTGACGTCGATATTTTTTCCTGCGATTTTACTGAACATAAAAAACTGAATAAATATTGATTAAAAATATTTTTCAAGTTTGAAATATATAAAAAAAAAAGTTCGATAAGTAAAAGAAAGTGTCAGAAGTCGATATTTTTTCCTGCGATTTTACTGAACATAAAAAACTGAATAAATATTGTTTAAAAATATTTTTCAAGTTTGAAATATATAAAAAAAAAGTTGAAATAAAGAAAGTGTGCGAGAGTTTTGAATATATATATATATATATATATATATAGAGAGAGAGAGAGAGAGAGAGAGAGACAGAGAGAGAGAAAACAATAATTAATTAACAAACGCACAAGGAAATATATGTCCATGTACATTATAACTGATATTTCAATAACATTTCTAATAATATAATGTGTCTTACTGATTAGAGAAAAATATTGAAATGTAAAATTTTACAGTTTTAGAATTATTCTTACTTGCTCGCTTCAGATTTATAATCCATTAGCTCATTTGTAGTACGCTGTATAATTGATGTTACAGACGACATTGTGCTAGGAGGTGTCTTCTTTGGGGTTTCATATGATTTGCCGAAGAAAGAGTCATACATACTCCGCAATATCTTTTCAACATCAGCAAACAGCTCACTTTAAATATAAAATGAACTAATTATAATCAAATTGGCAAAGAGTTTGTAGATCGCCTTTGCGAAAAGATAAAAGATAATTTCCATCCTATAGCCGTGTGTATTTGCTTCTGTATAACTGAACTACGGTATATGAGTTACTCAGAAATGGACAGGAAAACAAGTTACTTATTTAAGTTATGTTAGTTTGTTTTTTCTAAATGAAATTACGAAGACAACAATGGCTTCTACCATTGCAAGAAACAAAACAAAAAAACATAAAAAATAATATACCTTTCTTTTTTCTTGACTGTCTGAATTAATTCTGAACCTACATCATCGAAAAAGGTTCTAATGTCAGATTTTGACAGTGAGGCTTTCGGGCCCTTCTCGTCGTCTCCAGTAATGATAATGTATAAACGTTTAACCTCCGTTTCAACAACAGAAGAGTCGACTTGGCAAGACAGCTTTCTGTAACGATTGAAACCGGTAAAGTAATTAGAAAATAGATAAAATAATTGAAATAACACGATAATACAGACTCTGAAACCAACATTAACCTAGGTAAATATATAAGCCAGCACAAAGAAATTCGCATCGGTAATAACATCAAAAACAAATATCTTAAGCTTCCGATGACATTTTATGGAATAACAACATTCAAAATTGGGCTGTGAGAAATTATAAACCCTAATACCCCCGGCCGTCATATGTTTGGGATTAACGTAACTTCAAGACTCCGATACATCGTTGTACGAGCATATTCAAAATAAAATGTATTTTGTCTCAATATAAGAAAGAAATTAGCCTCCACTTGTCTTTGATACAAGTCAATTTACTGGTAAATATGAAGAAGATATATTCAGATAATTGCATTATTTATCGCGAATAAGATCATATTGGCCATAACGTGCATAAAGGACACAGCGGCTCTGTAAATAAGAATTGATGTTTTAAAGAAATGTATAAAATCAAATCTAACTGGTGTTTTGAAGACTAAATTTTAATATGATCTCTTGTCACTTTAAGAATATTTGACGTTGTATCAAGTAGAATTAAAAAAAAATGAAATATTGTGTTGTAATAGCTGGATCAAAACGTGATTCCACATCAGTTGTTTTAAATTGAAACAGCCAAAATTAAAATTTGCAATAACTACTCCGAAATGTTAAAGTATCCTACAAAATATTTAATCCACATAGTGCCGTATAAAGTGTTTCACCAACATTGTATATATGCGCTTGATCAAGGTTTAAATGAAATCAGAGTGTAAACAATATAAAGTAACTTACTTTTTAAGACAATTTTTCATCCTATCTGACATACGTATGAATACACTGTCAAAACCTTGGTTTTCTTTTCTTGATTCTGATCGCTGAGTGGAATCACCTTGACGTGAATCCGCAGATTTATTGAACACTTCACTGTACAAGATTTCCAACATCTCGGTTACATCTTCGAGTTCTACAGAAGCCTCCGTGTGCCTAGATAACACAATATATTAATCAGTATTTGAAAATTGAGTCGATTCTATATAATGGACATCTCTATTTTTATATATGCACAACATTCAGGTCTTTATTTATCGTTTCCATTACAACGACACTCAGTAGTTATACCAACAAATTTATTCAGGGACTCTACATAAAAATATAGAGTCCTTGATTCACTTTATGATCGGATTAGTATGGTTTGATCGTGTAAGCTATCAAAATTTGTAAATGATTTTTTGCACCATCAAATGCATTCAAGAATTGTGCTGTACTAGAGTTATGAGTCACCGCTTTAACATTATAAATGGCGAAGGAAGACCCAAAGCATATTGTAGCTCCCGACCCACCGTTTAAGAAATGGAAAGATTTCTAACAAGACACACCAGAGTGATATTAACGGTTAAGATCCCATAGCCGCGAGGGACTAAGTAAATGTAATACTTATAGTAAATCATCGACTATAATATATTGTCCTCATAGGTGAACATAATGTGTTATTTTAAGCCCTCATGATAACATAAAATTTATTAAGCACTAGATTTAATTTACATTATAACATTTATAACCAAATATATTTAAAATTTTGTGAAATGCCAGTCCTTTGCATTTGACATACAGATACCAATGAGGAGCTTGCTAAGTCCATCATATTAATATTAAAGCTGCATGTTACTGAGCCAAGTGATAGTATGACACAACAGAAATATATATCTTTATAATTTTCGTTTATTTTCAAAATCGACAAATACATATTTTGCAGAATTTATGGTTGATTTCGTATTATAACTTGATAAAATAAATCCGAAGTGTGTTTATTTATCCCAATGTGAAAAAAAGGCTTAAACAAAATAAAATAGTCAGAACAAGTTTTAAACAACAGCTTTAAAACACACCCAATGAAATGCAGAAAACCATATTCATACATTTTCATAAATCTTCTGTAATAGATTGACAAAACATACTCACGACTTAAACACTTCCTCAATATCCATTAAAAGATCACTTATGGCCACAGTCTCTGTATCTCGTTTTTGTTGCACATTCTTTTTATTTCTAACGACCGCAATATGTAATTTCCTTACTTTATTTTCGATTTCAACATTTATGTTTTTTAGACTGAAAAAAAAAGAATTAAGGCATTGTCATAAACATAAGACGATATTCATTTATTCTTAATGGAGAATAACTCTTTAACAATGAGTTCAAAGTTGCTGGGAAAAAACTAAACAACCTTCATTTCACAAAATATATGATTGTAGATATCATCTCCAAATTAAATAACGCCGTAATTTGCAGAGGGAGTTTGATTTAAATCTGTGCAAAGGCAATGAACATTTTCTTTAAAACATAATCATTAATCAGATGTATGAATCTGAACTAGGCTAGGTATATCTTATGTCGTAAATGTGATATATATTCAATATTTATTAAATATCACAAACTCAAAGCAGCTTAATGCTTACGTAGTGGGATGAACATGTGATCAAGCAACACTAAACTTTCAACATGGGGATAATTATATATCATAAAACATTCTACCTATTTAAATCTTCCTTGAGTTCAGTCTTGATTTTTGTTATTAGTTTTCCTCCATCAGCATCACCTGTGTTTCCTTTTTTATCCTCTTTCTGTGCAGCAGACGTCTGCCTCTTGGAAAACTCCCGTCCTTTTATGTCTTTATAGAGTTCTTTCGTAAACTCAACCGTTTTGCTAGAAAGACCAGCACATTCAAAATTGAATAATGTTTTGCATCTATATAATAAGAAAGATAGCCTCGTTCGTCTCTATTTTATTTATACTTTTCAGATATTTTGTCACTGGTCATTATATAATTGCATTAATATTTATCTCGACTTTCATAGATATTCTCTGATAATGGCATACCCATTGAGAAATCAGATTTTATGAGCAATCGTAATATATTTTTGTTTGGTTGTAATTTGATTCAACGCTATTATGTTGGTGGAATATTTCTTTCGTTCATAATGAAATGATATTTTCTCAGATTATGGAATATTACATATATTACATGTGTCGGCTAAACCAGTATAAAGTGTATACATTTTTGAAACCGGGAATTAATCTATGAATAAACGTTTTGTCCGAAAACAAATAAACGGCAGTACTAGAAGATATCCATCTGAAAATATTTGATTTTTCACAAAATGCCAAACTGTGTTTTATTTCTCAGCGATATGTTGAGTATTCATATTTTACTCATTTGCTCCTGTATGTACATCTACGTATACGATTACTTGCTTTTTGTAAAATGTCATTAATTCCATTAGATATTATTTAATTAGATGTGTATGTGTTATCTATATATATTTTTTTCCTGGGATTGACGTATAGTATTTCTGTCATATTGGATACTTGAGACAGATATAGTACTGCAATATTGCAGTATTGCGCCGTAGCCATATTGCATGATATGACACTTGATCACATTATCCTGACACCGGGCAAATCGTTCCTGGAACAACATTGTTTATATGATGAGCGCCAAGCAAGGGAGCTACCAGTACTAATTCATGACGTTGGTATGTCTCTCATAACAATTTATTAATTGTGTATAAGATATCTACTAAAGGTAAATTAAAATTTATTCTATCTATCGAAATGTGTCTTAAAATTTTCTCTACATATCAGACTCAAATGCACCTCCCATTCATACTGAGATTGCTTAGTTTCTCAAGCTCGGTGAATGAAATATTGTGTCGTAATAGCTGGATGAAGACGTTATTCAACATCAGTTGTTTTTTTTTAAATTTAAACAGCCAAAATTAAAATTTACAATATCTACTCCGAATTGTAAAAATATCCTTTGAAATATTAAATCCACATAGTATCGTATAAAATGTTTCATCCACATAGTATATATACGTTTGATCAAGGTTTAAATAAAATCAAAGTATAAAAAATATAAAGTAACTTACTTTTCAAGACACTGTTTCATCTTGTCTGACATACGCTTGAAGACACTGTCAAAACTTTGGTTTTCTTTTCTTGATTCTGATCGCTGAGTAGAATCACCTTGACGAGAATCCGCAGATTTATTGAACACTTCATTGTGCAAGCCTTTCCAACATTTCGGTTACATCTCCGAGTTCTACAGAAGCCTCCGTGTGCCTAGATAACACAATATATTAATTCAATATTTGAAAAGTGAGTCGATTCTATATAATTGACATCTCTATTTTTATAAATATCCATCATTCAAGTCTTTATTTATCGTTTCCATTGCAACTAATTTCAGTAGTTATACAAATTAATTTATTCAGGGACACTACATAAAAATATAGAGTCCCTGATCCACTTAATGGTCGGATTAGTATGTTTTGATCGTGTAAGCTATCAAAATTTGTTAATGATTTTTGCACCATCAATGAAATTCAAGAATGGTTGCTGTACTAGAGTTATAAGTCACCGCAACAACATTTCAATCAATATAGTAACGTTCAACTTATAACTGTGAAGAAGACCAAAGCATATTGTAGCTCCGACTCACGTTTAAGAAATGGAAGGATTTCTAATTATAGACACACAGAGTGATTTATCGGTTAAGATCCCATAGCCGTGGGACTAAACAAATGTATACATATAGTAAATCATCGACTATAATATTTGTCCTCATAGTGAAATTAATGTGTATTTTAAGCCCTCATGATAACATAAAATTGATTAGGCCCTAGGTCCAATTTACATTATCAACATTTATAATTTATTAGTATCAATTTTGTTTTCAAGTGAGAAAATACTGTCCAATTATGTTATTCCATTCCAAGTATAATATATAATTTATGAAATCAATTCATTGAAATTCAGTATCAAAATTTGCTAAGTCCATCATATTAATATTAAAGTGCATGTATGAGCTAAGTGATAGTTTACACAACAGAATATATATCTTTGTAATTTCGTTTATTACAAATCGATAAATACATATTTGCAGAATTTATGGTTGATTCGTATATACTTGATAAAATAACCGAATGTGTTTATTTATCCCAATGTGAAGAAAAAAGCTTAAACAAATTAAAAATAGTCAGAACAAGTTTTAAACAACAGCTTTAAAACACACCCAATGAAATGCAGAAAACCATATTCATATATTTTCATAAATCTTCTGTAATAGATTGATAAAACATACTCACGACTTAAACATTTCCTCAATATCCATTAAAAGATCACTTATGGTCACAGTCTCTGTATCTCGTTTTTGTTGCACATTCTTTTTATTTCTAACGACCGCAATATGTAACTTCCTTACTTTATTTTCAATCTCAGCATTCATGTTTTGTAGACTGAAAAGAATTAAGGCATTCAGGTATACAGTCACTGATGTCATAAATATACGACGATATTAATTTATTCTTAATGGAGAATAACTCTTTAACAATGAGTTCAAAGTTGCTGGGACAAAACTAAACAACTTTCCTTTCACGAAAGGATCTAATTAAAAAATTATGATTGTAGATATCATCTCCAAATTAAATATCGCCGTAATTTGCAGAGGGAGTTGATTTGAATCTGTGCAAAGGCAATGAACATGTTCTTTAAAATTATACGAAAATACATAGTAAACAATTCGGATGCCAATATGTTAAAGGAAATAAAGGCAATGTTCCTCATTTGTTTTCATAAAAACATATACGGTAATAATAACAAACCAAAATTGTAACTTGAGGGTTTTTTGGATCACTTTTCTGTCATAGTTCATTACCTACAAACCTATTATTCTGGAGGAAAGATATAACTAATACAGTTTACTAGTTTTATACACTGATAATGATTCTCGAAGTATGTTTTGATGCTCCATGTGATTTTCTAATTATTCTGCATGTTATATTAGTTATAACCCGAGCATGAACATACGAACTTTAATCTTCATTTATTGGAAATATATTTAAATGTATCTATAAACTGACTTACTTTTATAAAAGAAAAACAAAATATAAATTTGCCATTCTTTACTCCCTTCATACCTCTTATTACATAAAATGTCAATTTCAAGTTTACGTCCTTATATCACTTGGTGTGTTTTCCTAGCAATATTCGACATTTCTATGGATTTCCTGTTAAGATGCAAACTGTGCAGTTGTTTTACATGATTAACATAATATTATCCCCTTATGGTGTAACATGATTTTTAGATTTCATGGATTTACACAGTTCATAGTAATTTCTGTAAGTATTTATACAAAACTGAAATATTGAATATCAGCTCTACTTGTTTTACAATACCGTCCAAAGCCAAGTCATCACCATTGTCTGATATTTGCTTTTCTCTCTTGCCTTGTAATTTGTTATTCGCTCTTTCTTGAATCGGCGGTTGTTCATTTTTGTAACCATCATTTTTAACAATTTTATCAACCTATTCTCAGCATCGAATTTTAGTGCTTTAAGTCTGTTATATTGGAAAGATTTGTATGATGAAGAAAATTATAGTCCTTTATGATGTTTTTTAATTGCAAAAGTATGACATTTTTTAAAAAAACAATATTTATATTATGTTAATTCATTTAATGCATTAAGTGAGAACAATTACAGTTACAACGCAGTATTGATTATTGACGATATGATCGAAAGGAATTCCCGAGATTTAAACAATTACGATTTTGTTAAACCAAATTATTTTGTCGTCGTCTACAGTGCGTATATAAACTGTGTAATCGATATAACATACATACTCAGATATTTTCTTTTTCATTCCCTCTGACATATCAGTCACCGTCGTTTCCAAATCAAAAGCAACTTTGTCGGGAGGGTTAGATTTTTTATTATTTTTCTTCGTTGTATCGCATGGCTCCTTGAATTTATCTCCTGTAACATCTTTGTATAGCTGACGGAGTTCTTGTCTTACGACATCTTTTCTCACCATATCCTGTGCGATACTATTAGAGACAATGTTTTTGAAAATGTATGCTTAAAAAGAAAGAAATGTAACAAAATATTAAACCCAATTGTCATTTAAATATTTAAACAAATATTTGCCTACATTACGTTGCCAACAATTTGTAAATGAAGATTGCATTATCAGATGACCACTCATTACTTTAAATGTATTTGATACTTTATATCAGAAAAAGGGAAACATAATATAAACTATAACAAATTGTACTTTTTTGTGTTTTCTCTTAGCTGATGAGTCATATCCTGCAACATTTCAAGGTCACCAAGCTCCTGCGTCTTTTTTCCCGGTTGACTTTCGCTCTTTGGACTATATTCCGTTCCAGTAATGCCACTAAACATCTCCTCTAGTTTCGGCTTTACTTCCGTTAATCTATAACAACAATAATTAAACAGTTGTATCGGACTGTTCCAGGACAGGCAAATTAAGTAGTTAAATTTGATAACTGCAAATCAGTAACAACAGTTCAGGTAAATTTAAAAACTAGTACACATCAAGTTTTATATTTCAGCGCAGTTTAGTTCTTATGTTATTGGGTGTATATGTGTTTAGGCAATACAAACTTTTCAAACTGAGGTTAAAATAAATCATAAAACAGTCTATCTTTTTATATCTTCCTTCAACTCATTTTTGATTCCTTGTATCACTTCTTCTCCACCAGTGTCACCTTTTTTCCCTTTCTCGTCCTTCTTTGATCTAGCAGAAGTCGCGTTCATAGAAAACTCTTGTCCTTTAATTTCTTTGTATAACTCAACCATTTTGCTAGAAAGACATGAGGTCACTATATTAACAATTTAGCGTAACTTAGTTTAAACAACGTAGAAATTAACAGGCCCAGGTGCCACGGCATCCAATAACCAGCGACGATTCATCGTCTTTAAAGGTAGTAATGGTTTATGTCCATAACCCGGCGCTCAGTTAAGTGATGGTTTGGCAATATATCCGGGTAATGTTTTCGAGTGATGAACTGTTTACAGAAATTGAATAACATTACATTGGAAATTCAGTCATCATAAGAGGAACATATCGTATTTGTTCAGTTCAAAATCTATACCAGGAACAGGAGACAAATCTGATGAAAAACGTACCTTGTACTGTATTCTTTCAGCTGATGAGTCATGTCCTTTATTATTTCATCTTCATTCAGATTTAAATCTCCCTTTCCCTGTGCCTGTTTCCCCTGTTGCGTACCAGTCTTTGACGTGTAATCTTTCCCGGTTATTTCATTGAACAGTTTTTCTAATTTCGGCTTAAGTTGATCTAATCTATGAAAACAATTATATATTATTTACAACATTTTCGGTTATTCATGAAAATCAAACTCAGAAAATAACTGTTCTACTCTTTTCTAAAATTGATGTAAGAAGAACTATCTGTAAATGTTGTGATAGACATAACAACTGAAATGGATATCTTCCATTACGTGCACAAATCAAATTATTTGCACTTTGAATTAATTCTACGTAATAAGAACGTTTTGTATCAGTAGACTACATCATAAGTTAATCCTCCTTTTCATTCAAATTTGTATCTTAAATTATTATCAAATTAAGAGTACCTTTTCATTTGTGCATTGGTTGGGAACTGGTGGAAATTAACCAGTCGAATATCTCCTTTAAAACAGCTCGTTCACCGATGGTCATTGACTTTTGATTTTTCTTAAACAATATGTGTGTATTACATCTATCAATACCAATCTACAGACGCATGGTTACCAAAAAATGTGTGGCTTCGCCATCATAAGCAGTACCGTCATCTGGCTGATCAAATTCACTCTTGGCACCGATTACGCCGATGTTGTGTTTAGGAAAATAGCATTTTCCCGTGTAATATGACATACAGTTGCCGGGTTACTTGTCAGGACACAAAAACACCAACATTGACGAGGGATAGTAATAAACATTTTCTTTTAATTTCTACTGATCATCTGTGAACGAGCTGCTTTGATAAACATAATTGCAGTTCAATACATACGTTTATAAATGGACAGCATACACAAAAACAAGAGGGCCATGATAGCCCTAAATCGCTCACCTGAATTCAACTGCTAGAGAGAAAATGCTTAAGTAAGGAAAAGAATTTACACATAATAAATTATATAGTATTTAAATTTTATTGATTTTTAGTTCTGGTGGCCATCTTGGTAGACAAACCTTAGCAATTTTAGCTATTTTTGCTCAGTACCACCTAAGGATCATTTCTGTAAAGTTTCATAAAAATCTGCTCAGCCGATAAGAAGAAGATATGTTTAACTATGATGGCCATTTTGGCTGGCAGATGGAAATGATTTAAGCTAATTTTGATAAGTACCACCTAAGGATCTTTCCTGTAAAATTTCATCAAAATCTGCCTTGCGGTTTAGAAGATGTTGTTAAAAAAATATTCTATTTTTAGCTCTGGAGGCCATCTTGGTTGGCGGACCGGAACGATTTTAGCTATTTTTGTGCAATATAATCTAATGATCATTCCTATTTAGTTTCACTAAAATCTGCTTAGCAGTGATGTCATTTAAATAGTTTTCGATTTTTAGCTCTGGCGGCCATCTTGGTGAACGGATCGGAAAATTTTTAGCTATTTTTGCTCAGTACTACCTAGGGATCATTCCTTTAAACTTTCATCAAAATCTGCCTTGCGGTTTAGAAGAAGATGTTGTTTAAAGATTATTCTATTTTAAGCTCAGGCGGCCATCTTGGTTGGCGGATCGGAACTATTTTAACTATTTTTCTTAGTAACACTTAAGGATCATTCCTGAAAAAATTTCAACAAAATCTGCTCAGCGGTTTAGGAGGAGAAGTCGTTTAGAGATTTTTCTTTTTTTAGCTCTGGCGGCCATCTTGGTTGGCGTATCGGAACGATTTTAACTATTTTTGCTCAGTACCACCTAAGGATCATTTCTATAAATTTCATTGAAAACTGCCAAGCGATTTAGGAGGAGATGTCGTTTAAAGCAAAAGTTGACGACGCACGACGGACGCGGGACGCCGTACAAAGACTGATCACAATACCTCACTTTGTGCTCAGGTGAGCTGATAATCCATCGGAGAACGAATTAAACAATGATTGTATCAAATTAAACATTAATATGGTCAACTTTTTTCGATCATCTGTAATTTTAATTTAAAAAACTTCGTTTTTTCCTTACTGCATTATAACATTGTGTTCAACCATTACTAAAAAAAATCAAGTATCACTTAAAGAGCACTAGATGTAAAAGCACATTAGTTTCATCATTAGCAAAAAAAAAATCAGAATCCAACTGACATTAAAACTGATCAATATTGACAAGAGATACATAGTATTTAGAACAATGTCTGTTATAATATAAGCAAATGGTTAACGCATGAAAACAAATGAACTTTAAGATGATGGAAACAAACATACAAAAACTATTATTGATGTTGCATCAGATGTGTGTTTGTTTGTTGGGTTTAACGTCCCACCGACAGTATTTCACTCGTTTGGAGACGATGTCTCTTTGAGAACGATATAGTGCTGCCACACTGCAGTATCACGCCGTAGACATGTGGCATGATACCACACCAAGTCACATTATACTGACACTGGGCCAATCAGTCCTGGAACTACCCTTATATGCTGATGGCCAAGCAAGGGAGCTATACCAGTAAATTTTTACGACGTTGGTATTTCGCGGCCGAATCGAACCCTTAAAAAATTACGTCTCGGACACTCGAACCACCCGGCCACCGGGGTCGGTAGCTAGAATTGGAAGGTAGAACTAAAAGAATACAAGTTCAGGGGAGAGATTAAGAACAAGTTTGCGACTTAATCCTTTTATCAACAACTGTACTGAATGTTTGGTTTGTAAATTGTTCCAATAGTTTGTAATTTGCAATTTGTATAAACTAGTACGGAAAGAGTACAAGTCAATTATTTTTTGAATACCAAGTCATTGAATTTTATATTAATAATTCACATGGAGAATTTGCTATAAATATTGAAGAACACACAACAGGAGAAGTAACAGGGAAACAGAAACCAGTAGACTAGAACCAACATGTTAAACAATTGACTCTTCTGAAAAGTACATGTATAAATTTACCTAAGATAAATATGTAATAAGATACTTATTATCTAATTCAATCGTTATTAAAAGTAAATATGAAGACAATTGCTATAGAAGAAAAGGTATTGGCTTGTAGATATGTATTTCCAAACACAGTCAAACAATATACCTGTTTATATCTTCCTTTAGCTCCTTCGTGATCCCAGATGTTAGGGTCTCTCCACTGTTATCGTTTTTGCTTCCTCTTGTTTTTCCGCCCTTTTTCGATTCGACCAGAGCAAACTCATGTCCTTTGACATTTTTGTACAGTTGCTTTGCTGCTTCATTCCGAGACCTGAAAAGAAAATGTTGTTTACATCTAAAATGATACTAAGAAGTCAATGAAAACTTCAGTGATAACGGAATCAATATTATTTTCGATTTTAAATTTAAACATCTTTGACAAAAAGAATGTGGCATTTAATATTTTAGTCAAAAATCACTTCATTCCAGTTATTCTCGTGAAAAGTCCACTATTTTTTAAGATGTGAAATATACGCCTGCGACATGTTTAATGTGCATGTTAAATATAGCATGTAAATGTTAAGACAGACAATTGTTAAAAAAGAGAAACAATAAAATATGTAAAAGCAAATCTGCATGTATAAGTATAAGTAAAATCAAGTGACTCCTGGGGCGGTTCCATTGCTGACCACAGTGGTATGATATAAACTAACTTGGTAGATATCCACTAGGCCATGTTTCACAGCAAATAACTAGGACTCTATGCCTTGTGGTTTCTGATATGAAGATTTTTTTTTTTAATTTTCCTATGTATATGTAAAAGCAAGTGACACTATGGGCGGGGTCAATTTTGGCCCAATGTTATTGAGATGAACAAACTTAATGTCCGCTTAGCCATGTTAAACAGAAAATATCTTAGCTCTAGGCCCTGCAAATTTGCAGAAGAAGATTTCCAAAGTTTGCAATTATAAAATTTATTTTTTCCTCCTGTGACTTACTTTTTTAACAAATCAAAACAAATTGAACAATTTTGATATAAAGCCTCATAAGAAGCAATCCTGTGAAATTTAGTCAAATGCATTTGGCGGTTTAGGAGGATATGTTTTTAAAGGAATATTTGACGGACGCACGCACGGACGACGAATACAGGCCCACACTAATAGCTTACCATTAGCACGTTTTTCTCAGGTGAGCTAAAATGTGATACTTATTTAAATTGCTGAATATGCGAAAAAATGCTGTTTTTGTATCATTTCATATGTTACACACTGAAAAAGTCGTAATCCTGAAATTGCAAGATGTGAAAATTAATCCTGAAGTCGTAAAAGTGCCTTCAAAATCTTACCATGGAAATGAGAATATCAAATTACATGTATATCTGAAAATAGTAGTAATAATGGAGCGGTCTTTATATTGAAGTGGTCTTTAAATGAGGTTTTACTGTATCTAATAAGCTTAACCATATGACTTGACCACGTATTGAAATAGAAGAAACGGTTTCCTTCAAATAGTATTATATTAAAGTATTTGAAAAAAAAAACTCATGAAAAAATGTTACGTTAAAATCTCTATATTAAATGAGACGAACGGCACTTTGACTCTTATTGCGTCAGATGATACTGTAGAGGGGGTAGTGGAGCTCTTTTGTATTATATTTTCTTATACCTTGGTGTAGTTTGATCTTGTTTTCAGTACGGTATATCATATATCGAAGTCTCTGAAGTACAATTTATTTATAAAAAAAAGTTTAGTGAACGTTTCTGTTTTAGAAGTAATACCAGTTTAGATTAAATGATAAGCAGACAGAGTTATTTCGCCGCAAGAAATACATGTATGAATTAACAATAGCCGTCTAATTAATATCTTATATTTTGAAGTTAGTCCTGTTTAAAAAAAGAAACAGTCCAATGTCATAAAACGTCTAGAATATAACCAGCTTCGGTTCATCAGTAATCATACGATCTAAGGCTTTTGGTAAAGGTTATATAGATTTCAGCTCATTGAGTAATCTCACAGCATAGAGTTCTGACTGGTAAAGTTCAGAAATAGCTTTAAATTGCTATCTGCAAAGTGAATGTATTGCGTTTTCCTTGAATACCAACAATACTACCAGTCCTGCTTACAGTTACCACTAAAAGTCCCTAACGTTATTGTTTGCATCCCAGTTGGAATGCAAGCAGGGATTCAAACCCGTAACAGTTGCGAGCGTTATGGTTAACTGAACGCAGGATAGCCTTTGTCGTTACAATACACTACTGTACATTTTATAACTAAAGAAGGACAAGTACAAATTAATGTATATATAAATATTAGTATTTTTTATTTTAAATAGTAGTGTTCCTCTTTTATAAGTGAATCATTAAGAAAGTGTTAATTGCTTTGGTTTTATTTCATCATACCTTTCTATCATTTCCATGAAGTCAGACGTCATTTGTTCCATCATGTCGGTCTTAGGATCAGCTTTGTAGTCAGTTTTCATGACGTCCTTATATACTTGCTTTAGGTTATCTATATGTTCTTCCTTACAACTGGGAAAAAAGATAAATTTCAAAACTTCGTAACACATGTTTCCTATACACATATAAACGCCAAACAGACTATTTAAACTACAGTTTCTAAATTTACTTCCATGACATTTTGATAAATTTTACATTTAACAAATGAGATCAAATTGCACACTAATGAAAGGACAAAGTCATGGCTTTTCATACCAAACCCAAAGGAAAATTGCCAAGTATGATATGATAGAAGGGATCCTTTCCCGCTCGGACGCCCTGTTCATCATAAGCGATCAGTGTTCAATCTTAACTCAACTCCTTCACAGATGGCCATTGACTAAGAATATGATATTTAACTATTTGTGTGTATTACTTTAATCAATACCCATCTACACACGCAGGGTCACCCAATGCAACATTCAATGATTGTAAAAATAAGGGCTTTCTATCCATCTCAGGCAATAACGTTACTAAACTGGTATTTATCCTATAGGAGTGTAGACTTATACATGTAATTAAAGTCTATATTTAGAAATCATATTTTCGTGTGGCGTCGAATGACTGATCACATTCTCTTTTCGCTTTAAGTCTAAACTTACGAATTCGCTACCCGGAACTGGTGAAGACGACACGTTGCGAAATTTGTCATGTGGGACCGCAAGTACCTGCTTCGGGATACCGTATTCTATATTTAACCGATTTCAACGAAGTGGGCGTTCACGAATATAGCGTTTTCCCGTGCAATGTGACCTACACTTGCCGAGTTTATTTGTCAGGAAGCAAAGATTTCACCAACATTAACGAGGGAAAGTAGAATTTTCTACCGATCATCTTTAAGTCGGACGAATAATAAAACAATTAAGTATCAAATACTGTACCGTTTTAAGTCATTTTCTCTCTTACTGACTTCGTCTTTGATCTTTGAAATATGTGTTCGTATTTGTTCAATAATATGATCAGAACTACGAGATGGGGGTAGTTTCTCCTTCGTCTTGAATATCAACCCATGGAGATCATTCACATCGTTGGCCAAGTCCGATAATTGGATCTTTGTACTCTCTAATTCCCTGTTTCAAAAATGATAAGTTATAACATCAAATAAATATCATCTATCAACGTCATTGAAAACTGATTTGAAATGTATATAAAATATTTCCTAGTTCTTCCATGGGATCAAACTAAGTAATTTGATTGGACAAACAGCTACGTTCAAAATATTACGATGCACGCGGTTACTCTTAACATCACAATAATATCTTAAGTGTAATGAATTATACACATACGGTAAACAACCGCTTTCACTGAATAATTATTTTTGAGTATCACAGATATAAACAAATTACGAAAAATGAAAATTAAACCTTGACTGGTACAATCCTTCTATTCTATTGACATACAATAGAGTGCGTATTTCTTGAAGCAAAATTAATAATAATTGCTACGATTATTATCAAGTGCTTACTTTTCATTTGCTTTCTGTTTGATTCCAGTCAATGCGCTGAAGCAGAAAATCATATCATGAACACCTTGTGAAGTAAAACCATCTTTTTAAAATAACGATGTGATTTTATTTAACCAGTATCAATTTATCATTATTATTATTATCAGTTGTTTCTTACTAGTACTATAATAATAATATCAGTATATTAAAACCATGATTGTAATTATTGTTAGAATTATCATTCAAATCAAGGAATCCCCGGCCGCAATATACCAAAGTCATAAAATATGGTACTGTTATAGCTCCCTTGCTTGGCGTTCAGCATATAAGGGTAGTTGAAAGGACTGTTGGCTCGATGTCAGGATAATGTGACTGGGTATGGTATCATGCCACATGTCTACGGCGTGGTACTGCAGTGTGGCAGCACTATATCTGTCTCAAGTAGACATCGTATCCAAATGACTGAAATACTGTCGGTGGGACGTTAAACCCAACAAACAAACATCAAATCAAGGAATGTACATAATGTATATATAAATGTAATTTATCATTAAATTTAAATATAATTATGAAACTTACGTTTTGTTTGGTACGTCAGTAGTTGATGCAGTGGGATGCCTAAAGGGAAAATATTCTTTGAACTTTCCGACTACATATATTCTAAAATCTATAAATTTGACCACCAGATTAATATTTCATGGTCCATTAATCTTTAAAATGTAGGATGGCTGATAGTCACATTTTGTCATGAATGAAGTGTGATATTTCTCTCAAATGACAATATATTATCATTTCATAATAAAAGATTTATTATTAAAGTAAGATATTTATAACAAAGTTGTAAGCAAAGCCGTTACGTACAGCTGGTATAACACTGATATTTTTATGCAATTAATGTCTTACGATGACCCGCAACTTGATTGTTCTAATTTCATAAAACAGCGATTTACTTACGGGTTTCTCTCAGGAAGTTTGCTTTTTGGTGGCGGTTTCTTCAGTTGAAAAAGAAAACAAATGATTTGTTATTGAAATATATAAATGCATTGCCGTCTTATATTGCTAAAAAAAAGTCAAAAACACATTTCTCTCAGATTCGTGTGCAAAATTATTATATAGAGCAATATTTTACATTGATTATCAATCATTAAAATTTACACACCTCTATACGTTTAGATATTTGTAAGTCAAACCTACAATGAATATAAATTGCCTTGCGGATAATTGCCTCAGAAATATTTAATGACTGTTGTTAAAAGGAAATTAAGAATATAATTGATAATTTATTTTTATGTAAGTCAGCATAAATTTATCAAAATAATAATTACCTCTTTGCCGGCTTTTATTTCAACAAGTTTCGATCTGATCGTAGCACTAACATCACAGAGTTTTATGTTCTCAGAAATTGCAGCCGCAATACTCTTAACCCCATCTTGATTGCCCTGCAAAAGATATCAATAATTGTATATCAGCGAGGAATCAATCACTCGCTTGGTTTTACATATTCAATAATTTATGTTACAGACAGTTTTTGTTTTGAGCTTGAGATTACCGTCGCAGTCATATATCGACTTCCAGCTAATGCATAGTTCAATGACCCACCTATTAGCATATCTTAACAATAGATTACAGTTAGATTTTGTTCCACAAACACGATGTTAACAAAGGAGCACATGTAACTGTTTGTGGCCAAATTTATTTTTATTAAAAAAAAGTTAGGGTCAGGGAACTATCCATTACGGATGGAGCAACACCTCGGACCTAACGTAAGCCAACTTGAAGACTTCCTTTCAAGAACAAGAAGACCAAGATGGCCCTTGATCGCTCACCTGAGAAGGATGATTGCTTAAGAAATAAAGATGCTAGAGTGTAAAAAAAAGTGAAATCTGGCTTTTTTTTATGGTGAAAAGGGCATAACTCCTAAATCAACTTGTCAATATCAGTTATAATTGAACCCGATTGCGAGATTATAGGCATTAACATTGTCTTAAAATTTAAAAAAGATTGTTTAAAAAATGAAGTTGGTAGAGAGTAAACAAAGTGAAATCTTACATTTTTGTATTAAAAGGGGCATAACCCCTGACCTAATTGGCCCATCTCAGCCATAATCAAAATCAATTAAGACATTATTGTCATAAACAATGTCAAAACGTTCGAAGATGATAGCTAAAAAAGTGAAGATGCTAGAGTGATATCAAGGTGAAATCTGGCATTTTTTTTTAATATTAAAACGGGCATAACTCCTGACCTAATAAACCGATCTCAGCCATAATCAAACTCAATCGAGACATTATGGTCAAAAAGATTGTCATAAAGTTTGAAGATGATTGCTCAAAAGATGAAGAAGCTAGAGTGTAAACAAAGTGAAATCTGCCTTTTTTAATATTGAAAAGGGCATAACTCCTGACCTAATTGACCTATCTCAGCCATAATCGAACTCAATCGAGACATTATAGTCATAAGCATTGCCATAAAGTTTGAAGATGATTGCTCAAAAGATGAAGAAGCTGGAGTGTAAACAAAGTGAAATATGGCATTTTTTGAATATTAAAAGGGGCATTACTCCTGACCTAATTGACCGATCTCAAACATAATCGAACTCAATTGAGACATTATGGTCATAAACAGTGCAATAAAGTTTTAAGATGATTGCTCAAAAGATGAAGATGCTAGAGTGTAAACAATGTGAAATATGGCATTTTTTGAATATTAAAAGGGGGCATAACTCCTGAACTGATTGACCGATCTCAGCCATAATCGAATTCAATCGAGACATTATAGTCATAAATATTGCCAAAAA
Source organism: Solen grandis (assembly GCA_021229015.1). Taxonomy (NCBI): domain Eukaryota; kingdom Metazoa; phylum Mollusca; class Bivalvia; order Adapedonta; family Solenidae; genus Solen; species Solen grandis. The sequence goes on along the minus strand of CM037777.1, from coordinate 13,512,922 downwards.
GTTTGTAGATGATTGCTCAAAAGATGAAGATGCTAGAGTGTAAACAATGTGAAATATGGCATTTTTATATTAAAAGGGGCATAACTCCTGACGTGATTGACAATTCTCAGCCATAATCTAACTCAATCGAGATATTATGGTCGTAAGCATTGCCATAAAGTTTGAGGATGATTGCTCAAAAGATGAAGATGCTAGAGTGTACACAATGTGAAATCTAGCATTTTTTTAATATTAAAAGGGGCATAACTCCTGACCTGATTAACCGATCTCAGGCCTAATCTAACTCAACCGAGACATTATGTTCATTAAAAGTGTCATAAAGTTTGAAGATGATTGATCAAAAGATCAAAAGATGAAGAAGCTAGCGTGTAAAGAAAATGAAATCTGGCTTTTTTGTTGAAGTTTAAAAGGGGCATAACTCCTGACCTAATTGACCGATCTCAACCATAATCGAACTCAATTGAGACATTATGGTCATAAATAGTGCTTTAAAGTTTGAAGATGATTGCTCAAAAGATGAAGACCATAATCGAACTCATCGAGACATTATGGTCATAAATATTGCCATAAAGTTTGTAGATAATTGCTCAAAAGATGAAGATGCTAGAGTGTAAACAATGTGAAATCTGGCATTTTTTATATTAAAAGGGGCATAACTCCTGACCTGATTGACCGATCTCAGCCATAATCTAACTCAATCGAGACATTATGGTCGTAAGCATTGCCATAAAGTTTGAATATGATTGCTCAAAAGATGAAGATGCTAAAGTGTAAACAATGTGAAATCTGGCATTTTTTATATTAAAAGGGGCATAACTCCTGACCTAATTGACCGATCTCAGCTATTATCGAACTCAATCGAGACATTATGGTCATAAGCATTGTCATAAAGATTGAAGATGATTGCTCAAAAGATGAAGATGCTAGAGTGTAAACAATTTGAAATCTGGCATTTTTTGAATATCAAAAGGGGCATAACTCCTGAACTAATTGACCGATATCAGCCATAATCGAACTCAATTGAGAGATTATAGTCATAAACATTGTCTTAAAGTTTGAAGATGATTGCCTAAGAAATAAAGGTGATTGAGTGTAAATACTAAATTGTTGACGCCGCACGATGCACGACGCACGACGGACGACGGACACTCACGGGATCACAATAGCTCACCCTGAGCTTTGCTCAGGTGAGCTAAAAATCCAAAACTAAGCGGAGAGGGACTAACATACATTAAGTCAGTGACTAAAACCACTTGGTCAAGCCTCTTGCACTGTCTCATAAGTTGATTTTATACCTTGTTAAAAAAAAACTAAATTAATTTTGCTGGTCTGCTTTATTACACGTTAAAATACTATTGCCTTTTAATAAATTTACCAGTTAGATGAAAGAAGAATCTTTTTCATTCAGCAAAGACTACTCGTTGCTAAATTGTGTTCATTCTGTACAAAAGTAAATCCCAGCTCATGTTATTAAAAAAGACATTCTCATGATAGTTTTACATATCAACATACACCTTAATTTTCAAATATTTACATTAGAATTTTCTTATACGTCAAACGCATGGATTGAAGTTCAATTGTTATATAGGGTGGTGTTACAAGTGTATATGTACATTGATTTAATTCTGTCATTCAATCTCAAAATTCAAACTACAAACTCTAACACTAACCCATAAATTAACTCAGACATCTTTATATACACCTATATAGAGAACAAACAAACATATATATGTTGGACTTACCTGCTTCCAAGCAGATTGCAGCTTTTGGACGTTTTCCTTGAAGTCTTTTTCCTGTGATCTATTTGTATTTTTAAACTTTACCCTCCTTAAGCCCGTACAAAATTGCCCGAAGTCAAACGACATGTCGATCGTTCTGAAATGTAGATGTGAAATGGTTTAAGAATTGAATCCATGACGTATATTACACTGGTATTGTTTATCTAGTAAATACACCGCTCCCAGTTGCCGAATGGTTAGAGTGTCCATCCAGTAAGCGAGAGGACGTGGGTTCATATCTACAGCAGCGAAATATATCAAAATAGTCAAATATAACTTGCCTTGAGCTCAGTACATTTTCGGCTAAATAAGAGTCAGAATAATATTATTGGGAGTAGTAACCAGCCATTAGCATACGGCTTGATATCGTAGTGAGGCAGCATTATAAACGTCTTGTGTAATAAAAGTTAAAAAACTGACTGAATTTCTATTGATGGTAATAAAACAAACACACTAGATAGTAAATGCGTATTTTTGATAATTCATTCAATAATTGCCTTCTCGGACATACGCAGGCCCACTGCAATTGATACCCGCTACTCACAGATTAAAGTTTGCGGGATCTTTTCGTTTTAATGGTAGTA
>CM037777.1:13460460-13510460 GCA_021229015.1 Solen grandis | reverse complement strand
GGTGGTCAGTGTGTAGTTGAAGCTGTTGTAGCCATTACCAGTAGATGTCCCTTGACCTTGGGCCAGGACAGACCCACCACGGGACCACGTTATTGTGGACACTGGTTTACTGGACAATATACAGGAGAGGACAACATTAACCTGACCCTCATCTACGGTTATAACTGTCATGGGCTGGATCTCCGGGGAGTCTGTAATTAAGGTTTAAAGAACATAATATTATTGAATTCAAAATAAGTGTAACTCTCTACCCTGTAGCAGTAGGACCAATTATGGTATAGTTGTTATATTTAAAGTAAGGTAGACAGGAAAATGTATGTATGCTTTAAAGCAAAACAAAATCACTCCTTTATATACCCCTTTATCAATGGTGAGGATATGATTACGTGCTATAACTATAAACTGTTACGAATTTTATTCATTTTATATGATTAGAGGTAGTTTATATAAGGCTCTGAATTCATCCATTTTTTAATGCAATAAGTTAAATTCATTATTTACTCTATACTAACACTAAATATAAAGTTCAAGATTATAGAGGCTTCTGATATGGAAGTAAGTCAAATGTCAGTGTCAATATGTATCTTTTTTCCTCCTGAGCGTAACTCTTGCAAAAATCACTTAATAAGATAACCACTGTTTCATACACTTCTACCCTTTATAGTCATGACATTGATCAAGATCAATTCGGAAACTTAGGGAGTTAATACGTCATAGAGACCAAGTTTCGAAAGGCATAACTATTGCAAAACTCACTGAACCAGATAATCCTGCTTCATGCATTCTACCCATTGTAGTAATGTCATTGACCAAGTTACATAAAGATCCATTCAAAATTTCAAAGGAGTTACATTCACAAGGCTGTATTATCAATCTGCTACAAAGGCTAATTTTCAAGGGACATAACTCTTGCAAAAGTCAATGAACCAAAAATGGCTGCTTCATGCACATCTACCCATTATAGTAATGACATTGACCAAGTATTGATAAGATATGGTCAGAAACATGGGTGGATTTGCGTTCACTAATCTACAATATCAATCAGCTACAGAGACTCAAGGAACATAACTTTTGCAAAAATCAATGAACTTGAAAATCGCCGTACGGTCGGACGTACGTACACACGGAGAAGATAACGACAATATACGACCGCCTCCGGCGGCGTATAAAAATCATATCATACACTAGATGGAAAGAATTGAGGAAATATCATACATTTCATGTACTAAGTGACAGAATCAGAGACATCTTCTTTACTTGCTGTTCAGTGCAATGCTTTCGTACCGGTCAGTCTCTGCCATAAACACAAACACACGATGGACAGATGGCAGAAAAAAGGATTAATTGTCATTTTAACAGGTGAGATGCATAATTTTAAGTAGTGCTCGGAATATTAGAATATATTTACTATGTATATGCGTGTAAACTTTTCAATTATCAGCGACTCCGCTCTGAAACTCGGACAAACAGTTTAGTGATGTACCAACATGGAACACAACCTCGATACTTTCTTCAGGCTTTAGCGAGTTATTGCTTTGATTACGGCCATAATATGAACATCATACGTATTGTTTTAGGTATATTCTTTAAGGAGATACTGATAAATTTGCCGATATTTATGTAAATTTCTGCGAACGTCTAGAGCCTGCCGGTATGGCGATTTCTGCAGAGAGACCGCCGATATGATTATGCACCATGTAAAAGCAAGATATTAATAAATTTAAATCTATATTACACTATATAAATATATCAATTCAAAAACAATTTAGTCTTATATAAGTTAATATAATTACTAGTCTACAACACAGTTAACTTGCATTAAAAAAAAATATTATGTAATGAGGCAGTAACAGGAGCAGTGAAATAGGTTCAGATTTTAAGGGGCATATCCAGGCACTATGATGCATATACACCTAAGTGTATATTGAAAAAAAAAAGACATGATTACATACACGTACAAAATGCCATATTCACACTAAAATGCATCTTAAGTAGATATCAATGTTCTCCTGATTATCAAATTTTCTTTTGGTAAAAGAAAACAAGAGGGCCATGATGGCCCTGGGATCGCTCACCTCAGAACCAGGTATTAGTGGGAGGAAATGAAACAGCGACCATTTTCCCAATCCAAATATTTTGAACAATTTTGGTAGAGAGTGACCAGTGGAACATCTGTGCCAAAAATCTCTGAAATCGAGGCATTACTTTCAGACAAGAAGAATTTTCACATTTGAACTATATACATATAAAGAAAACAGGCTCTGCCCCCCTTGCGGCCATGTTTTTAGGATCAGAATTTAAAATTGGCCTAAGGAACATTTCCAAAAATTTAAACCCCAGTCTTTTAACGGGGGTGGCCATGCTTTTAAACGGATAAAAATAATTTGAACAATCTTGGTAGAGAGTCAACCAAAGAACACCTGTGCCAAATAACTTTGAAATCTGGCCAGTGGTTTTGGAGAACAATATTTTCAAAGTTTTCATATTTTTTCTGTTGCCATGGCTACCAGAGTTTTGCATGGAATCAGATATTTTGAACAACTATGAAAGGACATCACCCAAGGAACATTCCTGTGAAATTTCTTTAAAATTAGCCCAGTGGTTTAGGAGATGTCGTTTAAGTTAAATGTTGACGATGGACGACGGACGCCAGACGACGGACATTCATTAGTCACAATAGCTCATCTTGAGCACATTGTGCTCAGTTGAGCTAAAATTACACATCCATTCCAGCTCGGGGACATACATTGTGCATACAGTACAGAATCACCCACGTACACTCTTGATTTTTGATAGTAATGTTTCAGTGACAGAATCAAGAAATATCTTGCGGATTTCTGTCTGATAGTAATATAATAAAAAGGGTGTGCAGCATAAAAATGCATCAAATAAGCTCTTGCATTATCAAATATCTTGAGTAAACTAGAACTGTCGACAAGAGTCTGACTTATACCCCCACCCATCCAAGAAAAGGTTGCAGGTTCAATTTCTGCTCATGAAAAACGTATATAGATTACACTAGAGAAATGATTAATCCAAGCAAGTTGTGTTGCTATTTATCAAGTAATGTAGAAGGAGCACACATCACACACAGGAGCGACGGTCTGTTTTTAGCGACGATCTGATTTTCTCTCTGGAGGTGCAATAGCTGCACGCACAAGAATCAAAATGGCGGACAAAGTAAAAACACGAACGCTCCTGACATTAAATCAGAAAATAGACGCCATATATTAATGGACCAAGGGGTCCCAGCTTATGAAGTGGCAGAAAGGTTTGGATCTGTAAAACATAGTGCAAAATTTGCATTAACAGAAGAGTGAAGTGCTAAAAGACCTGAAAACCACATTTTAATTAGCATTAAATTTCTTTTATTTTTATCGTTCATTTTATTGTGAAATTGATTATATCATTTTAATGTATTAAAACACAATGTACCTTAAATTGCTGTATCATATTCATAAATATGAAAAAAAAAGGATTTTCATTGTCTTAATACCCTATTGCTATAACTATCATATTATTATGAGACAGTTGAAATTTGAATGAACATATTTAGGGACAGTCTTATGTGACTCCCTGTCATATGTGACCTTTTTGGCTTTCTTCGATTAAAGGTCATATAATACAGTCTCGAATGTACATGAACATGAGAATGAGATGCAAACTTAGTCAATGGAGCATAAACTTTAGAAAAAAAAGGGAGATAACACAACCTGTTAAAGATTATACACATCTTCAATGTGTAATATTGACTGCAAGAAATATTTATTGAATAAATCCAATAGTTCTAAAGCAGTAGCTGTTAATGTACATGAGCTACCAAAAAGGTCAATGGGGCATAATTTTCCAAATAGGGGATATCACCCAACCTGTTATAGATTTCGCTCATATACAATGTGTAACGATTAATCCCAGCAAGTTCCATTGAAATACATCTAGTAGTTACAGAGAGAGGAGTAGTGGGCAGATCGTTATGGTAGTAGCTAGCAATGTACATGAGCTACCAAACAGTCAAAGGGCATAATTTTCCAAAAAGGGGAGATAACTAAAAAATATAATACAGTATAATAAACCCATTTAAAAGGTAAAAATGTCAATAAAATAACCTACATGTCAGGATCAAGGTGACAGATTTAGTGACAGCTCCTCCCTGACTAGCTGATACGTCACTGTCACTATTGGTAACGGAACATGTGATTACTTCACCATCGTTGTCTCTTGTTGGTCTCAGTGTCAATATCTGGGACAAGACAATACCGTTATTTTCACCTGTCCTTCTGTGTTCAGTGATACCGCTGGTTATAACTGTCGACCCTCTCCGCCAGGTGATGTTGGAGGCGGGGTAAGATGACCCCGTGGTACAGTTCAGGTTCAGTGGGTTAGACCCTGTGGCTATTATCTCTCTGTTACCAGTTATGGCTGTAGAGTCTGGGCTGACAGGGACTGGAAGATATATTTGCAGATGTTTTCACTTGAAATCATTTATTGGTTCTTAGTCAATTATAATTTTACTCAAATAAAGACAATGAATTTGTTAATTTCATTTATGCATACAAATAAAACTGAAAAATGATAAATAATCATGTTTTAAGCCCACTTATAGAAATAAACTATTTTTAAATGAACCGATTGGTGAAAACACACACACACACACACACACACACACACACACAATATAATATATATATATATATATATAAAATAGTTTCAAATTCAATTCTATGTTTCTTAAATCTTACCCTGTTTTATAATGAACCGATTGGTGTTAATCTGAGGAAAAATGTATTTTAAAAAATAAGTATGATAAAAGGCTACTTTTTGTGAAAGACATAGTTTTACAGGCACTGTTATAAAAGGAAAAAAATATCATGCACTTGTTACTGGAATAAAAGATTTCATGCATAATTGCATTATACCTTAAACAATTACAGGTACACATCAACACAACAATATTTGTATCAATTTTACATTAAATTTATTTTTATGAATGATAAATTAGTATAAAATATTTTAAAGAACAATGATGCTGTACCTAGTTCTCAATTAAAATGGATTTTTTTCCTTGTGTTAATATAAATTGGAAAGCAAGACCTGATGGTATTATGGACAGTTTTTTTTTTTCGTGTTTTTTTCATCGAAAGTAGGTCAAAGATCAAAGTCAATTGAAACAATCCAGTGAAGAACATAAAAATATGTAGCAGATATACCAAAAGGTAAACCTTTTCAGACACTGCTTATTTCATCAAAAGTAGGCCAAGATCACAAGGTCAACTGCATATCGTAAAAGTTCATCCACATAAAATGAAAAGTGTATCCAGTAATGCATGTACCTTTTGTAATAACCAAGAAGAAACACTTATACACATATTATGGGGTTGCTGTTTTATTAAATCTTTTGTTAGAACCTAATTATAATCAATATTTTGAAAGATAATAGATTTCAGGTTCAGAAGAAAGTAAAAATAAATATTGTATATAGTTTTTTAAAATATATAAGATATACAAGAATTTTTAAAAGTAAGAGAAAGAAAATTACGGTTACAGTATTGGATTAATTATTGTCACCTATGACCAGGAAAATAAAAGTGTGCATTTTTTTAGAATGTAGTTATCATGTATGTACGTTTAGAAAAGTTCAAGAAAACAGTTTTACCAAATGTCTTTTTGCAACACACTTTTTCGGAGACTGATTTAAATGTTTTGATATCATATCCTAATGTCTTCTTGTTGGTCATTTAAATAAACAACAATGTTATTGAATTCCAACCCAGAAAAAAACAACAACATATATTTGAGTGATGACATCATAAATCTGTATTTACAGCCAAAATTGCTTCTTTTAATCAAACTTTCCAACACAAATCATTCATGAACTAGAATTATTACGTATCCAATGATTTGCACAACCACTATCAGCATTTTTTCTTGCATATGCAAAATAATTTCTCCATAATATTAGGGGTGCTAAACACTCTTCATTGACAATCTCTCTCTCTCTGATATAATATTCTGAATAACTCAAAGGAACTCAGAGTAAACTACAGTCGAATTCCGGTTATTCGAATTCCTGGGGATCGGCGTTTTATTTCGAATAAGGCATGTATTCGAATAAACCAAATCACGTCGACATTAGGAACAAAAGCCCATCCCAGCCATGCTTTTTTCATGCGGTGAACGTAATATATATATATTTTTTTATATCAGATATGTTAATTTGATTTAGGAACGTAAATGGAAACGCCTATAGATAATTAACTTTAATCTTTTATGCATAAATGGTATCGATGTATATATAATAAATGCATACGTCAATAACAAAGATACATGCATACATTTATCAAGTCTGACTGAATCACATGCGACAACACGTATCCAATTTCAACGTCGTCTTGAAAACAGCAATGGATATTTGGTATTTAATTAACACCATTCATCTATTTCTGCATAAATTATACATAATAAATGCATACATCCATTCATCAGGTCTGACTAAATCACAAGAAACTACATGTATCAGCGTGATATCAACGTCATCTCGAAATGTTAATTTAAAACAGGATGTAATCGTGGTCTGCTTGTTACACTTGTTTAATTCTTCCTTTCCAAGCGTATCCGAAAAGCGTATCGCATACCTAAAAAAATCATCAATCATCACCTTTATCTTTATGATTGAACTGCACAAACATCCAATCAATTAACAACATATGCAAACTGTAAGCGGCCGTCTCCCACCCATTTCGGTAATTAATTTATGTTTGCGCCTTTCCATTGTTTGTTTTCAAAATGTCGCCGGTAATTAATGTTCGTCAGCGACTTCGGATAAGGAAGTGCGAAAATCTTACGAATTTATAGGCACGGGCCGAAAAATATTTTCGGATGAGGCCAGGTATTCGAATGGCACAAATTTGAATAACCCAGATATTTTTATATAGAAATAAGAAGGAGAGTGATCGGGACCAACGAAGTGTTTCGAATGACGCCAGGTATTTGAATGAGAGGTGGTGGAGTAACCGGAGTTCGACTGTACTACATATAAGAAATATCTCAAAATACTCTTTAACCCTATTCCTCAAGAATATTCATTTACAAATTTATGACTTGATGCATATCAGTAAAGTGGACTTTGAATGGTATATGAAACAATGGATTTTTCTTTATCATGTAGAACCTAAGCTCCAATATGGTATGATAAAAAAGAGGAGACCCTGATCAGAAAGCTCCTATAGAAGCTGTCTAATCTGGATCTGATCTGTTTATCAATGCGTTAAATGAGTCTATATGAAGTAAAGGTTAAATAGGGGATAATGATTTGTGTAACCAGAACTATCACTAAAGATGAAAACTACACCTGCATCCCACACTGCCATCATGAAATATGAGCATAGCACGGGACATGATATTACTGGACAGAATATGATTCCTATTAAGCCCCCACACCCATTCCTCATGCATCAATCAAAGTTTATTTGCATAATCAGGCCTCCGGCCTATACACAGATATATTACACCATATATTAACATATTCAAAAGCAATGGAGTTTGTAGAGTACAAATCATATGTAAATTCTTACATTACTTGTATGATATATTGTCAGGTAATACATACAATCTGTTTCGATATATATTAGGAATAACAATATAACATGCTAACGATATCCTTTTTTATCCAAATAATATCCTAGTACTTATACATACAAAATTGCATAAACGAAAATTACATTTTACATACACAACCACAAATATATATATACATTCATATACATACACATACCAACAAATACATACTTACACAAATTACACACATAATTATACCCATATCAACATCTACATATATGCAAACAATTACATTCACATATAGATACATGTACATATACATATGCACATTAATATGACACACACAACTATCAAATTTCTATTTTTGTCACACATGTATAATTGTACATACATAAGCCCTCCCAATATATACATACATATGCGCACAATTTATTGACTACCATACAAGAATTCTAATCTTATCTCAAATGCATAATATATGTACATAGCAAGATCCCGTATAGTTTTTTCATTTGTTGATGACATCAGATTACAGAAGTTGAGATAATTTGCATTTAATATATAAAAATTGCTGATATATCTTTCACGCACTTCATTATATAACGGACAAATAAGGACAAAATGAAACTCATCTTCCAATCCACTCTCACAAAACACACACATCCGATCTTCCAACATAAGGTTATGGTGCCTACCTTGTTCAACCATTAAATTGTGACTTGAAAACCTAAAAGAAGCAAGACACTTTCTAAATTTACCAATATCTATGATACTAATATATGGTTCAATGCAAAATTCAACTCAATTTTCTACTATTTACACAATTTGAACGCCAATTTTGGATGTACTGATCCTTTATTCGTTGCGTGTAACTCAACAAAAACGTTTTGTCATTTTGAACCCCTTGTGCTTCCCATATATAACCAAAACCATTATTATAAAGATGTTTCCTAACTTCTGTTACCCAGTTTGTATATCCAATTGAATCATACTGTTTCAACATTTCATAACATAACTTCGGGAATCTATCCTTTGGTAACTTTAACAGTCTAAGCCAAAACTTAATGCACCTTTTAGAAGAACTTACATACAACGGATATCTACCAAGATCACCCATAACTGCATTATTACAGGATGAAATATTTACATTTAAAAATTTCTTACACGCAAAAATATGTACATTTTCAATGCACTGCATTTGTTTTATACCCCATATTTCCGAGCCATATAACAAGATTGCACTTATTTTTGAATCAAATACCTTAAAAAATGTTTTAACTGGAATGTAAGATAAATCAGAGAAAGAAGAGAAAATTTGCGCGAGTACTCGTTTTGCTTTCACGGCCATGAATTCTGCCATTTTGTATAAGGATAACCTATTAGTAAAGTGCACACCTACATATGTAAAACCATTTACTACTTCTAATGCCTGACCATTATAAGCCCATGTTTCTCTTCTAGACGGTACACCACCTTTTTTAAAAACTAAAACTTTCGTCTTATCTTTATTTACTGTAAGTTTATTTTTGTCACAAAAACTCTTTAAAGTATTCAACTGTTGTTGTAAACCACATATTGTATCGGATATAAGACCTATATCATCTGCAAACATTAAAAGAAAAATTTCTGTTAAGTCTGGAAAAAGCTGAACACCTCTTATATTATTGTCTTCAAAGTATGTATGTAGCTCATTTATGTATAAGTCGAATAATATCGGGCTCAATTTACATCCCTGCCTCAAGCCAATCGGACAAGAAAACATATCTGATACATTATCATTATGCCTAACGCATGCTTTAACCGAGTTGTAGATAGATAAGATAGCCTTATATAAGTTTCCTTTTAGCCCATCATTTCTCAAGATTTCATATAGTATACTCCTATCTACACTATCAAACGCCTTTTGAAAATCAACAAAAGCTACATATACAAATTTCCCCTTCATACACAAATACCTATTTACAATGGCATATAAAATAAAAGCATCATCAATAGTAGAGTAACCCTGTCTAAAGCCAGCTTGAGATTCATGTAACTTATTATATGCATTGCTAAAAAAGGTTACTCTTTTTGTTATAATTGAAATATAAATTTTACTAAAAACACCGAGTAGCGATATTCCCCTGTAATTTCCAGGATATAATTTACTTCCTTTCTTATGAATTGGAATAATGATGGTTTTAGCCCAATTGGATGGAAATTCCCCTTTACTAAATAAACGGTTGTAAAACTTTCTTATATATGGTAATAGAATGTTAACTCCATATACAAAATGACGGGCTGTTAAATTGCCGGACGAGGCCTTTTTGCAGTTTAATTCTTTAATACTTGAGCTTATTTCTTCATCTGTAATTGGCGAATTGAAAACTGAATCCTCAATTTCATTAAGACTTACAATATCATTACTATCATCGCTTGAATCATTATATTTATGCTCCCCATTTTCAAATTCACCCATACCTTCTCTACCTTCTAAATTCATTGATGTATCATCATCATCATCATCATCATCATCATAATCATCATCATCATCATCATCATCATCATTATCCGTGGTACTTTTACAACCCAAAAGCTCTCTGAAATGCTCAAACCACTGATCTAAAGTAATATTTGTTTCTGTATATTTCTTACCTTTCAACATATTTATCTCTCTCCAGAATTCTTTAGAATTATTTACAGAGCTTTCAATTCTATTTATTAACTGACTGTCGTATTCATTTCGTTTTTTCTTGCAGATTAGTTTAAAGTCTTTCTTATCTTTCAAGTACTGTATAAGATTACCGTCAGATCGGCTTAACCTAAATTTTCTAAGACTTTTTTGGGCTTCACGTTTTTTATCCCGGCAATCTTTGTCAAACCATACTTGTTTGCTCTGGGGCTTCTTTTTGAAAACTTTGAAGCTCTCAGACACATCAATAAGTAGTTTTTCAAATTCTTGTTCAATTGAATTTATATCTGCATTACTATCATCTATCATTTCATTAAGAATATCAAAATATCCATCCAAGGCCCTTTCCGATAAAGCCTCTGTATATTCTATCTTATTCTTATCATTGAGTTTGTAATATGCCTGTTTTGTTTCGTCCCTATCCATTCTATTTGTATTTTTTTGCGCTATACCTATCTTCAAATATAAGGGCATGTGACTACTCTCTGGTTGAGAAATGATCTCGAATTTTTCTATACAATCAAACAACTCTTTTGATACTATATAATAATCAACAATGCTACAACCTTGTTGGCTAATATATGTATAACATCTACTAAAATCACCAAACCTGCCATTTACAATATATAATCCGAATGATTTACAAAAATTTATCAATTTATGACCAAACGAATTCAATCCAATGTCATCAGATAAACGTTTTACCCCTATATCACCATCTAAAATCTCAGAAAATTCTGATAATTCTGGCACATTATTTACATGCATAGTATGATCTAATTCCATTCCAGTTCTTGCATTAAAATCTCCGTTCAATACAGTCAGTTTATTTAATAGACCACTATTAATTAATGTATTATCTAGTATGTCAAACACTGGGACGTCTATATCATAGTAAAAAGGTGAGCCCTGTGGTGGTATATATACTGTACAATATAAGCAGTCTGTACTGATCCCTGTTAGTTTCCTGTCGATATTTATAATAACACCAATTTCAAAATTTGCGAATAACCTTGAGATGTATCGGTTCAAAGACTGCCTTACTAAAACCCATACACCCCCCATATGACGCCCTCCACGCTGTGACGGCTTTGCACTCCTGTCAAACAAAACATAGTCTCCAAAATATTTATCGGCCATGCTTCGATCGATACACCAAGTTTCTGTTAGGGATATAATGTCAAAATTTTTAAGAAATTCTATAAAATCAGAATTTGTGAGCCTTTTTAGTAAACCTTCCACATTCCATGACAAGCAATTTAGAGCTCCAATAGTCTGTGTTTGGCGTTGGCCACACCCCTATTTAGCATGATTAAACTGACGCCTTTCTGATGTTATATCAAACTCTCTATTGTCTGCTTGCTCCTTTTCACGCCGCTGCAGAGTTTCTCTATTGCGGTCGTCGAGAGTTCGAACACCTTGCTTTCTCACTCGCTTATTCGGTTGCTCTGGTTTTTGTTGAGTTATCAGTTGGCCATTTTTAAAGTATCCAATGCACCCGCGATCGCGCACTTCTTTTAGTTGCTTTCTTTGCAGGAAGCTTAAATCGTTAGAGATGCGGATATTACTTTTACGAAGATCATCTCGGTATCTGAACAGCTTCATTTTATCTTAAAGGCTTTGAATTTGATCAAAACCATTCGCGGCTCATCACGGATACCTCTCTTTTCTCCGATTCGCTTGGCATTAATAATCAGGTTTTTCACTTTCGGCTAAACCAAAAACTCTCAGGGAACACTTCAATTTTTCGCTTTCGATGATATTTAACTGACTTTCGATATTTTCAAGCTTTTCGGCCATTTTGTCATTTTGCATTGACGCCATATCAATATCATCAAATGCCATATCCTTGTAATATTCCAAATCATCAAGCCTTTGATCAATGCATTGGAGTTTTGTTTCTGTATTAACTTGTCTTTTCTGTATTTCATATATGCTCTCTTTTAATGAATGTAGATCATCCTTTACACTACTTATATCGTTACGAACGGTCCCTATCTCATAGGCCAGCTTTTCGTTTAATGATTGTATTGCATCGAGAATCACTTGTGTCTCCGCAGGCCCTGGATTCAACTCAATATCACCCGCCAGTAACAATAGGTTTATACGTTTTGGCATGCAATCCTCACCATACAGTGTACAAAGATGATATCTAGTCATGATGTGTGTATCAAAGATCGGATGCGATATGTAACAATCAGGTATATGTTCGGAGACCAGACTATGCATAAGATACTCTTTAGTTGCGATGAGTGTATAGCTGCACAGCTGCACAGCACAAGGAACAACAGGTACGATCCTACCATGCATCAGGGTATGAGTGGGATTAAGTTCTAAACAGAAGCCCTTCCTATCTGTTACTACACATACTGCATTTCCATGAAGGATATTTCAAAGGCGGATCACAAAACCATTCTCAATGCATAAAAAAGGAGATAGGACTGTTTCACTGTCAGTACTGGATTTATTATGTAGAAACTATCTTAAGCTCATTTGAGTTAGGCTAGCAACTTATCTCATCTTTAGGTGGCTAATGTGTGTAAACATTTATGTGCGCGATTTCATGCTTGAAGCACCTCACATATGAGGAAGTAGGACTATTGCTGGGAAAGATTTTGAGATATTCAATCCTTTGTTAGCTTAAACTCACTGTTTAATGTGAGAAGAATCTATTGAAAACCCATCATACATAGGATTTAAATCCCTCACTGGATATGACTTGGCCATATGAGAGTTTTTACACTTTATTTCATCAGACAGAAATTATCCTGGAGAGAATGTTGAAAAATAACTGACTTGATATCCTTTAAAAGGCTGAGAAAATATGCAACTGCAGTCATTGTATAATTTATACAACAGGTTATTATATGCCTCCTTAAATACTGTCACTCAGTAGGACCAAGCACACACCAATTGAAAATAAACATCAATTGTGGCAGAAAAAAACATCTGCGCCTAAGGGCATTACTTATTCTAAAAATACTACACTTTGTATTCAATTTCACCAAGAGACAACTTTTTATGCATTTCTTAAAGCATTATAGAATGTACAAGTATTATGATGTCATATAGTATGTCTGCCTGAATGAATTCAAGAATCCGTTCAGTAAATAAATGGAGGAAAAGATAAACATGTATTTAATATGCAAAAAAATAGGAAAGAAATAACAACAAAACTATCACTCATACACTTGCAGTGTGAGTTTGGTACATCTGTCCCTCTTCCTCTAACTTATTAATGGTAACATGGGAAAGCAAATATTCCTATAAACCATTTAAATATATAAGATATTATCTATCTATTCTACTTACATTTAACAGATACATCTATATTAGTTGTCCGTTCAGAAGTCAATGTCATATGAGTCACGTG
Organism: Solen grandis; assembly: GCA_021229015.1. Lineage (NCBI taxonomy): Eukaryota > Metazoa > Mollusca > Bivalvia > Adapedonta > Solenidae > Solen > Solen grandis. The sequence continues at coordinate 13,496,862 of CM037777.1, read as the reverse complement.
ACACGTTGCTTGTTCGCCGTTATCAGCCACTGTAACCTGCATCTGTAACGTGGACACCACACTGTACGTCTCTGTACTGTCGTCCTTATCAGACTGCACCTGAGGACTGAAGGTATCTCTCCTGTACGTCCAGGTGACGGTGGGTACCGGTCTACCCCCGCTGGTTCTACACTGTAACGTCATGGTTCCAGTGGAGACGGGCGTGTTGGTCTGGGTGATGGTGGGCTGACTGGGCTTTACTGTGGAACAAACAGAAAGCTTGACAATTATAGCTTTTTAAATATAATTTAAATATCACTCTCTTTAATGTACTTAACTTTACTTGTGAAATCTTTTTCTTCTGCAATAAAATATCATTCTACTTTAGGTATACAAAGTACTACCACGTTTCAAAATAAAACTCAGCTACAGCTATTAATATTTCCTTTTTGTTAATGTTATCTGTCAAGTAGGTGTGAAGAAACATATTTTGCTTATGTGTTAGTTATTTTAATCACACACAACAACGGAATCGTAAAGTTTAACATACTAATTAAATATCATCATACATAAATAACTCTGTTTAGATTTATATAAATGGTTGATGATGATATGATGGTCATTTAATAGATAACTTACGATTGAGGTATAACTTAACAGGATTTTCCCGAGATCCCTGTGTGACAGTACTGGCGGCCTGTGGGTAATATGAACGGCATACAAATGTTCTCAGGTCGTCACTGCGACGTGCTGTTATTGTGTGGGTCAGTATCACTCTGTATGTACCGTCCCCCTGTTTCTGGCTGTTACTGGTACTCTTCAGTGGGGACGTGCTGATACTATCCCTGTACCAGGCCACTGTGGGGGCGGGGATACCCCTACTTGATACACACGTCAGGGCGAGCTGGCTGTCTTCAGTACCACGTATAACCCAGCGACTGTCAGGTAACTGTTCACGGTTGGTGATGCTTGGGGGACCGGGAGTTGCTTATAAGGAAAATGAATGAAGTGTCTACATATTTTACATCGTTGACATCACTATTAAACTTGAGAGATAATTTTCTGCCCTTTAATTATTAGTTTAGAAGGGTTTAATGCATTTCATACTTGTGAAATGAATTTTCTTACCAAATCAACATCGAGTTTAATAGACAAAGAGTTTGATACTGAACTACATGTATATGTGTGTAATATGTCTATACATACATACATACATACATACATACATACATACTCAACAACCGCATATTTACCCAACCTATAGTTTTTGATTATAAAGAAATGGGTAATATCTCCATCACAGACTATCGTTACAAATAAATGTCTGTTTCCGAGAGCCGTCACACGACTGCTTCTGTACTGCTGCTGTTCATCTATATTTGTTCTTAATCACATTCTATCATTTAATTGTATAGTTAGTTTAGTAGTTTAGTTGTTACTAAGTTATAAGGAAAATTATTCCATTTGGAATGGCATTGCACTGTTTTAAAAGTGGTTTTGTATTGTATTTGTTATAATGTATTTGCAATAATGAGATGCAAATAAAGATACTACTACAACTGACTTATCAATCTCCAAGCAGAGTTGCCGTTCGTTCCTCACATAACATCTCCTCTGCAATGGGCTCAATGACAAGAATCTTGTCAAAACAGAAAACACTCCTTTAACGCGGATTTAAATGTATTTTTCAGTTCAAAAGTATAGAAACATTGAATAAATACTTTTTGAATCATCATAAAACATAAGTTAAATATTAATTTTTATTGTTATTATCGGAACTACTTTCTGCCTTATTTCGCCGATGGGAACAATCCGCAAACGCTCGCCTGCAAATGTAGATATTTACAGGTTCAGCCGGATATCGCTATTTAAAGCCAACTTTTTATTTTCATAATTTGTAATTTTAATGACATTTTGCTCAGGATCAGTGGTGCTATTTATATATATTTCACAGTTTAAGGCGCCTATCTAGTCTAATTCAAATTTAATATTTGAACAACGGTCTGGATGACGTCATATATTTGGAACTACTTTCCGAGCCCACCACAGAGGTGAATGTAATTAAGCCGATGTGTAAAGAGTGCTGATTTATCATATGCATTATTCGCGCATGCGCACACGGTATATAATTATTATACCTACGAATTCGCTACCCGGGACTAGTGAAGACGCTATTCTGCGGAATGTGTCACGCTGTACAGTAAGCAACTACTTCGAAGATACCGTAATCTATATAACTGATTTCCTCGAAGTGGGCTTTTATGAAAAAGCAGCTCGTTCACAATAAAAATAAGATTTTTTTCCTAATATCTCTGTCGTTAATTTCGGTGACCTTTGTTTCCTGACCCAATAAACTCAGCAAGTGTAGGCCACATTGCATTTCCTAATTGGCCACCTCGGGGAAATAAGTAAAATATAGAATACAGTATCCCCGAACCAGCGCTGCCGTGCCATGTGACACGTTTCGGAACATGGCGTCTTCACCAGTTTCGGTCAGCGAATTCGTAAGTTAATGCTGTAAATTGAGCGCATGCGCGAAAAGTGAATTTGATCATTCATGTGACCGCACACGAAAATAAAACTTAAAACAATGGGTTTTATAACCTTTCCTTATTTGATTCATTTATTTTTTTATTTTATTTACTTTTTTTGCAATCACGGAATTTTGCATTCGGCACACATGCGTCTGTAGATGGGTTTTAGTAGATGTAATACATACATAGATAAAAATAGATTCTAAAGTTAAAGCATACCTACCTTCATGTTTGAAGACAATGTAGTTCCTGTAACTGTTTTCACGACAACCCTGTAACCACTGTTAACATTCTCCAGTGAGAAGGATGTTAAGGTAACACGACAACCCTTTATCCACCGTCAACATCTTCAAGTGAGGAGGACGTATGGGTAATAAATGATGTTTTAATTTACTGATCTTTATGGAACCAGACAGTGCAATTTCTGAAACTGTTTTCACGCCAACCATGTAACCACCGTCAACATATTTCAGTGAGGAGGAAGACACCATATAAACTATGCTGGGTTATAACCTACCTATCTTTATGTTACCAGTCAGTGCCGTCTGTGTGACTGTTGTCATGGTAACTCTGTAACCACCGTCAACATCTTCCAGTTAGGATGACGTATAGGTATTACTATGTTTTGTTACAACCTACCTATCTTTATGGAACCAGACAGACCTGTTTCTGTAACTGTTTTCACGACAGCCCTGTAACCCCGTCAACATCTTCCATTTAGGAGGAGAATGTCAAGTAATAAACTGTGGTTGACATAACCTACCTATCTTTATGTTACCAGTCAGTGCCGTCTGTGTGACTGTTGTCACAACAACCCTGTAACCACCGTCAACATCTTCCAGTGAGGAGGAGGACGTCCAGGTACAGCTGTAGGACGTACTGGTGCTCCCTGTACAGGTGTGTGTCCCAGGCTGGGGGTTGGAGTTCTACAATGACAGTTAAGAACAATTTTGTCACTCATGAGTAGGGCTGTATTGTCATTGAATGCCCAAAGAACTGGAACTGTTAGTTGTCTTGAAAAGAGTAGATTGAGGGTATAAAATCAAACTATTATGAGATAAATGGCCAGTAACTCATTTTCAGTTATTTTTTTCAAATATTAACATACAACACTGTACATGCTTTTACTAAATCAGATTTTACTCCTCAATACAGAGTTTCTAATAAATAAATCTGTCTCTGTCTATGGATTAGGTGGCTTTTAAACATGGTGTAAAGGTTAAATACAAGATGACATCAAACGGGCTAAGCATGAGTGAGACAGCGCATCCTTTACATACAGTAAAGACAGAGACTAACTATTTTCATTCTAGCAGGTCACTTTTTTACTTTCTTTTTGCCTGCCATTTTAAATCGTAACAACTTGTTGTAATATCAATGAAAGGTCTTAAATTGATACCATTTGAACATATCAGAATATTAAAAATAAATTAATTGTAAAAAGGTTTTGCGGGTGAATTTAGTTTTTAAAATATGTGCTTTAATAATCATTCATTAAATCAATTTTTAGGAACACATTGTTTAAGTTTGGACATTCTTATGTCTATTTAACAAGTATGACGGTATGGCAAAGCACTTTGCACAGATTCAAGGTAGGTACCACTAAGCCCATTCCTTATTATTTTCTATAACTCAAGCGAATGTCAAGTGCATCAAATCAAGCCACTCTCTTCTTTGTATCACAGTTATATTGCTTTTTTCTTATAGTGTTCGTGTTCTCAGTTTATTTATTTCATCCTAAGTTCCACTTCCTTACCTATACCTACTAATGTCTTATCCTACCATCACTTCCTTTGTCCTCCTTATTCTAACCTGTCCTTTCTTTTTTCTCTACTGTCCCCCTAGGTTCTTGCTATGATGAAGATTTTTACCCTCTGATCAAGGCATTCAGTAGTTACTAGTTTATTATGTGCATTTTTTTCTATAAGGATATTTACGTTATAAATACTGTATAATGAATATTATTTTTATACAAAATCATTAATCTATTTAAACATATTTCTAGCTCTGTGATTACTGTATCAAGAGCTATGACACTCAGATCTATTGATGAACTTATTTAAAACGTTAATTAAGGATACTGTAATATTTTTCCCACTGATAATAAACACACAAACACCATACTGCTTTCATAGATATAACACTAAACAAACACAATTTCATTATACGAGTTTTTTTGTTTTTTTAATAATTGTGGTCAGAGATCAATGTCAAAGATTAAGGTCAAAGTATAAGATAAGAGTGTGTGGTAATGCGTATTGGGAAAATGCACACACGCATTAGATATGAAATATCTTAATCTTATTATAAGGCAGAAATAATTAAAATTGTCTTGTAAGAAATAAAAGGTCGAAGGTCAAGGTCAGTGAGATTTGTAAATTGTATGTAAGAGGTTTCCCAGAATGCTTCATCATACAAAATATAGTGCATCTAGGACCTGCATGTCATGAGTTATGCTTTGAAACATTTACACACGAACGTGCTTACTAACGAACACATGACTAACACTTGATGTTCTCTTGCGAGGGCATAAAAACAAAATCAAGATTTTCCTTAATCTCCAAACAACACTTGAAAGTAACTTAAGTTATAATGCGCATGCGTCATGATATTGTCAGAAACGGTTACTCATGTGTTTACATGCACTTGCGATCTTGACAACATATAAATATCATGGAGGTTGGTAGTGCGTATTGTCAATGTCCATCGAGGCCACCCTCCACGGGATGTGATATTCATTTTACAATACCAGATATCACAATCAAGTAATTTATTTAATATCAACAATCAACAGTCTGCAACATTGACAAAGACCAGATATACGACGTAGTTACCTCCCTTGAATTCTCGTAGTGGGTCTTAAGCTCCACACATTTATGTCCCATATGACATAGTGGATTGCGATGGTCACGTGAGGAATAATGATTTCATATATGGATGATTTGGGTGAAGTGAATAGAATGATCAAAATGTTAACATTTCAGGGAGGTTCATCAGTCCTTCAGGAGAAATTTAAGAAATGTGTGACTAAATTATGGCTAGGGAAAAATGTATGGAATAGCTCCTAATGAAGGGAGCATAGTACGTAATTTGGTTTCTAATCTGTAAATACCTAGTAGTTTTTCCCAAATATACGAGTATATACCAAGTGTACAAAAGTGTTAATTGATATGAATATGCAAATTACCAGTGTCACGGACATTTGTGTCGGCTTGGGGAAGACCTGGTTTACAGAGAGAGTTGGCTTCTTGGCTGATGTGACAAGTTGAGTTACATTTCTGGGCTTACCTGAAAAATCAAACACAGGGCTATTAAACTATTGCTGGTAATTTCGTATAAAACAAGGCTGCACTTTCGTATAAAAATGGCGTCTCCACGTTACTTGTAAACAGTAAATACTAAACAAAGGGCAGCAACGGTAATTCACATACAAATGTTTACTAGTAATTATGATATAATTCGTCTCATTTGTTTACCTATTAGCTATTCATCAGTACAATCGATACACATGTATATCAGAAGTGGTTACACATGATATACTATACATACGAATTACTCATTTTTCGCTTGGTTCCCTTTAACATGTTTTGTTATCACGGAAGTCAAAGTTATGCAATCTTGACATGTGACTTATTTGCTCTTTATATACCCAACATGCTAACAGGCTTAAAAATCACTTATCAATGATGAAATAATTTCTCTTTGTGGCAATCCACAAATTCAAATAACAACAATACTATAGTGACTGTCCGTGAAAACACAGTAGTATATAATAAAAATAATAATAATAATGATGATGGTTATCCACATAAATGTCCGTGAAATCACAGTACATATCAATTTCAAATGTCATTTAATAAGTTCATTAGGAAATTCTAAATAGAGGTTCGTCCTCTTAGAAAGCCAAAATTCGAATCTTACTATTCACAAAAAAAGTTTCGTCTACCCGGGATGAGGGTGACAGACATACCACGTGACCAGTGTAATGCGAATATAGCGCAATAATTGCGCAATGTTTGAATTGCAGACACCCTAAACATGCCATAATACCCTGGCGATAGACAAAGAACGTATCACGTGGCTTAGACAAAATGATGAAAGGAAGAAATATGAATGAAGAAATGCTTAATTAATGCATCATATAAACATATTAATACATTCCTTTCCAAATGTAATTATGGAAAAACAAATCATAATAACAGTTTAAAGTACAAAACTACTGGTAAAATATGAGAAATATTTTATTGGTTTAGCAAACACACATACACGAACAGTAGTGGTTAGATGAGACTCAACCATGAAGTAAATACAGTAAGGGGTATGAATTTTTATCTTCTCGACAATGTGTGTATGCCATAAATTAAATGTCCGTTATTTATGTTTGGGCAACTTGTGCCATTCTTTTCTTACTGATATTGTGTGGGAGTTTACTGTCGCTGTGACAATATTACAGTCTAGCTCTAAATCACGAGTGCATGGGGACACCACCTGCCTACCGAAGGCTTACTTACATAAAAAAAAAACAAATGATCCTGCCGGGATACGAACCTATAGCAGTGAGGGACTGAGTGATATCTGACCCCTACATATACACTGGGAGAAGTAATGAGATAAACGGCCTGTGAGTAGTGTTGTAAAGGGGTTAGTTCAGTAGGTCCTGTCTGAACGTTCAAATTAAAATTTAATTATACTCGTACACTTAAACAGCTGTGTCCGGTTTTATATGATCATCACACATTTCCTTATACATGTTCTTATCACGTTACACAATTCACATTCCTTATCATGATAAAACGATGTTAATTTGGAATGTTAAGCTTTTGGGTTTATATAATACGGATCTGGGGTGGTGGGGGTTTCGATAGAAAAATCACCCAACAGAATTAACATAGACGGAAAAATCCCCCTCATAATATTTTAAGGGCGGATATCATTTCTATATAACAAACCCCACCCGCACCATAGCAGGTTACTACATGTGTCATTTGTCCTACACTCATAGCGATCATTAAACAAGTGTCGAGCCTAAATGATGATATTACAGATGAAGAGGATCACTTATATAGGGCAAAGTGAAATTAAAGTGTTGCCATTGGTTTCAGATAAGGAAATCTTGAACTTTTCTGTTGTTAAAAAAGAAACTTGCCAACATATGAGAGCCTCTCTCTCCTCCAATTTTTAAGGTCATGCGCGGATCCAACAATTTGTCACGGGATGGGGGGATTCTGAAATGCACCGTACCGAACATGGGCGGGTGGGACTAAGCTCGAGCCAATCTATGATAAAAATTGTCCTATTTGAAGACGGGCGGGTCGAGCCAATCTATGATAAAAATTGTCCTATTTGAAGACGGGCGGGTCGAGCCAATCTATGATAAAAATTGTCCTATTTGAAGACGGGCGGGTCGAGCCAATCTATGATGAAAATAATCCAGAAAGGGGGCCTGATGTCATGTCAAAACACTAGAATAAATTCTATTTTTTATGCATATATTAAACATAATAGCCAAATCCGAGGGGGTTGGGGAGGTCATGACCCCTATCCCCTCTCTTATATTCATATTCTAAACATGATAGCCAAATCCCAGTGGAGGTCATGACCTCCTTTCCCCACTTCTTTTATGCATATTTGAAACATAATAGCCAAATATCATGGGGGGTCCGGACCCCCGCCCCTCTGGATCAGCGCAATTATATAAAAAAAAATATGAAATGAGCCGACCACATGGAGGCCTTAATTTTTAATTTCAATTTAATTTTCAACAGCTTTTGTAGAAGGCCATACGGTAATCAGCTAAATACAATATAATTCTGGCATTGATATGAGAAAAGAAGAGTTTTGAAATTATCTATGTCGTTTGCAGACGCCTAGGGAGCCACTCATGTTTCAAGAGGTCAAGTTATTATTTTAGCTGTTATGGAGGAGATCAGTGAGGTGACAATTTGTGCCGCTGGCTACTGAGCACTGGTTTTAGAAGAAGAATTTAAAGTTTGTATTTTAGATAATAACAATACTTTGGTTGTCAAAAGTTCTCTGTTAATCAAACTTATTTCAGCAACTTTTGGGTAGGATCAGTACTTTGCACCTGGGACAGCCATGAAACGTGTCAGATCAAAACAAAAATCATACTTAAGAGGTTGACGAGGACAATGGGATGCTATAGGGGGTAGGCAAAGTCCAATTGAGAAGTACATCGATTCTTTCTGAGATCATTAAAGGTTTTATAACGAAATTAAACTTCTTTGATAATCATTATTTCCAATGTTAAATGATATAATAAGTATTCAATAAGATTTTGATCATGAAAAACATTTTTGTTTTGTTTCCAAGGATGCGTTTGCAATGCAAAACGATCAATAGTTGGTTGTGGAGAGATATGTGGGCTTATTGTATTTGTAAAAGGGTTTATTTTGCAAGTTATATTTCTCAGATTTAAAACGATTTTTAATATGGTGTCATATTAGAAATAAGCAAATTAATATCTTATATTTGTAAAATGTTATGCTAGTATCAACGTATGCTCCCTCTGATAGTCTTCATTTTATTAAGATAGAAATGAGTCGTGTATTGATCGACTGGGGGAATATTCACACAGCAAATCACTAAACTCATAATCACGTGATATTATGTTGAGATAAATATTCTCGAGCAAGTACTCTCCCTGATTTCACAGATAATATACAAATATACATACAAAATATACCCGAACTTTTAGATGATATGTAAGGCGTTTTTCTATCACTTGTTGTAAATAGAACGCTTTTTATACGTCAAATCAAACCAATTAAAGATCAAGAGAGGCATGTGTACTTAGATATTTGCATCCAAGTATATTGCATTATTTTGCCAAGAGTAATCTAACTTGAGTGTGTAACGCTCCTGAAGACTATAGTAAGGTATTTAATCAATAAGCCTAGCCAGTTACTAAGATAAATGCAAGATAGTAACTTGCACGCAAAACCTTAACCAAGGTGTGATGCAGACGCCGCCGCCTGCGCCAGGGTGAGTGGAATAGCTCAACACATCCCGTATAGTATGTGGGAAAATTAATTATTATCAATATACATGTATATATTTTTTTTCAACTATTTAAATATGCTTAAATACCAATAAATACATCTATTACCATCCTAATGTTTAAAAAATATATAACATACTGACGATTGTATTTTCATTCACCACCAATTGCTTTCACATGTGTTGTATGTTTTAACTTGTGTTATGTATATAAGTCGGAGGAGGCTTTTTTTCAATTAAACATTGGATTAAATCTTGTTGTTTTCACACTACTATTTCTCACAATTTATTCCTGGGCACACAAGTGCGATTCAATAATTTCTGAAAGAGGCAATACGGGAGAAGAAGTCAATACAGCAGGCAATCTACCACTGCCACGTGCTAGATCGAGCCTGACGCTTCGTGAAGTTACTTTACCAAAATCATCCGCCGCTTTACTGTTGACAGATACACTATCTAGTGGGAGAAGTGGGATCATTGATGAAAAGGCAAGAAATAAATAGTAGTCATATTCCACAGTGTCTACTCTACGTTTATTAAGGCTGCATGTATGTATACTATTTTGTAAATCTCTACATACATTCACCTTATTAAGCTGAGATTATTTACGTATACCCGGCTTATTTTCAAGGCATAATTCACTGCAAATCATTGCATGTTTTAGAAATCTATGTAATATACGATGTTACTTACGAGTCATATTCCACAGTGTCTACTCTACGTACATTAAGGCTGCATGTATGTATAGTATTTTGATAAATCGCGTACAATACATGTATCATATTTTAAGACTGTCTAAGATATGCACATGATTATACTGAAAAAAGTATGCAAATCAGCAAAAACATGCGTTCACTCCCCTCGTTTTGTATATTTGTTTGTTGGGTTTTACGTATTTCAGTCACTTGGAGTCTATGCCTACTTGAGACGGATACAGTGTTTCCACTCTCTAGTATCACGCATGATACCACATCTAGTCACATTATCCTGACACAGGGCCAACCAGTGATGGAACTACCCTATATGCAGGACAATAACAGTACCGTCTTTACGACTTTGGTAACAGACGAATTAACCATTTATATTTCATATACATTGTTTGTATACGTATACAGATTTACTTATTATTTATTTTTAAAGTGGCTTGTTGTTGCGAAGATGTTAATGCGCTCGATATAAACAGTTTATGCTGTCCTATGAAACAGAAATCAAAGTATGTATTTGTATTCATATTCAATAGCGGTTGTCTCACCCGCGCATGATGGCTTGGAAATTAAATGAATGTAGTCATATTCAAATATTCAAATATCATTGTATTTATAAAAAATAGCTAATCTGAGCTTTTAACACCATATAAATATTACAATATCAAACGTATAAAAAGTTTAATGAAACTTTAAAATCTGACTCTTATTCATTTAGCTTTTGAGTTGTATCGCAGGGAGGCAAAAGACATATAGACAAAAGTTCATAAATGTAAACTGTGTAGATGGGACATTCAACAATAATATTAACAATTGTTTTATTATGGTAGGGGCACTTTTATTAAAAATAAATGGGAGTTTTGAACACATCGGATGATAAGTTGTTTTCCAAGAAATGATAATATGTTTCTCTTTAATTATATAAATTCAGCAACAACTTACATTCATAATCAAGGCTGACTGCAGGTGAACTGTCAAACCTAAGCATGAAAGTACCTTGCATGCATAAGATTAACCTCAATTTCTATTTAAAAGTTAAAAGGGGGCTATAATTTGTAATAAATTCAATCAAAAGTTATCTACCTTGGTTGACTGATGCTCCAGAACTTATTCATAACTTTCAAGTCAATACCATGAATGGTTATTGATTTATACACTTGATAGAAGCTTGCATGCAAAACTTACACCAAGTTTCATTGCCATCTTTTTTTATTACACCAAGAAATAAAGAAAAAAATACTTACATTCATATGCAAGACTGACTTCAGGTGAATTGCCAAACCTACAGGAACATATATAAGCAGCAGCATCAGTCATCGCCATATTCTTTACTGTGAACCTCATAGTACCGCTGGCCACATACCCTGTGTACGAGTATTTGCTGAAGTCTACTGACAGATAGTTTAAGACGGCCGCCCCATCTTTACGCAACCCCCATGATGTACACGTGCTGTCAGTAAACTGACACGTCATCACTGTGTCGTCACCACAGTTGCCTGCTGGAGGGACTGTCAATGTTATCTGACCTTGAAATAAATTGAACAGTCAATGATTTATTGCATTTGCAATACACGTTTTATATCCGTCTAATTTAATTTTATTATGTTAATATCATTTTAATGTCTAATGTTTATATGATTTTAAATCTTTTTAGAAAGAGATTAACAAGCACAGGTAAAAATAATATTAGTTTATTAAATATATTCAGCTCTCTACCTCATATTTTGAGTTGCCTGTCTGTCCGTCCATCTGTCTGTCTGTCTGTCAAACATTTTGTCCGGAAGATAAATTATTTCCTTTTTATGCTATTGAAGTATTATTTCATTTATAGAAAGAACATGGTTAGAGAAAGTGTTATGAACAAGTTAAATAACGCTGGCATCAATATTATGGGAGTTATTCGCCTTCTTCACATATTCTTGTCACAGTTTGTCCAGAAGATAACTCCTGTTCTACTTATGCTATTGAAATGATTTTTAATGGAAAGAACTTGATCAGTGAAAGTGTCATTCATGCACATGTTCCATAATCGGAGTTATCCCCTTTTTCACATTTTCTTGTCCGGAAGATATCGGCTCTTCTGTTTATGCTAATGAAGTGAAATTTCATTAATGGAATGAATTTGATGAGAGAAAGTGTCATGCACAAGGTATATAACTTTGACATCAGTATTTTTTTTAGTTATTTCTCCCTTTTCCACAATTTGCGATGACGTAACTCAAGACTCAATAAATATTAAACATCATGAATATAAATTATGGGATTTTTACCAATAAGTTGAATCAGCCATGTATTCAATTACAGCAAACATCTGCAAACACCAGCTACATTTGGCCAACCTGTTGTTTGTCATTCTTATTATTCTTTTACATGTGAAAAATAACAGTGTATTCCTATTTCAAGTTACTGTTTGCAACTTTGAGCTAATATTTTGGTAGCTGAAATCATGGTAGATCTACTACTTTTTCAAAGCAAAAAAAAAAAAAAAAGACTCTAATGTGAAGACCCTTGTACATTTGTCAATATGTACCTCGGTGAATGTGTGATAGGTGAAGGTGGAAAGACATCAGTTTTCTATGAAAACAAATCTCTAGTTTGTAACTGTAATTATACTTTTCAATCAAAAACAGTCTAACACAACCCTACATGTATGTTTATAGTCACCTTGTCTTTACATTAAGGTTTGCAAGTTTCGATATAATTTTATTTCGTATTTTTCATAGAATTGAAAGATTAAATCGTGTACTCTTACTTCTTTTACCTCACAATCATACAAAAACATAATTGTTCAGATTTGAAGCTTTCTAAACACAATCAATGATATTCCATAGTTACTGTTCTTGTCATAATTAAAATGCATCTATGATTTATTATGTAATCTTTTCTCTTGTTTTTAATCAAGTGTATATTCGAAAAATAAGCATTGTCATATTGAATATCGTTCCAGATGTTGGCTTACATTACAAATAGTTGAACAGCAGTGTATTAGTACACATAGCAACGTTGGGACTGGAAAGATTGTCATAATCTTACAAACATAAGTATCGATACATTGTAGCCGAATAACATTTCCATACTGTGTCTGCATGTGCGTGTGTTTGTTAATACTGTCATTAAGTTCATAACATATGATATGTTTAGTTCATAAAATTGTGTGTTACCTTCAACAAATTTTGATATTCAAGAGTAGAAGAGCCATGAATTTGTGAAGCACCCCTGTATGTTAATTTCATGTTAGCGTTTTGTGAGCTAAATATTTATTTTCGTATGGAATTTTTCACGTAAATAGGCATTTCTCGAGGACTTACGGGGCGGATTTCATGAGAGTTTTTCATGGGCTGAATTTGACTTGACAACCGGCGTACGCTGACCAATATGACCCGAGAGCACTCTTATGGATCAGGCGCTAGCCGAAAAAAATAGCCGAATGCGCCTATGGAAGGGGATATTCGCCAGTACATTTCTTTTACTAATTGAGGTTTCACAATGCTTATTATAATTTTACCATGTTTTATTATATTTACAAAATTCTTATTACAATTTTAAGATTCTTATTACAACCTTGAAATTGTTACTTAAATATTTTAATTTTAACGATATAGTTTTGTCTGCCATATTTACGTTAAAAATTTAAGTTGGAGTTAACTAACGTTCGTATGTTACATATTGTTAAATGTAAATTCTTAATTGTAGTTTTCACTTACTTATTTTTGACTTTTGATTTGCATTGAAGATTTAAAACGTTTGTTTTAGTCGGAAAGTTCTGCTACAGATCTGGTGTCAGAGTTTTTTTTTAAACAACTGGGCTGAGGTTCTATAGAACCGGTGTCACGACGTGCTGAAGTCTCCAAGAGTCGTATTGCGCATGTGCAATATTCGGAAGGAATCTTCAGTCCGTCTGCGATTTTCATCTGGGCTCAAATTTCTGACACCTTGTATCGTAATATCACAGATATATGTGGTCAAGAGACCGGTCCCAGCGGCCGAGTGGTAAGAGCGTTCGCCCCGGAATCGGGAAGTCGTGGGTGCGATCCCCGGTCGCACATACAAGTCATAAATTAGCTCCCTTGTTTGGCTGTCCGCATATACAGGCAGATCCAGCACTGGCTGACTCGTCGTTGTCAGGATAATGTGATTAAGTCACATGTCTACGGCGTGATACTGTAGTGTGGCAGCACTATATCTGTCTCAAGTACACAAAGCCTCAAAATGACTGAAATACTTTTGTTAACCTCAAGCAAACAGATTCGATGGAAACATAAGTCTGTCTAGTGGGCCGAGATTTCGACCCGGGCTCAGATTTCCATCCTGAAGTATATCTTAGCTTTACAAGACTATCAGGTGATTGGGCTGACATTTATACACAGACTCAGATTTGCAACCAATGTGTACGAGTAATATCCGAAGTAAGTATGGAAGAGATTGAAAAATTGTCTGCCCGTGTAAACGATTAATATCGCCCTGATTATTGCACGGCGGATCACCGCCGGGCATATTGTATTTGCTTCGTAGATTGTCTAAGGACACGAAAACGAGGCTGTTTCGCCTCTTTTATAATAATAAATTATTTTTGTATTGTATAAGTAAAACACATTAGTTTTGAAAAGAATTTTAATTTCGAAATTTTGTGGTTTACTTCTTAGAGATTATTTATGTTACGTAAAATGTTTTAGATAGGAAGGTATGATAATACATTACTCTGGGTTTGTTATTCATTTATGAATTCTAGCCAAAAAAGTATTTATTGATACCTTGCTTAAATGAAAGCGTAACAAAATCAGTATTAATATATTTGATTGGAAAATAATCGATGGCACTTTGGCATCGAGATTACTTATATCCGGGGTAGCAGGTCGAAAGATCTGCGACTGTCGTTTCCACAAATCTTAAATAAATCTAAGAATTGTTCACACATGAATTTGCATGCCTGTATTGAGAGTCAGACTTTGTCATGAATTTTAAAACAGTTATATTTATTATAAAAATAACAAAGGGCAATAGCCCCCCCCCCCCCCCCTTTTTAAGAATCTTGGTTAAAGTTTTCGCACAACCTCATTTTTTTTTCACTTAACCCTTTGAGATATTGCTTTGAAACATAAAAAAAATATCTGTTTATGACCATCATCTCTATTTGAACATGACAAGAGTACATTACTCTGTCTTGGATTTTGACATATATGTAATTATGCCCCCTTTCTGACTTCATTAATCATTTTGTACTTTCTCATTTTTTCACTGAATTCTTTGAGATTTTGCTTTAAAACTTGGATCACATGTTTATTGTTCTTGTGTATATTTTATAAAACAATTCCTTTCTAAAAAAAAAGATTTTCTTTTACAATGTTTAATCTTTTACCACTGTAAAACTTTACAAAACCTTCTAGTCACCATCCATTTTTTTCTGTAAACTAACTTATGTAGTGCCAATAAGTAACACTTATCAGTCAGAGACGGTTGTAAGCAGTCCAATAACTTGGCCAGTAGAACAATCGCCCTTTAAACAGGGGGTCCAAGGCTTAAATCTTGACCTGGCTGCACTTTTTTCTCACTTGGTTATTTTGCACTGAACAAGGGATCATTATATATGTAGTATCTCCAATGATCAGGAACATTATTAATTTGATCTCTGTAAATCCTGCAACGAATTCCAAATTGGCAAGGAATATGTGACTGTTATCAGTGGGAAACTTTTGTAATTGGTCCCTGGTTTTAGTCCTGGTCTGGCTGCACTTTTTTCTCGCCTTCTTAATTTGGAACTTTTTTGTGTCCTCCAAATATGTATATAAGGCCTTTTTTTCAATATTTTTACGTATAGTGTGTCTTTTTTCATTTTAAGATTCCCTTCAAGTTTTGGCACTAGTTTTCCATTTATGGACATGTAATTAAATATATATACTTACGTAAACAAGTTCACCTCTCAATAAAGGTTATGTAAAAATAAAAAAAACAATTTGTTTTCCTGTTAACCCACATAAATTTTATTATTAGACAGTTGTTCTTTACCGCCGTGCTTATTTCAATGTGCTGCCACAGGCAGCACTTTTGTACTTGTGAGTATACTGAAATCAACACTGACCTCATGTATACCATCTCCACGCATTGTGCGGCGTGACGTTATCACTGTGAGGAGTATGTCAGCCAAGCTGTTTAAAAATAGCTCTGGCCACTAGCGGATTCAAAGGGGTGCACCCGGCCTTTCCCTCCTATAAAATTCCCCGACCATACTTTAAATTTCACAGTTTTAAATTAAAAGAAAATCACAGGGGAGTTCCCCCGGATCCTAGGTCTAACCGGAACTACTCGGACAAAGCGGCAAGCCGCTTACATTGTCACTGCCTAAATTTTTTACTATCCCTTTACCTGATCTCCTGGATCCGGTTCTGCTAGAAGCCATCTGGCGGTAAAATACGAGGTGCGAAATATCTTGTTCGCATTGACAATTCTATCTTTCGTTATTGTATTTGAAGAATTGTTTTCTAATTTTTAATTTTCACGTGTCTGTTTCTTCTTCAAAAATGATAAAAGTTAATTCTTCCCGATTAGGACGAACGTTTTCAATCTGAAATGTAAGTAATAAATAAAAAAAATTGCCTATGAAAACTACAATGTAGAATTTACATTTAAGAATGTGCAACATACGAACTTGTCGTGAATTAATCGTGATAAAGCTACCCTAATAAAAATAGCATTTTTGACGTTCTTGAGCGCATTCGTCCCAATATTCTATTGTGTTTCCTAGGGAAGAACTATAAATATCTGGTCATTAAGACGATATATTTCTGTCACCAACTACACTCGTGTCACTCTCAGCCCGATCACCAAACTCCGCGCAGTGATCTCCCTTGCAGGCTCACTTAGCAAAAGAATCAATGCCGTCACAAATGTCAAGTGATGATGGTAAACTCACAAAATGGCGTCTCCGCCTGCTTTCACTCTCATAGAGAGAGAGAGAGCTATTTATGCGTGAACTTTTGAAAGTGCTGTCATATTTACCTGTAACAAATTGAAATCCTACGAGCCATGATAGAAATCGAAGATACATCGCAATTGTTAAACTCCCTGAACACTATACATTCGTGATATATACACTTATCTATTTTTGTATGAAGTAAACTGTATTTGATCTCGGTATACATTTGGCGTGGTTGAAATTTACTTCCTCGTTTTAAAGATAACTTCCTGATATGACTAAAGCATCTAGAAAAGAGGACTATATACATACCTATGTACATGTCATATTTAAAACCGATAACTTTGTTATGCTTTAAGTATTTGAGAGAGAGAAAGAAAGAGATGGGGAGAAGGAGAACTTATGTGACACTAAAAAATATGGCGCATTGCGTTCAATTTTACTGTATTTGTGAATACATCTCTTTATAAAAAATGCAACCTGAATTTGGCTATTAAATGCTTTGTTATGCATTTTATGAATACCATGTGTATGTATTGGTTGTTGGGGCAGGGAAGTATTCGAAAATATATAATCTAACTTTTTGTACATGGTTTGACATAGCATTTATGTGTAATACCTTCACAAAGCCATGTCTGATATGGTTGTTTATATGTAGGCAATGTGTCTTCTCGTCATCACTGCATGCTTAAAATTATTATCTACTAAGTTTAATAGATTGACCAATCTAAAAGGGTATTGAGATAACATTATATGTTTAAAGTTTCCATATGAGGCGAATGGCGTATTGTGATGAAAAAAAATGCATGTTGGTTTATAAAGATATATATCAGTGATTCAGCATATTCAGTAAACAGGCATTTATTGTGACTATTAAATAATCCGAAAATCATCTCAAGGTATCGGTGGTTCTATGTACTTCAGAAATGAAAATAGGTCTTATCTTTAGATATTGTAAATGATTGACACGAGAAGCTTTACGTACAATTGATGTATTGCGTAAATGAAAAACACAAACTCTAGTAGCTTATAACCCTTACAGTGACACACGGCACAGTGAGTATTTCTGTTTCATATATATATATATATATATATATATATATATATATATTTTCAATGTTATATTTAAGTTCATTTTGCAGACAATGGTTGTCACTACCTATGTCATTTCAATACGAAATTACATATTAAACCTTCATATATTTATGTGATTAGACATCAATATTGATATACATGTATTTATCCTATGGCGAGTTGAAGAATATAAAAATCCAGCACTTTGTATAACATACACACTCAAGGAAAATGAGATAACAGACTGATATAAGCATTAAAATGTCTTACTCTTTCTAGACGTTGTTATATAACTGTAATACTATCGCGGCGCCGGTAAACGTGAAATACATCAATGAAGATGAAATGTTATTGTATTTGTCGTTCACAAAACATCTTTGATATATATCGCGTTCAGTAAAAATCCAAGGTGTTTTATTTGATTGTTTTAATGTATAATATTTATATATGTGTTTTGTAATTGCGTACAATTCGTAATGTTATGTTTTCGAATTTTCGACTTATTAAGAACTATACATTATACTTTCTCCGTTGATTTTTTATTTTTCTCCTCAACGTTTCAATGGAATATTTTTTTATTATTATTTCGTTTGCATAAAAAATATAATAATTATGTTGTTTGTTCATTTATCTTGTTTACATGACAAGTATAAATACTTCGATTATAATATGATATGTCATGAAATGTACTTGTAAAACTGCACAGTCTTGCCGTATTTTATGAAAACCATTGTACTTTTGGATTTGCGAATTATCCATCCATCCATCCATTGCAGCTTCCTTGTTTATAAATACTTTTTTAAGATAACTTCACTTCATAAATCAGGAACGTACATTTTAAGATAACACACACACACATGAATATACTTCTAGAAATATATTTTAGAGATGGAAAGTTTGACCGGATTAAAGTATCGGACCGTATATAGGTAGGCTGAGATTACCACCCGGGCTCAGATTTCCAACCTGGACTAGACTAGTAATATTTTAAGTATATATGGTAGATTTGGAAAGATTGGCCTGGTGGAAACATCAGCCCGTCTTATAGTGGGCAGAGATTTCAACCCGGGCTCAGATCTCCAACCTGGACTATACTAGTAATATTTTAAGTATGTATGGTAGATTTGGAAATATTGGCCTGGTGGAAACATCAGCCCGTCTTATAGTGGGCAGAGATTTCAACCCGGGCTCAGATCTCCAACCTGGACTATACTAGTAATATTTTAAGTATATATGGTAGATTTGGAAAGATTGGCCTGGTGGAAACATCAGCCTGTCTTATAGTGGGCAGAGATTTCAACCCGGGCTCAGATCTCCAACCTAAAGTATATTAACAATATCCTAGGCTAGGTGTGCATGGTAAAGATGGAAAGACTGGCCTGATGGAAACATCAGACCGCATAGAAGTGGGCTGAGATTTCCACCCGGGCTCTGATTTTCAACCAAAGTATTAACAATATCCTACGTGTATATGGTAAAAATGGAAGGACATGCCTGATAGAACCTATAAAATATATTACTGGTATACTGTTTGGAAATCAGAGCCCGAATGGAAATCTCATCCCACTATAAGACGGGCTAATATTTCCATCGGACCAGTTTTCCAGATCTTCAATATATCCCTAGGATATTACCCGTACACTTCATATTGGAAATCTGAGCTCGGGTGGAAATCTCAGCCCACGTTCCCATGAGCTAATGTTTCTATTGGACCAGCCTTTTCAACTCTACCATATGTCCCTAAGATATTAATCTCAATTTGGGTTGGAAATATGTGCCCACGTGGAAATAATCTTACCCGATATTAGCAGGTTGATGTTTCCATCAAGCCATTCTTTCCACCTCTATTATACATTATGACACCGCACTGGCCTCTCTTTGGGTTCTGTCAATTGACGTAATTCCACCAACTGTATCCGTATATGGATTCGCTGACGACCATATCGCCAATTTACATTTTCGACCGACTTCAGAGTCAAACGAAAGTAATGCCATTACAGAGCTTGAGCTATGTGCAGTTACAATTAATGACTGGATGAATGGATTAATTGAAAATGAACACAGCAAAAACAGAAGTTATAAATTGTTGCAGTAAGGCACAGTTAAATAAAATGTGTACATATATATTGACATTGAAGGTGTTATAATTGAATATGTTGACACTATAACACCCTTTGGCGCTTATTAGACGAACCTTTAAAATTCATAAAAAATACAAAGTGTAAAACTGCTATGTTGATTTATCCTCGAATAAAAATATCCGTAAATACCTTACCGAAGACGCTACTTAAATTCTGGTTCTTTCTTTAGTTATTTTTCATCTGGATTACTGCAATGCCATATTGTTTAGATCTGCATACGCTGAATTATGTAAATTGCACTGTATCCAGCATATGTGTCGCAAACAGGTCTTACTACGTGGAAAATATGAAAGTTCCAAGAAAGCTCAGTTTGATCTTTACTGGTTACCTATCAAAGGCCGCCATATATTTCAAAATTCTGTGCTTTATAAATGCCTGCTTTGTGGGAGATTCTCCATTTTATCACAGTGAACTTTTAACCAAACAAACCCCAAAGAAAGCGGGATTACGATCCTCAGACACTGTCGAATTGTTGTATGTCGTTCCATTTAACAAACGAAAAAAAAAACTGTGACAGATGTTCTAGTACCGTAAATCCAAATATTTGAAATCAACTTCCATTGACCATCAAATAGTCGGCATCCTTGGACGTGTTTAAGAAACATTTGAAACCCCACCATTTTAAGGACTTTTACAAATTGTTTTAATTGCGGTGCTATTCATAATTTATACTGACTTTATACTGGATCTGCCGCAATATTTCGATAGTTTTCGATCTTTTTATTTTGTTCTCTTAAGGTCAGAAATTAGCTGTGTTATTAACAAAAGACTTCAAAATTGGCGGGATTACCTCGCGAGCGTGACATTTTTTATGACGTCATTTCTAAAGTCAGCACAATTGACGCTCCGATCAGTTTCTAACGTAGGGTCGGGTTCAAGTTTCAACATGAGTATATTGAAAATGGTAAGATGCAGTGTTTTAAACGGTGAAATTACCAGTTTTAATTCACTCATATTTCCCTATAATCTACCGAAATGCATTAAATTGAGGTTAATCGTACTGGTTATCTGGATAAAGATTTTCCCATGCATCATCAAAAGCTTTGTACAAAATGAATGTTAATATTGAGAAAATAATATCCGTCATTTTAACGAACCATATTTCAAAATACGAATATATACATACAAATGTAACAGATGATTTTAAAATAAATATGCATGACTAATTTAAATCAATTTCAATCAGATTTATCAAGTATCGTTTTTAGTACCGGTAGAAACGGTGGATGCTCCCCGAACTGCGCTTTGTCACTTGATATTTTTTATACTATATGAGATCCTAAAAAAAATTAAGTATGAAAAATAACAAAGGGCAGTAATTCCTAAATTATGAAAATAGAGGTATGGTTCTTGTACACTGCACCTCTCATAGAGATCTATCTACCCATGAAAATTCATGTTAATACCTCTTCTAGTTTTTGTTTTATGCTCCGGACAAAATGTTAGTATGAAAAAATAACAAAGGGCAATAACTCCTAAATTATGCAAAACAGAAATATGGTTCCTGCACATTCACTTCTCGGATATCTATCTACCTATGACATTTCATGTTGATACCTCTTAGTTTTTGTGTTATGCTCTGAACAAAATTAGGACGGACGAACTGGGAGCATAATAAACAATAATACATAAACTATGCGATGATATTGACATATCATGTAAATCTTCCCAGATAATTTTTAATTTAAAATAGATTTTAAAAAAAATTAGACTGTAACATACATTACTTCAACATCAGATCAATCGTTTATTTGAAAACATTGGGGAAATTATGTGCAATTGTTTTCCCTCATTTTTTTTCATTATAAACAGAAAATATACACAAATATAATTACCATTATTATGTTATGTTTGGTAGTTGGTCAAGCATTTTCCCCTGACAGCAAAAACCAAAGAAATAATAGATATTTTAGTAATTTGTTTAAAATTTACCCACTGAGCTCTGCGTAATTTAACTGTTAAAATACTAGAATCAAACATTGCTGTCACTCCGGCCATCTCATTTCTCAGATTTTCTCTTCATTAACACACAAGCAAGATATGTAAAACATACTGTATGGAATTACCAATTCCATATAAAGAACAGGTTTTCGTTAACTAGGTCATCCTTTTTCATTTTAAGTAACAGTTTTTAGAAGGAAGTAATGTTTATTGACTAAAGATGACATTCATCAAATTAAAGGAATTATTGAATAAAATGTCATTTTTTAATTGTTTACACGCTGTATCAGTTATCAGTTCAGACCAAAGTCTTATAATAATTCAATATAATAAAACACTAATAAAAGGCATCCCCTGTCTGAAGTATCACATTTTAATATATCGGGGTGATGGTTTTGTTGAAAAGAAAAGTTGATTACATGAGAGAGAAAAAGAAAGAGAGAATGGCAACAGCTAAGTAAGAACAAATATTTTACAAATAATAAATATAGTATATAAAATATTACATTTGTTTGTTTGGGTTAATGTTCTACTCATCAATATTTTTCATTTACAAATGATTTGTCTACATTGGTCGGCAGGCACTTCTCTATCAACTGAGAAGAGCAACAGTGATAATAATGAAAATGACAATGAAAACTGATATTTTGCACCCTATTCAAGTGAAAAAAAATTAGCTGTCTTTAGGGGACTCCTGCTGGGAGCACATCTGGCTATTCTCCACTCTATTTTAATGCAAAACCTGATGGTATTATGGACATATTTTTTCAGGCTTTTTTCATCAAAAAATAGGTCAAATGTCAAGGTCAACTGCATAATAAATGATTCACCCACTTAAGCAACTGCCCGAATATTGAGGCAATCCAATGAAACACATAGAATAATATTAGATTTACATAGAGTTAATCCTGTCCATACGCCATTTTTTCATCAAAAGTAGGTCTAAGGTCAAGGTCATAAGTCATCTGTACGATGTAAAGGTCAATCCACTTAAACAACTGTCCAAATATTAAAGCAATTTACTGAAGGACATAGAATATCAACCTGAGCGGACGCTCGACGACTCCAGACGCCTGCCCGGACATCATCAATTTAAAGTACGGAATTTTTCGTTGAAAAAGAAGTCCCAAAACAACATATATTGAATTACCTTAGCAGTAGGCTAATTTTGCTGACCCAAGATTAAAGTTTCGAAGAGAACCACAAAACAAAGTTCCAAACAAAATATCTTAACTCCAGGCTTTCCGTATTCGGACCATAATATTTTCAAAGTGTTTACGTATAAGGCAAACTAGCCCAATTCCATTTGGCCATATTTTCCGACAGATTGGATCGATTTAAGCATTCTCAGAGGGTTAACCCAGGAATATCTGTACCAACATGGTTTTAAATCTGGCCAGATGTTTTGGATAAGACGTTTTCACTATACATTATATATATAAGGCAAATTTGGGCAATGTGTTTTGCGGGTCCCCGAATAAATCTAATAATCTTTGTAACGGGTAAACCTAGGAACTATGTGCTTTTTGGTATTCCAATATTGAAGTATGAACTTAACCTTAGAGCTACAGACCCTCTTATCATGGTGAACAATTACAAGTACAAATCATTTTAAAATATTTCACTGTAAGATAAAGTTATGGTCCGGAAAGAGAAACTTGGTTCCAGTCCACTCCCACCCCCACCCCACAAAAACAGATTGTTTTTCCTTTATTTGTGAAATATTAATCAAATGATCAATACATGATAATTACTATTAGCTTTTTGACAAATGCGTCATGAAAAATACTTATTCAAAGTATCCACAAACTTAGCAACACGCCTATTTCAAGTGCATTTGGACAAGTTATTGTGTTATTATATTGTATTATGTTATAGTATACAGTTTCAGTTTTCAATCTACCCTCCTGTCCCAAACTAAAAATATATAAATGAAAGTGTTCCAAAACTTCATGCTTTCTCAAAAATCAAATCCACCAAAAACAAGAAGGCCATGATGGCCCTTCATTGCTCACATAAGTATCACTGATGTAATGATGTTAATGCTTTATCTATGTTGTGACTAATACTGATAAAAGCTTATTCATAATGCTGAGTGCAAATTAAGTACAAGCAGTTAAGGAGCCACAAGGTTTGAAAAGGATTGCATAAGAAATGAAGATGCTAGAGTGCAACTACAACTATACCGAAGGTGATGATTATCCTCCGCCTATTGCTTTGAGATACAGAAAAGAAAACATTATCAAATGCAACATGGTAAGATATTTGCAATA
Source organism: Solen grandis (assembly GCA_021229015.1). Lineage (NCBI taxonomy): Eukaryota > Metazoa > Mollusca > Bivalvia > Adapedonta > Solenidae > Solen > Solen grandis. The sequence goes on along the minus strand of CM037777.1, from coordinate 13,472,289 downwards.
GTAATTGGTGTTTATCAGCAAAGGTTTGTTTCAAGCCAATCCTTTTGATAACTTTCATATGTACCTTTTGACAAAATTTAATTATAAATGAAAGGGAAAAAGTAAATCAATTTAAATTAGATTTATCATTCTTGGACAAGGCACTTCGACTTCTCGCCAACTGTCTATATTTAAAGTATTGTAAATCCTTATCGTAGTTTCTCCAGACAAAAATAGTTATTTCATAATAAAAATACTTTGTAATGAAACATTCCAATCAATCATTCTTATGATATGGATAACACTAGAGTTGGTCAATCAATCCTGTGGAATTTCAAGTTCTCGCCGGAGAATTTGGAGACTAAGATTAGGAATGTTCATGATGTTGCGAAAAATCAAAGGACCGTAACTTTGTGAGAATTCATCCCAACCAAACACGCCGAAAATATGCACAACTAGACTTGGTATCAGTCAATCTTGTGTAGGTTCCTCCAATTCAAGACAGGGCCATAAGCGATATCACAACCACATATGTCAAAGTTATTTACAACTACGGTTGATACTTATCATCCAGCTTGCGGTAGGTCGGTGGTTCTACCCGGGTACCTCTGTGTACTCGGGGTCTTCCTCCACCTGTAATTAGCTGGACGTCGCTATATGATTGAAATACTATCGCTAAATACTAATTCTATACAAATCTGAATCGGATAAACTTTTCAATCTTTAAGAATCAAAATTAAAGACTTAGAGATATAATGCCTTCTTTTTGACATTTGGATTATTGCATGTCTGTTTTATTCGTCTGTGTGTGTCTGTCCATCTTTTGCATAATTATTAATATTGCCATACAGTATTGCCATACAGTATTTATTTAGATTTGTATTTATTCTGTTTTTGACATTCACACATTCAGTAGTTGTTATAAAATAGTAATAAACCGGAGATTTTATAATTGTTAAGACATCTGATTTATTGCATAGTTATGACCCATATATAAAGCCAAGTGTAAACGGCGGGTCCGCCAGATCCACATACCTTGATCAATATGGAATATCACATAAGATTTTTATTATTTATTTCTTTTATTAGACTAACAAAAGATGATACATCATAATCATTTTAATCAAGAATAGCTTTATATATGAACATGTTGAGAAAATATACTGTAAGTGTTCTTAACTTTCGACGCGCTTTTTAATTGCGTATCTAATATGTTAGCGTTAGGCATCCTCCATCTCTCTCTGTATGTTTAAAATGATTTCATTATAAATTGTTTTTACGGGTGAGATGAAAGACAAATAATATATATGTTTAATATATATATATATATATATATATATATATATATATATATATATATAATAAGGGTGTGTCGTCCTTGGCGTAAACTGTTTTGTGCACGTGTTCGTTGTGTTCATTTATAAGTCTATTATTCTGTTCTTGTCAATCCTGTTTTGTACCGTATTCAACTTGTGAACTATTTTATATGAATAGTAAGTATCTTAAGTGTAAATATTTACTTATTTGAATATGGCCTGAGAGTTAAGGGTGAACGAAAATGTGTGCTGCATGAGCTTTTAATATGGTTTCCCGCTTCTTCCCTCCTCTCAACTTCACTTTCTATCTCGTCGTCGGCCTGGTCTCTTCGTACATTTTCAACTTTTCCAAAAGTTGAATAAATTAGTAAGTATTTATCTGTTGAAATATCGGTTTTGGATTTTATCTTTATGATTAAGCTATCTAAAGGCTTAACTTATGTTTTAGCCCAGCTACAATAAATTTATCGACATGCAGCTGGTGCTACGGGGCACATGTCATCAAGTGTGTCGGCTGAATATAACAGTAGCAGATATAACCAGCATCGCGTGCTATTTGACACGTGCCGTAAAGTGTGGCCAAGATAAACATCCAGTTGCATTACTAAATAAATATGTCCGTTTGACTAATAAACTATCACGGTCATAAATGCAACCTTAGTATAAACATAATATAGATCTATAGATGTTCTGGATAGAATTCCACAAACAATACTTAGCGCTAAATAAAACTTAAATACTTAAGGGCGAATTTAATAAGTCTTGTTTCTCTAATAAAAATAATGAAATATTTCATTTTTAACAATTATTGTTAGTTATTAAGGTAATAACTCATTTCAGCTTAGTCATTTACGAGAATATGTCATGAAATAGTAATGGTGGTGTCTAACTAGTTTATGGATTTAAGAATTATTAGCTCTAAGTATTGTTGGTGGAATTCGAGCCTGTTCTATATAAAAATGTTTGAAATAAATTATTTAATTAGTCTTGCTTTTTTGTTAAAAGATAAAAAGTAAAAAAGATAAAATTATATATATGCACCGGTAGTTCAAGTTAATGCACTAACCTACGATATGTCAATTTTAGTTTTTCAATATGATGTGTATTGAAAAAAAATATTATCGGACTCTAACGCGTGTGTAATATTCCTTATTGTAAATAATTTGAGCCTGGATCTAGACCCGCCGTTTAAACATTCACTTACGGGGAATTGATTGAATCAAAATGACAAAATAATTATGCAATAAAAGCTATTCACTCCCTTTCAATGTCATGTAAAATAAAATAAAGTTATAATCTGATAACAACCCTTCATAGTTAATGCATGTGTCCGATGCAGCCTTTTGAAGATTCATTTATGGGAAATTAAATTAATTAAAATGACAAAATTATTAATGAGATTAAAATTCACTTTCCTTCAACATGTTACTTCTAAAGCAAGAAATATTAAGTTTTTTTCTTTTTTTTTTTTCATTGATATTGAAAAAATAAATGTAGATAATAGTACATTATATTTTGTTGTCTTTATTTAAAAATGTAAAACGCAAAATGTCTGTAGTTGAATCTTAGGCTGTACACCTTACTACTGAGTAGACCAAACAAACCAAACCATTGAGAATGACAGAAGTTAAGGGTGCTGACAATGTGGTATTTACAATATTACTGTATCATTACATTATGCTAGAGAGGAAGAAACGACGACAAGCAGCAGTCAGACCACTACAACCACATAGGGCCAGGATATCGGCAGTCAGGCAGTTTTAAGTGCGACCATGGTTAAAAAAAGGACAAGAGACAACATAACTTGTTGAGGTTGAGACATCCATACTTTATTTATTGTAAAGAGAGGTGTAACGCCTCTTCAATGGGGTTCAGGCTTGCGTTTCACGGAGCATCTCAAATTGAGCCTTTCCTAAACTTAAGATTTTGAAGGTCATTAAATCACTACTTCAGACAAAGAGAATAAAAGTTCGAATACATGCTGTTATAAGCATGTACTTCCTGGAAATGACAAATGATTTGTTCTAAATTGACGTAGTATAGAATTTTAGTGTTTTTACTGAGGAATATCTAAATTTGAGAATAATCCGGAAACGCAAGTTTACACACTACATTTATCTGATGTTTTCCCCGAAGAATCAATGTTAGAGTAGCTCTTTGTAAGTATATCATAGTTCTCTGACTGAAGTCAAATGGAATAGCAGAAAATATAGCTGGTCTAATCGGTTTTATATAAAAAAAACTACATTGAAATGACTGGCAATACTTTCATCATTTCAACAGTCAGTAATTTTAAATAAGCATTTCCTTGTAGGTATCTAATATGGGAGAACATTCATAAACGTATTCACATCCATCCCGGTGATACGAGAGTGCTTGATGGGATCAGGGGAACTTGTAGAGATTTATCATACAAACTTAAGCACCTTACTAAATTACATTGGAATTTAAGTTGTGAGCACACACAAATACTAGATACTTGTGTAAAATTTAGATAATTATGGGTCATGTCGACCTAACTCATCTTGATATAATGTTTTATGTGTCTTGTTTGTATAAAACAAAATGTAAAAAATGTAACAAAAATGAGATTTCTTAACCGAGTAAAACAATGAAAGCGGTAAAGGTTAAATGATTCACACACTACTCCTTAAAAGTAACAGCATTTATTTACATGCTTATACAGTAATCAAACCAAGTGTATATATATCGAGGGGTGAGAGTATAACTAGGCTAAGCCTAATTTCGCTCTCATCCCTCGATATACTTAGTTGCAAAAAAAGTGTGCACTCCAGGTTCGGGATTTTATTCTTAGAAGCTGCAAACAGTCCCCTAAAATATATCTTTTGAAATAAAGAATAAATATCATTATAGTCATACAATGCTCAAAATGTTTTAATCCGAAAGGAATCATTTATCAAAACAGAAAACCTGAGTGCATCAGAGTATACAAATATGAGTAAAGTCAGTTTCAAAGAATATTGAACAAAAGCAAAGATCAATCATACTTACCTATCCTAATAGGTCTTTCTCATGCAATGTTACAGGTCTTGAACAATATGAACATGTATTTTTTATATAAAAAAAGAAAAAAAGAACTGTCAATATAATTGGCGGTGTTTCAAAATCTCTGAAATCTAAATCATATATACATGTAGCCACCACTTCTAAAATAAATATACATGGGTGATTCAAATCAATTGTAAAAAAATGAGAGAAAATCATATCAGATTTACCAAGAATCGTTTGTTAGCGCAGTAATGTTTCCGTCTTTTGTTTGACATATACACTGCATACCGAGGCACACATATTCCATATATACAAAAGGGCCATCATGGCCATAGAACGCTAACAAGAATAACATCAACTTAATTGAAAAATTCAGTTGTACCTTGACTTATTTTTTAAGGGGATCAAAACCATGTAATGACAGTATAGGACCGTGGTCTATTATGTCAATTATTGCACAAAATACTTCAAAACATAGCAGAACGCATACACAGCTCAACAGAGAAGTCTATATCTTAAAATTTTGTATTAAATCTTTTATTCATGTATGTATTCTTAGCACAGATCTTTTGTTATGGTTTAATGTTTAAAAAGGAAGTTAATCAATGCTCTCTGTTTAGAGTATTTAATAGAATATTGATTACCTCAAGGGAGTTAATTAATACTATCTATTTAGAATATTAAAATATTGATTATCTCCCTTAAGAAACTAAAACCAACGCTGCGGGGCCTCATTTTTCAAGGGATCAACTTCATTTTAGTGAATATTGTAGAGAAGAATTTGGTGACCATTTGTGTCAAATAAAATTAAGTTCTGACCATAAGTTTCAGAGACGATTTTTTTATTTTCTATATCCAGAATATAAGGATACTCAATATTTCAAAAATCATCTCTGAAACAAATTTTCAGAATTTAATTTCTTTTGGCACAAATGGTCACCACATGACTGTTTACCATAATTCCCGGCTGATATAAATCCAAGGGGTTGGCTCTGTATATATCGAAAGCTAAATAATTATGGAGAATTATGAACATTTTTTCCTACCATTGTTTCATTATAAGAAAATATATGCACAAGAAATAAGTCCAATTAGTAGTAAACACATATTGCTTCTGTCATTTTACTGGGTGTGTGTGTGTCTTTTTTTGTTACACATATATCTTTATCTTACACTACTTAGCTAATAAAGAAAAAAAAACCTATATATTCGGTAAAAAATGAAAATGAAGCATTCTGCAAAATGAAAATTTACATGCTCATTGTTCAGTATCAACTGAAATGCCTCTGTGACAAGACTCCATCACATGTAATGATTTCGAAGCATTTTACATACATCTAGTGCACATGTCCTTCTATAAGTTCAAATTATAATATGTAGTCTCACTGGTCGCTGAAAAAAGAAAACATAAAGCATAAAGAAAGGAATTTATGGCTAAGAACGTTTTATGGCAAATTAATCCACAACACGATCTAGAATGATATTATGGTAAAACCAGAAACTAAATTACATTAATAATTACTATAAATATTATGCCAAAGGAACTGAACTTATTATTTTCTAAAGTTTTCTTTAGTTTGGATATTTGATCAAGTAAATCGAAGATTAAATTATACACGAAACATGGGTTCATCAAACAATCTTGGGATGTAGAGGCTTGAAAACAGTTTTTACACATTTACTTTTAATTCATATCTTAGTATTAAATGTTGTTTGATATTCGACACTGGTCACAGTTAAATGTTGTTTTGCCCATATGGCTAGCTTATACCTCGTTAGAAACCGACAATAACATGGATATAACTTTAAAATCCAAATAAAAAAAAACTATCTTACTTGCAGTTTGAAGAGATGCATAATTGCTGTCCCTTTGAGAAGTATTCAAAGCTTCATAGACTGCAGGGGCTTGCCTGTAATTACGTTTACGTATCAAAATACTCCAAATACTTATTAAACAGAGATAGGAAACTCCTGTAAAAGCTAGTGGAAAATATTGTGTAAGCATACATAACTAAATTTTGCAAACTTTCCCAAAAAAGTAGTCAGATATCACCGCGGAAAATTTAAGAATATTTTAAAATTATCATTTCTGTTATACATGGAATTATTTTCAGTTTGATTTATTTTCCGAAATTCTTTTAAATCGTGATTTAATTTAGTCAGTGTAGCAGAAAAATAATGAACATTACACAGTTCTTTTCAGCAGGTATTTTCTATTTTACATATGACCTTTATATTACTTGACTGATTTTAATAATAAGACAGCAGTTTGATGGTAATGTAATGTCCACATATCTTCAATAGAAAAAGAGATATATTTGAAAACGCGACTTTGCGAGAATTGGACAATTTGTTACATGCTTTTTTGAGATTTAGACTAGTTGCCAATATTTGTTTAATTCCAAACTGTTCAGCAGTAGTTTCTCGTTTGAAAGACCGCTATTCCACTGTTTGCGTATAGCAATCATAAAATAAAATAGATTTACACGTTTCACATGTGGCACTACACCCCAGCGAATAATATTCAATAAAGGTGAAAATGAATTTACCCTGCTAACTGGCTATCCCTGGTGTCTGCAAAATGAAAACAAGAAGTACATGACATTATATGCAGCTGTCTGAATTACAAAATATAAACTCGTTCAGATGTAAAGAACACATCTAACCCTTACTCCTGAATGCCTTTATGCTGCTATAATTAGACGTTTGTATTGTAGTAGTATAATATTAACTTTCGCATAAAATTTTAAGGTAAACATGTAATGATTCAGTTAAAACAGGGAGAATATAGGAACATGTTGATGTTAGTCACAGAAGGACGTATTTGTGTATGACTTTGATGATTTTTCTAAGAAGATCGAAGTTTACCATTGTCATTGGAGAACGCTGTGTTCTGATAATGGTCTTGTCTTGTCTTCAGTTCACTGCTGTTTCATACAGAAAAATATTATGTAAGCATACATCCATACAAATGAATATCACCTCATCTGTAACTACAATATGTTTTGTTGACTGAAAAATTGCAATTAGTTAATGTAATAATAGCATTCATATATTAAATTTGACTTAGATTGGATAATCACTTAGGGATTAAAAAGACACTATGCCTAATACGAAATCAAATATCCACTTAATGTGTATCATATATAAAACATTGTTTGAGTCTATCAGCAAATAAATATGACATCAAAGGTAAGATATTAAGCTTACATAGCCAGCAAATCGAAGAACCACACATATATACACACATACATACCTTGTCTTTAATGATCAGAGACGCCATCATCTGAAGTAAAATAATATAAAAATCTTTCAAACAAACTAAAAACAAAATCAGTTACGTTTTAACAATTTAGTAACAATATGTCAATTATAGTTTTAAAGGCGCTGTGGTTCAGCCGTAGTATTCATTAACCTCGGATCCGAAGGTTGCGAATTCAGTCTCCCACCCCCGCACCAAGGGTCATTACTTAGTCAGACCTGCCAATGGCGCAATGTTTTGTTACAAACCAGGAACCGTCGGAGAGGAACTTTGGAACTTTCTTGAACTATTAAACTCTTCATTCCCGATCGATATTAAATGAATTTCAATTATGCATATTTTTTCTTTTTTAATATGTTTATTCCTTTTGCACAATGTAATTAGAAAATATCGGCTTTACTTTGGTACTTATTCAATCCAAACCACAAGAATTAGTATTCATTTGTATTTCAGGACATTTCTTTTATTGTGATGTCGGAATGCAAATGAAAGTGTATATAAGTAAAATCTACAACAACAACAAAAATGACAGCACAGTTTGGAATGTATATGGAATTAGACGATCCTCTTTTAATATATTTTAGCTTAACAGATGGTTTTCAGATTGTCCAATTGTCTGATGAAAAGGCGAATGCTAAACTAATTTAGGCTTTTATACGATGGATCGGCTCTATTTGTGTTGAAATTATTGTTTATATTTTTATATGATATGTGATTTAGTTTTATCATTTCAATTGTATCTACAAGGTGGTAATAATGAAATATTTGTATTTTATTGAAATTAGCTCCTTTTAATTGATTTTTAACCCATCGGAAAGATATAAATCTTTTGTGACTCTTGGGATTAGTGGAACATTCATTGACTGTATCACGGGCGACCCTGACCGCTGAACTAAACGGTTCTAATCGGGACCAACTCCTCCCCTCATACTGTGTCAGGGGATGACAACATTTGAGTCTGATATTGCCAAGTTGCTATTCCAACTTTTGGCTTCAAAATTCTAGATTTAATTGAGTACATAGCTCATACCTATGAGGGTTTTTCAAAATTTGACCTTTTTCGGCACCAAAATTTATCTTTAAGGCGATTGGGTCAGACTCCGGGGTCTATACATAATGCTGTAATATTGCTCTTTAAACTTGAAACAGACAGGGTTAAGTGAAAAGAAGAAGAGGGTTGTCAGTCAACCTATTTCCTCCTGGTGCGTGAATTCTCTAGGTGACATGGCAGTATTTAAATAAGCTATTTTACTTTGACCATGACCAAAGCTGAGTAATTTGGTTTTCTCCTTGGGTACATATCGCAAACCAGTACATTAAAAAAACTTCCTTACAATTTTTACGCAGATTTACTGCGCTATCTGGTGAAGATTTAAAGTTATTTGGAGTTACTACTGCAAGCAGGCAGCATTGTGTTACCTGGTGTGGTGTAACTTTGTAGGATTTAAGGCTTAGAGGATAATTACATCTATTTTTAAGTTAAAACTCATAGTTGTAAAACAGTGATAATTTAGGGCTGACGTGACAAATTTCTGTTAGATTATAGAGCTAATTTTGAATTTACTATGAGGAAGTTATATTTATTTTGTTTTCTGTCTCTTATTCTAATAGTTATTGAAAGTTAATTATTTAAGACGGTCATCTCTTGGAACAATAATTTTCAAATCGTTCTTAATATATTCCATAGCTTAAATACTATTTTTTTCTAATCATCGGCTAAGAATGTCAATAAAGAAAATAGTTTCATAGATAAAGTTATTTAGAACTTTCGGACCTGTTACAATTTTTGAGAATATCTCTTTGAATTGGAGGAAACGTTACAAATGATGCTGACTTTTACTTACTTGATGATCTTAAACATATGCTAAGCACTCTAAAGTGTTGAATCAGCAAGATGAGTACAACACCGACCAGCAGACCTAGAATCAAACTTCCAATTATTCCCCCAGTGAGTTGTCCTTGGCTGTAGCTGTACTCACCACATGTGACTGTAACATAAAGATTTGATTTTATTTATAAAAAAAAAGAAAAAGAAATAATACCACCCACACAAAAACAAAAAAATAATAATAAAAGAAATAAACAGAAAGTTTACAAAATATTCTTAGAATCTGCATAAAGAAAACTCAACAATGTGTAAAAATAGGTATGTGAACATATATAATGTAAATTAATATTTCAAATATATTGTTATTAAAGCCAGATGTGTTTTGAAATATACACATCTTTATATATATCAAATAAGCTATTGTACATGTACCGGGCTTTATATCGGTGGTAAAGTGAAGTACAGCTGATGTATGACTCCGTCCCACAATGTTGTATGCAAACATTCTGACGAAATACTTGGTAGAAGGTGATAGACCACTCAGTGTGGTCGAGACAGCTGCTACGTCCTGCCCACCGTGCACCGATGTCGTATTGGACCAGGCAATCCCATCCTGACTGAGCTGTATCACAAATGTCTGGTCCAGGCCGCCATGGTAACCGGGGGCCCATTCCAATGTGACCGTGTCAGGACCGTAGATTACTATCTTAACTGATCTGGGAGCATCAGGTGGGCCTGTAAGAAAGTATACTTCGTTTTGACTGATTAAAATTTGCTGAGTTCAAATTACTAAAAACATATATATTAAAAATCTAATTCCTCTTAGTTGTATTGTTACATAACTGCAGATAATTATTGATATTGACAATAACAAAGGATAAAACAATAGATCAGTTTACAAAGACGTGACTTTTACTTATTAAACAGTTAAGTAAAAAAATTTAATTGCAAAATAGTATGGAAAGGTGTAGCTCAAGTATGGATTTCCTGTTATCTTTTTGAAAAATGATTAGCAATGTAAGTATGCCAACAAACCTTGTGGTATAACACTGATCAGTAATGTTGATCCAGACCCGATACCATTAGTAATGACAATGTCGTAGTCCCCAAAATCGTCTTCACTGTTGACCATGATAGTGACAGTTGCCATGGTACCCAATGTGGGTACAGTGTGGGAGAAGACAGGCAGCTGTACTGTCACCTCAGACAATGTGGTGTGTCCTACTGGATTGGGCGACCTGACATTATTATTACTACGGTAACATTTGACATCGCTTCCAGGAACATTGGAGTAGTACTGTACAGAGACAGTGGCGTTGTGGTTCAGTCTACCTGCCACCCTGTATCTGGTCTGGTTGACCTTAGGCTGCAGTATAACTGGTGGTGCTGTAAAATAGACATTTATTTGAGGGCATTAGAGAACTTGTTTTAAGAAGTATTTATTTGTGAGTACAATGTTTATTGGTATTTGTAAGCTAAAGACACGATATATATGATAAAACTCAAGCCATTCCACACACACACACACACACACACACACACACAAGTTAGCTGGAACATATACTGTAAAGTAAGGTCATATATCTTCTTTGACAAAACACATTTCCAGTGAACTGATCTTTATTTTTTACCAGGTCTCACCTTTTTATTTTAATTACCCTTATCTGAATTTAAATTCACCCCCACAAATGTAAACCATAGAATCGATCGAAGATAAATAAATTTTGTACAGTGATAAGTGACATAATGAGTAATACTGAGATAAAAAAAAAAGATATTTATTTATAAAGTCATATTTAATTTTGAAACATGTTATTTTTTACATATAAAATGCTCACCCTTTATAAGTAGACTTGTGTTCCCCTGTACATAGATGGCACCACTCTCGTCAGCCTTGACCATACATGTGTACACCCCGGAGTGCTGGTACGTGAGCTGTGTCAGATTCAGTGTTGTAGTGAATGTTCTACTTTTGACTTCCACATACAACCCATTGCTTTGTTGCCACTTCTGGACCCACGGCCGGGACACATAACTTCCCTCCAAAATTGTTCAGTGTGCACGTGACTGTTGTGCTGGAGGAGTCTGTTGTTGAGTTGATGGCCTTCACTGCTACATCTGAAAAAGGGAATTTCAGGTATACTTTTATATGAAATTATTGTAAAACCTTTCATTATAACAGGATAACATAGAATGCAAAACCTTTTTATATCCTGTATTTGATACTTAGATTCGTTAATGACAAGTTTGTCCAACCTCAATTCCGAAAAAACACACAAAACAAGAGGGCAGCAGTAACTTTAGAACACTCATCAGAGTACTATCAGCCTAAATTAAACCATGGATTCACTTAATTATTAACTTTAGTACCACTTACATCAGCCAAATTAACAACTTGTGTTCGAAAAACACAATGCTCCCTACCGAGTCAACTT
>CM037777.1:13410360-13460360 GCA_021229015.1 Solen grandis | reverse complement strand
ATCTTTATTTTTTTTTTAATCAGATTTTGGTGTTTGTTTTTTGGAATTAGTTTTAAAAAAAAAATTTCAGTAAGAAATTTTTGAATAATGTATTTGTAATAAACTATTCGGGTTTTTTCCCTTTGGGAAAATTAAAAAGTAAAACCCTTGATTTTATTTTTATTATAGATATTTTGGGGGGTCAGGGACTATTTTGAAAAAATTAAAAAAGGGGAAAAAAAAGGGTGTGTCATGAAAAAAAATCTAATTTCTTGAAAAAAAACCCTTAATGATCGAAAAAAGGTTTTTGGGGAAAGGGAATCTTGTTCCCAAGTAAAATTGTTTTATAACTATTAGGAAAAAGTTTTATTTGTTGGGCCCAAAAATTTACATGTTTAAAACAAATTTTAAGATTTATTAAGTAGTCTATAAACAAAATTCCCTTGATTTTAAAAATTTAAATTTAAAAAGAAAATTAAAAATGAATTAATTATAAAAAGACATTGCGTGTTGTTTTCTTTTTTTCCTGGGGCTTTGCTTTAAAAAGGGAAAAAAAAAAATAAAATTCCTTTTTTTTAAAAATCCCCCTTTTTTTTAAAACAACAAAAATCCCCCTTTAAAAAGGATTGAGGTAGTAAAAATAATGCAAAAAACTTTTTGAGTTTTATTGATAACTAAATGATTTTAAAATTTTAGAAAAGGGGTTTCCCCCAAATTTAACTCTGTAAAATGCCCTTTGTCTTTAAAAAAAAGATTATTGGAAATCCAAATTATGTTAAATTTTTCCTTATCCAGTCTATAAAACAAAAAACTCAAAAAAAAAGCCTTTTGTGTCTGCATTAAAGGGAAAAAATAAGTTTAAATTGTTTTTTTTTTTGGGCTTGCCCTCCCTTTTCTTAAACACTTCCCCAGCCAGAAGCTTTTCCCAGTTTTAATGAGGTTTTTTGGGAAAAACTAATTATTTCCCTAAATTAAATGCGGGCCCTTTTCCCTGAAGTTGTTTACTGTATTCCTATTCTTTTTTTCGGGAAATTTAAAAAAGCAAAATTTTTAAAAATAAAAAAATTCAAATATATTTAAAATTTAACCAAATTTTTGAATGGGGGGTGGGGGGTTTTTAAATACCCAAAAACATTACAAAAGATAACGGTTCCTAAAATTAACACTTTTTACCACTTTGAATTTTTAAGGGCACAAATCTATGCATTGATGATGTTAATTTATAAAACTTTAAATGGTTTTTTTTAAATTTTTGGGGTTGCAGATGAAAGGGTTTGGGAGCAACAAAATTTTTCCCTTTTAATGAAATAAATGATATGTTTTGATATTTTTTGAAAGTTTTACAAAAAACCATGGGTATTTTTCATTTTCCCAAATTTGGGCCAAAATAAAATATACAGTTTGGGTGAGGGGAAAAAAACAAGTCAATCCTAAGGGGAAATAATGGCATGAATTAAAAATTACTGCTTTTCCAAACAAATGAATTTTTAAAAAACTTAATAAAATTTCAAAAAGTTTTCTTACTGGATTTGTTTCCGATGGGGCTTGGAACATTTTTTTTTATGTGCATAAAAAAAATAAACCTGGAGGTACCTATGATTCTTTGGAAGTTCTTGAAAAGACTTTAATTACCCAAAGGGCAAAAATGTGGCCCTGAAAATAAAAAATTTTTTTTTTTTTGACTTTTCCCGAAAAAATGGTAAATTTTTTTAAAACACTTACACAAGGGTTTTCATCAATTTTTTACTAACTTTTTTAAAGCCCATAAAATAACAAGAAAGTTATCAAAGGGGGTAAAATTATTTTAAACTCACGCCCCCGGGCCCAGTAAAAAAATTATTGCAGAGCATGTGAAAAATAAAAAAATTTCCCTTTGAAATTTCCCTTGATTTTAAAATCCAAAATTTTTGAAGGTTTAGGAAAGGGGGAGTAATGATTTTAATTTTACCCCTTGTACAAAATTTTCCCTAGGTAAAATTTTCAAAAATTTTGTGAGTGATGTCCCCATAATAGTCTTAATTTTATTTCCCAGGTTAAGGGTTTCCCCAATCAGGAAAAAATCTTTCTTTCTTAAATATAAATTTGAAGGATTTCCCCCTTTGGGGGGCATTTTTCAGCTTAATTTTTTGGGGTTTTCAACATTTAGGGGGGGAAAAACTTTTTTTTCCAAATTTTCCTGAGTGCCCGTCCCTAATATTGCAAAAATTTTTTTCAAGGAGTCATTTTTCAGGATCTGAGCAAAAACCCCCAAACCCCTGAAGCATTTTACTTTCCTTTTTTAACCCCATTTCCCTCATATAGACTAATTTTACGCCCCAATGGTACACATAAAGCCTGATTGCAAAAAACCCATTTAAAACCCTTCCCAAATTTTAATTTAAAAAAACCCTTTCTTTTCCCAAGAAAATGGGAGAGCGAACAGCAAAAAACCCTGACCCGCCTGCGAGTTACTCGCGGGCTGATTGGTTTCTGCTGTTGCATAGGTTTTTCTGGTTTCCTCTATAAAGGAAAAGGGTTTTAAGTACAGAACCCACTCCCACTAAAAAGTTTTTTTGGCAAGGGATTGCAGTATTTTTTCCCTTTTTTGGTTATAGTTTGGAAATTTTCTATAGATCATTTTTTACTTCATTAAAAATGGGGGTTTACGTAGTTTTACTATTCATTTTTTTCCCATCATAAAGTGAGTTATTGGGGGTTTTAAAAGTATTACATTTTTAATGAAAAGAGGGCAGGGGTATGGTGGGGGAACTTTTTAAATTTAAAGATTTATAAAGTTTTTATAATTAAACAATCTCTAAAAATAAACTAAAATGCCCTCATAGGGGTTTTTAAAATTTGTTCTTTTTCCCAACAAAAAACTCCGCCCTTTTGTGTTTGGGGATTTGACTGTAACTTGTAAAGAAAAAAAAATTTTAAAAAAAAATAGATTAAAAATTTTAGAAATTTAAAATTCAAAATGAAAAAAAATAAATTTAGATAATATTTATTATTAGACTGCTTTTTTAAAGTCCATTTTTTTTAAAACCCAATTTTTGGTTTGAAGAAATTAAATTTTAAAAGTATTTAATATTATAATGACAAAAAAATTTAAACTGGGTGTGAAAAAAAAAAAAAGCAAAAATTTAATTTAAAATTTTTTTTTATATCAAAAAGTTTTTGCGAAGAAAAATGTTGTGGAAAACAAAAAATTACTAAAATTCAATTTAGTATAGGTTTTTTAAACGATTTTTTGAAAATTATTTCTTTATTTTTGGGATTTAAAAATTTATTTTTTCTTGAATAAGGAACCGCCATGGGAAATACCGCGAAAAAAACATGAGGACTTACCCAGTGCCCCTGGAAATCAATTTTCTAATTTTTTTGACGGATTTTGAGCATTTTCCTTTGGGTTTGGGAAATGTTTACTATATATTTTTGGATTTTTGAATATGAGGGGTGCGGTTTCGTTGTTTTTAGGGGTTTTATGTGCTTTTTTGGGGACTGATATGTTTTGGGAAAATGCTTTCTTTTGTTTTTTGGGGAAACATGTTGAAGTAGGGGTTGTTTGGGGGTTGGGTTTATTATGGGGGCTCATTTGATGTGCCCCGTTAAAAAGTGTTCAATTTAAAACGGGTTTGTCTGCAATAATGGTTAGACCCCGGGGAAAAATTATAGTGTTTAATGTAAAAACAAACCCAATTCAAAGTGCCTTTTTTATTTTAATCAGGGGGACATAGAAAAATTATAAATGTCGTTTAATTTTAAAAAACGAAAATTTTTAATAAAGGTATTTTTGATTTAAGAGCCCAATTGGTTAAATTTGGTGATGTTGTTAATTGCGATCCTTTACATTTGTAAACATAAAGTTATCTCTAAAAATTGAATATGTGTTGGGTTTCGTAAAAAGTGAAGGAAAAAAAAAATTTTTTCCTATTCTTATAAAAAAATGGTCTATTTATTTATGGACTATGGTTATTTGAGAAAGCAAATTTTGGTTTTAAAGCCGTTTTCTTGTTGAAATTATCAGTTTTTTTTGTGATTTTGGGCCCTTTAGGGTTTGACTTTGTTAATTGCTAGTTTTAAAAATACATATGGGGGGGGACTGGGAATTTTTTAGATTTTTTTGTATATTTAAGAATAATGTATTTAATTTTAAATTTAAAAATTTAGGATAAAAAAAGGGTCCGGGCAACTAGTGGTCAACGCCCGGCCCGGCTTTTCCTTTCCCAAGGAGATATTCATAAACCCAATTAAAAAAGGTTTAAACCATTTTTTTTCGATTTTCGACCCCCAGGTAAATGGGGGGTGGCATTTTGGTCCCCTTTTCGGACAAATCCCCAAAAGGGTTTTTCGGGGGCCAAAACCATTGTCAGCGGGTTTTTTTGGAATATATCCCCTTTGGGGTCCCCCCATGGCAAAATTTAAGAATTTTAAAATGAAAATTTATTAATCTTTTTACTTTTTTTAATGGGGAAGGGAAATGAGGCCCCTCTAATGACCCGGAAAATTGAGGGGTTTCCTTTTTTTTTTGTTGTTTTTTTAAAAAGGGACAGAATTTTCTAAACTTTTGACATAAGTACTTTAGACTATAACAAAAATGATATATGAAAAAAAATTTAGGTGGCCCAACCCCGGTTTTTGAGTTTTAAATTTCGGGTTTAAAAATACGTTTGCAAAAATTTTTGTTAAAATTGGAAAAAAAAAATTGCATTCTAAAAAACTTTGTAACATAAAAAATAATTTTTCAAAATTTTTCTCTTTTTTTGGGTTAATTATAATGTTTTTTTATAGTTAAAGGTAAAAAATACTATAAAACACGAGAGAAAATACTGTACAGGAAAAATTAGTAAATTGTGTCTGGACCAAAATATCAAAAAAAATCACCAAAAAGCTAGGAAATAATTTTTTATATTTTATATTTTTTTTTTTTTTTTTCCTTTTGGGGAAAAAGGTTTTTCTAAAAAATGAAAAAAAAGGGTATCCCTCACCCTTGCTTTTTTTTTATAAAAATTTTGTATTAAAAAATTTTTAGTCAAATTTGCATAAAATGTGTTTTTATACTAAAATTTTGGGGGTTTCCCTTTTGGGCATTCTCCAAAAAAAAAAGGGAAAAATTTAAAAAAACAAAAAAAAAAAAAAAAACCCTCAGTAGAAAAAAGGGCTGAATAAAACGTCTTAATAAATTGATTAAAACGTTTATTAGTTATAAACATTTTGGAAACAAATAACCTAAACCAAGTAAGTAAGTAAAAGTTTTATGGGCTATGTGCTAATAAGAAATGTTTACAAAAAATTAAATTTTATCATAAAATTTAAGCACCTACAAGTCAAAAAATAAATTTTAAAAACATGTTTTTAATTTAATTTTTGCAGCTTTAAATGTGATTGGTAATCATTGGGCCCAAAACTTTGTTTAAATTTTTTCAAAAAGTTTATATAAAAAAATTTTTAAATCGTTATTTTAAAGTTTAAAGTCATGAAAACCCGGTGCTTTTTGGAAGCGGGGTGGGGAGGTTTTTCCTGAACCCATAAAACTTTTTACACCATTTGCGGATGCTTGCTAAAATGCACAGTGATTCTTTGCCCAATTTTTATTGTTGACCGGTTAAATTTCCCCTGTTATCGGACTTGAATTTTTGGTGTTATGGTTACGAAATTTACTTTTTATGTTAAATAAGCAAAATTTTTGGGCCTTTTTTCCCGGGTTCCCGTGTCGAAAAAGCTTAGGATCAGTGCGTCAGTAGGGCGGGAGATTGGGGTTTTTCGATGGCGAAGTGGGTCCCTTACGTACCCTTTAAAAATTGTTTTGATCTCGTTTCAGCAGTAGGGAAAATATAATACCCTTTTTGGTTTTTATCAAAAAACTTGCCAGTTCTTTTTAATGTATTTCATTTCGGGTTTTTTTGAAAATTTAAATTAAAACACAGATACCATTAGATATTGAAAAAACAAACAAACACACCCCAAAACCAAAACAAAAACAAAAAACATTATCGTAAGTTTTCATAAATGCAAAATTTTTCAGGCGAAAAAAAAATTTAAAATTTTTTTAAATTTTAAAACGAAATTTAAAAAAATTTTACAAAAATTTTTTTTTTTTTTGTGTTTTTTTTTTCAGGTTAAAAAAGGGGTTTTGGATAAAAAAAAAAAACTATATAAAAATTGGGAGCGTTATGCATTAAATTTAAAAAAAACTGCATTTTTTTTTCATTAAATGTTATTGCAAGGTATCCCCTTTAGCAAAAAAGAAAACATGTTGAAAGTTCGACATAATGTAGTTGGATAGCAACAATTCATTAATTTTTTAAAAACTTTTGGGGAAAACACCCCTTAAAAAAAAAAATTTTCCAAAAAAATTCGAAAACTTTTTAAAATCAGAAAAATCCCAAAAGATAAAGGAAAAATACCTCCAAACCAAATAAACCAGTTTATAGGGGGCGAGGGAAAAAATTGGAGCGGGGTTTTAGTATTGTGTTTAGGGGAAAAATCAAATTTTTAAAAAAAAAAAAAATTGGGCCCGGTTTTTTAAACCTTTCCAAATATGGTGAGGGTTTAAAAGTTGCGATTGGAAGTTTTTTAAAGTTCATTTCGGCCTTATCTTTGGGGCTTCCATGGGAGATTTTAAAAAAAGTATATCATATAAAAAAAAGGATTTTTTTTTAAAAAATATATGTGTTAAAATTTGGGACGGGTTTCTAGCATGAAAAGTAGCCCAAAAGTATTAGAATGTTTTAAACATATTTGACCCCGGGGGAAATTTGCGTAGTTTAGTTTTTTTTTTGGGTTTAAAAAAAATAATTTTTTAAATTTAATTAGTTTTAAATTCCCTTAAGACTGGCAAAAAACTTTGCCGGATTAATTAAAGTTAAAAAAATTAAAAAAATAAAAAAAATTTCTTTTTTTATCTCAAATGATTTTTTAAACGGACCACCTGGTGAATTTAACAGCCGTAAATAAAGCATTTTGCTTTTTATTTCAGTCTTCATTACTTTTCAAAAAACAAAGAAAATGTTTTTTTTCATCAAAAAATTTACTTTAATTTTTTCCCAATTAGGCTGATGATTCCCCGAAATTAGAGTTTTTTTTTTTTTTCCCCCATAATATTTTAAGTTTTACATTTTTGTTATCCCCCTTTATTTTTCCCCCGGGAAAAGTAAAATTTCACATGTTCGAGTTTCATTAAAATAAAGCACAAAAAAAGGGCTCAAAATGCCAAAAAGGGGAGACGGTTTGTTTTTTTGGAAACCAAAATTCAAACATTTTTTAAATTTTATTTTTTTTTTTATTGAATTTAGCCAAAGTTCAAATTTCTTTCATTCGATCGAAATGAGCAATAATTACCCTGGAGTTTCCAGTTCTCACCAGTTTTTTTTTAAGGGTTTATTCCCAAAAAAAATTAATTAAAACAACCCCTTTCCCTTTTAAATATTAAATTTTTTCCAAATGTCAATATATTTCTAAAAATTTCAAAAAAATGTAATAAAATTTTCCCAAAACCCCTTTCCCAAAAATTGGGCTTGAGTTCCGTTCCCTTTTAGGGGAAAAAAAAAATCAAAACAAAGGTTGCAATGATGTTTGAGTTTCCAAAACAGCAAGATTGGTGTGAAAAAATTTAAAATGATCCAAATGAGAAAAAGGGAATTTAAAAGTGTTTTTTTTTTTTTGGGATGGGGGCCCAAAAAGTAAAAATGCTTTTTTTTTTCCTATAAATTAGGGGGTAAAATTTGAATACACACTTTTTTGGTAAATTTTTTGTTTTTAAATAAATTAAACTTTTTGTTTTAATGGTTTTAATGATTTTTAAAACAAGATTCGGGTTTAAGGAGTTTTATTGATAATCAAACATGCCCCAATTTTACATTTTAAGAAAGTTTAATTGACTAAAAAACTTTTAAATTGAAGATTGGAAAAAACATTATTTTTTCTATCACGATTTTCGGGGCCATCACCTTCTTTTTTTTTTAATTTTTTGGTCAATTTTTTTTTTGGTTAGGGCGCCAAGGCTTTTTTTGTTTTAGGGGTAAAATTTAAAAAATTTTAAAATTTCTTGTCACTGATTTTTTTTTTTTGTGAATTACAAATCTGTCGTTTTTTTATCAATTTTTGCTCTTGGGGGATATATGTGGACTTAAAAAAAATCAATTGGGGCTACAACATAACTTCCCCTGGTTTTTTCACAGTTAGGGGTTTTTAAAACCCCTGGAATTATTGTTGAAGTTTTTAAACGGGGTTTTCAGAAAAATTACACTGATTGTATGGGTGAATGAAGGATATGCCATTTTGAAAAATTGTTTAAATTGCCAGTAAACCCAAAAGGCAATCATTATTTAATTTTTGTGATAAAAGGTTTTTTCTTAAGGGGGAAGCCCTTGCCCGTGCAGGTTTAAAATACTGCGGGCAAATGATTTTTAAAGAAGATGGGCCGGGGGAAAATTTATTTATTTAAAAAATTTGGAAAGGGTAACTTGTTCCCTTGGAAAAAAGTTTGAAGTCAAAAATTCCCCTTTAAAGTAACCCCTTTGTGTTGGCCCCCCTCTAAAATTTTAAGAAATTGGGGGAATAAAAAAAAATTTTTGGGGACAAACAGCCCCTTTTTGGGGAAAGGGCTCACTTTTAAGGCGAAGGGGCCCAAATTTCCTGAATAGGAATTGGGGAAAAAAGACCACGCCCTTTCCCCCTTTTTCAAAAAAGGGTCAGTTTAGGAAAAGATATACTATAAATAATACTTAATACAAAGTTGCCCAAATTGCACTCAAGCTATCATAAGGCAATGTAAAAGGGCCCGGGGATCCATTTTTTCTTGTTTTTCCGTAAAAAAGGACTTTTTTCAAATGTCTTTTTAATGTGCTTATTAACTTAAAAAAAAATTTTTTTGGTTTGTTTAGTTTACTAAAGGTTAAATTTTAAAAATTTAAAAAAGGGGGGCCCAAGTAACATTATAATTGATTTGGTTTTCAAATAAAATTTATTAGGATCTGCACTGTACCTGTATAAAAAAATTCTTTTAAAAATAGTTTTAGGGTTCACTGTGATAAAAAAAATTTTCCCATGATAAGGTTTTGTTTTTTTGGGTTTGGTTTTTTGGTTTAAGCCCCCGCCAGTATTTCATTTTAAATTTGGAGAAAAGGGTCTTTTTGAGACGAAATAGTGCTCCCTACTGCGTATCAGCCTTTAGACATGTTTGCATGATACCACACCCAGTACATTATCTAACCCCAGGCAAACGGGCCCCCTGCAATCCCTTAAATTGAGGGAAAAGCAAGGGGCTATAACAGCCAAAGGGTTTTTAAAAAGGCTTCTTTTTTTTGGGCCCATTAAAGTGATCGAAAAATTAAAAATTTAAAAAAGGTAAAAAAGGTTTTGAAATGGGTTTTACATTTTTAAATTTTTCCCAAAGAAATTTTTTTTTTGTCATTTATGGGGGAAGGGAAAGGGGGGGCAACGGGGGGGGGCCAAAAAGAGAGTGGTGATGTCCCATTTATATGCCCCCGATGATGAGAAATGTAGGGAAAAAAAGGGAAAGGAAAACCAAAATCCCAAAGCCCGGGAATACAGGGTATGATGGGGGGGGTTTTAAAAATTTGGGGGGGGGGTTCATAAAAACAGAGAGAAGGTACGGTTCTCAAATCTTCTTTTTGTTTATGTGACAATTTAAAATGTGCTGCTTGGTTTTTCTCATTTCTTGGGGGAATCATAAAAAAATTTAAAAATGATATTTGGGAAAAGGGAAAATTAATTTCACCAATGTTTAAAAAATTTTTTTTTTTTTAGTTATATTTTTTTGATTTGATTAAAGATCCTTATGGCTTGGGTTTTTTGTGGAAAGTCCCCCTGAATTCGGAAATATTTAAATTCTTTCAGGTGTTGGTAAAAAAGGGTTAAAAAAAGGGATAAAGGGAGATAGGGAACATGGATGAGGGTGGGGTTCCCTGTTTAAATATTTGATTAAAATTAAGATTTAAGGATTGAGAAGGATGGATGGTCAAGTATTGGATTTGGTGGTTTTCACCCCCTTTTTGGCGGGCCCAAAAAACAAATTTTTTTGGCCCTTTCCCAAAAAACCCACAGTATTTTTCCCCCCCCAAAAATTAACCATATTTTCCAAAAACTTTTCCCCAACCCCAGAAAAACCAACTACGGGTTAAACCCCCAAAACCATATTTCTGGCCCAAACCAGAAACCCAATATTTTTTTTTAACCCCAGAAACCCATAGTAAGGCCCAACCCAGAAACCATTGTATGGTCCCCCCCAGAAACCCTTAGACTTTTCCCAAATCCAGAAACCATAGTACTTTTCCAACCATTTAACTTTGTATTTTTCCCCAACCCAGTAACATAGTCGGGCCCAACCCAGAAACCCTTTGTTTTTTCCCAAATCCAGAAAAACCCAAAAGTACGGGCCCAAATTTAACCCATAGTTACGGGCCCAAACCGTAACCTATTCGGGTTCAACCCAGTAAATATTTACTTTTCCAATCGAAAAACCTTTTTAGGGTTCCAACCAGTAACCATAGAATTTTTTTCCAACCAGAAACCAAAGTACGGGTTCCCAAAACCCAGTAAACCAAAATACTTTTCAGTCCAGAAACCCTTTTGTATTTTCCCAAACCCAGTAACCATAGTACGGGCCCAACCCAGAAAACCAAGAATGTTTCCTAACCGAAACCCATAGTACGGGTTCCACCCAGAAAAACCATATTTATTTTTAAAAAAAACCGGGTTAAACCCATTAGTACTTTTTAACCCAGTAACCATGTACGGGCCCAAACCCCAGTAACCTTTTATTATAAAAATTTTAAAAAACCAAAGTAAAAAAAAAAAAAATTAATTTTGGTTTTTCCAAAACCAAAAAAACCCATTGTACGGGCCCAAAAATCCAGAAACCCATAGACTTTTCCCAATCCAAAAGTCCCCCAAAAAGTAGGGTTCCAACCCAGTAACCATAGTAGGGTTACCAGTAACATTAGTTAACCGGTCCAAACCCAAATAACCATAGTCTGTTCAATCGGGAAACCATAGTACGGGCCCAACTAACCATAGAAACGGGTTCCAAACCAGAAAACCATAGTACGGGTTCCAACCTGAAACCCCAATAGTACGGGTTCCAACCAGAAAACCATAAAAATGTTCCCAATTCCAATTTAACCATTGTACTTTTCCCAAACCCCAGAAAACCATAGTACGGGGTCCAACCCAGTAACCATAGTACGGGTTCCAACCAGAAACCCTTATTTGGGGCCCAAACCCCAGTAACCAAAATACTGTTCCAACCGAAACCATAATTATGTTCCTCAGTAACCATAGTATTTTCCCAATCCAGAAAACCTTTACGGGCCCAAACCCAGTAACCATAGTATTTGGCCCAAAACCATAACCAAAATACTTTTCCCAACCGAAAACCTTTTTTTCTTTTCCCAAGTCCGGAAACCATAGTACTTTCCCAACCAGAAACCATATTTTACTTTTCCCAATCAGAAACTTTGGTACTTTTCCACCCAATTAAACCCATAGTACTTTTCCAAACCCCCAGTAACATAGTTTTTTTCCAACCCAGATTTTAACCAAAAATTTACTTTTCCCAACCCCAGTAAACCAAAATTTTTTCCAAACCCAGAAAACCAATAGTACTGTTAACCCGAAACCATTTTCTTTCCCAACCAGAAACCCATATTACTGGAAACCCCAGAAACCCATAAACTTTTCCCAACCCCAGAAACCCAAAATACTTTTCCCCACCGTAACCCTTAGTACTTTTCCCAAACCAGTCCCCTAGTACTTTTCCCAAAATCCGGGAAACCATTCTAATTTTCCAACCAGAAAACAAATTACTGTTCCAAATCAAACCCAAAATATTTTCCCAAATCCGAAAAACAAAATTTACGGGTTCAACCCAAAGGTACCAAGTCGGGGTTCCAACCCATTTTAACTTTAGTAGGGGCCCAACCAGTAACCAAAATTCTTTTCCCAAAACCCAGAAACCCATAGTAGGGCCCAACAGAAAAACCTTTATACTGTTCCAACCATTTAACCATAGTACGGGTCCAACCAGAAACCTTGTAGGGCCCAAACCCCAGTAAAATAGTAGGGTCCAAAAAAAAAACCCATAGTACTGTTCCCCCATTTAAACCCATAGTATTTTCCCAACCAGGAAACCCCTATTGGGGGTTCCAACCCATTTAACCTTTAGTACTTTTTCCCAACCGGGAAAACCATAGTATTTTCCCAAAATTTCCCATAGAATTTTTCCCCCCATTTAACCATAGTATTTTCCCAAACCCGAAACCCCAAGGTACTGTTCAACCATTTAACCTTTTTTACGGGCCCAACCAGAAACCATAGTCTGTTCCAATCCAGTAACCTTTGTACGGGTTAAACCCAGTAACCTTTTAACTTTTCCAAACTGAAACCCATATTTACTGTTCTAAAAATTTTAACCTTTAGAAAGGGCCCAAAACCAAAAAACCATTTACTTTTCCCAACCCCAGTAACCAAAATACGGGTTCCCAACCCATTTACCCCCGTACTGTTCTCCCCAGAAACCCATATTTAGGGTTCAACCAGAACCCAAATACTGTTCCAATCCATTTAACAAAAGGTTATGGTTAAAACCCCTTTTTAACCATAATTTTAATTGGCCAAATCCCCATACTTTTCCGAAAAAAAAAAGTTACCTAAAAACTTTCCAAAAAGGCTTAGAAAAAAATTTTTCAAAAGAAATGTAAAGTCTGGAAACATTGTTTTGCAAAGAATAGGGGAAATTGTTTTAAAAATATATATTACATGTATACCCTCTTGGGTGTTCCGGGTTGGACCATTATACTATTTTGGGAAAGGGAAAAAAGGTGTGTGGATGCAGTCTTTGGGGCTAGACTTTGGGTTCCCGGTTTTAAAATTTTTAAAAAAATTTTTAAAAGAATTGGGAAAAAAGGGTAACAAAAAAAAAAAGGAAAGGGAAAATAGAAAGATCAGAAGAATTATTTTAGGTTTTAAACCTGAAGGTTATTCATTAATTTTTTATACCATTGCAGGAGGAAGTCCTTGCCCCTTTATTTTTGAAGAAAAGGGTGTGATGAAAAAGAAAAAACCCAAAGGCAAATTCCCTTAAAAATAAAGGAATTGCAGAGGAAAGATGCCATTGGGAGTGAATGAAGGGCAATGAAGAAGAAGGGTGAGACGATGAGGAAGCAGGTATATGAAGTTAATTTTTGGGTTTTTATTTTGAAAAAAGATAACTTTTGTCATTGGGGAGTGAATGAAAAAAATGAAGCTGTTAGCACTCTTTAGAATTAAAAGGGGAATACATGGTTGTGGGAATGTGTTGTTGACTCCATAACCCTTTTACCTAATGCAGGACAGAAAGGGAAACACAGTTGTTACTGGTATGTTAAAACTGAATGAAAAAAAAATTTGCTCTAAAAAAAAAATTCTTGAATTATATTTATTTTTTATTTTTACATACCCCCTTTTATTAAAAATGAAGCAAATGTTTTGTGAAAAGTGTTTTTTTGATATTGGGTTTTTTTGTTTTAACTGTGTTTTGATAAAAAAGAATAATTCTTTTTTTTTTCAGGTTTACCTGACAGTAAAAAATGGGGTAAAAAGAGAGGAAAATTTACGGGGACGGAAAGAAAAGGTGGTTTGTTTTTGATTTTCCATGACCGAAACACATCCCAAATTTTTTATCAAATGGGGTGGGGTATACCCGTATAATCATTCACATTCCCTTGTTTTATGTAAGCAATGATCAGCCCTTTTCCCAAAAAAGGTTTTTTGCCCCCTATCAAAGTTTTCACAGGGGGGCCCAAAATGTTTTTCCCTCCCTCAGTCCATCGAAAAACTTGGTTCCCCCGTAACTTAAAAAACGTTTTAAAGGGAATTTATTTAAACTTGGTATATGAAAAAATGTCAGTATGGAGATTTGGAAAGGCATTTTTTTTTTTTTCTCAGACCCAAAATTTTGGTTTCTTTGGTAATGGAAAAAAATTTTGCCCCTTTACCCATAGGGGAATTTATTTTTGGGGTTTTCAACCCAGTTACTTTTTTCTATTCAAGTATTTGATCACATGTCACTGTACAAAAAATTTAAAGCTGTGTTTTTTATGTTTAAAAGGTTAAAGAACATTGAAGATGATGAGGCAGAGGCTGTTTTGGGGGAAAAGGAAGATGCGGTTTCAGAAGAAGGGCAAGGGGGAGCTTGAGGATCGGGTTTTGGGTTTTAATGTTTACGGTGTGTTTTGCTTTTATTGCATTTTTCCCTCAGTTAAACATAATTTCATCATTTTTAGGAGACTTTGTTTTTTACATGTATTTGTTGTTTAAAATACAATGTTATGGTTTTTAAAAGCAAAATTTTTACCCAAAAATCAAGTTTGGTTTTACATGTGCAAAGCTGTCCCCTTTCCCGACATTGGGAAAAAGTTTGCAGCAAAACCCCGGAAAGGTAAACTTTTTTGATTTTCAGTTTTCCCGGAGTTGTCCCAAACCCGGGGCTTTAATTTCAGATGCAACTGGGAAGATGAGGTTTAAATTTTTGATCAGATTTTTTGGAGCCGAATAATACAAAAAAAAAAAATTTCTTTTTGCAAGATAATTATTTAAAATTTAATTTTTAAAAAGAATAAATTACCCTATTTTACAATTGGTAATAGTTTTACAGTAGAACCTCGTCAACCCAAAACATTTTTTAAAACCAAAAATTTCCCCGCCTTTTTTAAGTTTATTTTCGATCCTTATTTCTTTCCCCTTTATATTTTAAATAAAAAAAAAAAAGTTTTAATTGAAATTTTGTATTTCAGTTTTTTAGTGCTTCGAAAATAAAATCCCCGGGCCCAAAATCGCAAAATTATTTACTTTTTTTTTTTTTTATTTTTGAAATCCCGTTTTTTATAAAAAAATTTTTTGAACCAAATTTTTTGTCCCTTTTTCATCAATCGTTTTTTTTTCCGGGGCTGTAGGGCCCCCAAATTTTTTTTGCGGCGGCCCTGGAGGTTGATTGCTCAGACAAGTTTTTAAAATTTGGGTTGGGCAAAAGTGTGGGCCCACCCGGGAATGTTTTTAATGCCTATCAGGTTGATAGGTTAGGTAATAGCCCCGTGCCAAACAGGTAAACCCGGGGCAGTTTTTTGAAAAATTCCCAAAATTTTCCCGCTTTGTCATGGCTGCGACGTATTTGAAGCAGCAAAATCGACGGTTTAAAAAAATGTTTTACTATGTTTACTTTTTTGAAAGATTATGTTAATCAGAAAACCGTAGTAGGAAAATTTTTAAAATTTTTATTACTTTTTTATAACCCGCAAAAAAGTATTTTTAAATTTATTTCCTAATTGGTTTTTTTTTCACGAAGAACGATTTCCCGATCTGCATTTGGTAATGGAAAAACGCCCAACCCCGGGGAAAATTTTTCAACCTTCCAAACTTGGTTTTAATTTTCAAAACATTTTTTTAATTCTGGGAAAAAAAAAATTGTTAAAACCTTGGGGGAAAAATTTTCAGGGGTTCTCCAAGGGTTCAGGGTTTTTAAAGGGGAAGGGTTTTCTACTGTAATGTAGTTTATTCTGGAAAATTTTTTTTGATTAAAAAATTAACTTTGTTTATATTTACTTTAGCCCCCAGATAAAGGGAAAATGTGAGAGTTGGAAAAAGAAGAGAAAATTGTAAAAAGCCCTTTTCAAAACTTTCAAAAAATGAGGAAAATTTAAGGGGATATAAATTTTTTTTTATAATGACTTAAGTCTTTGGGGAAAGAAAAAAAAATTTTGGTTTGAATAGTTTTTTTTGTTTTGTATTTCATTTGAAAAAAGGGTTTAACAGTTAGACTAAAAAAACTTTTTTAATTTTTTGGTTTTTCCATCAAGTAGTTTCCCTGGATTAAAATTTTAGGTTTTTAAAAAATTTTTTTTGCTTTGTTAATTAGGGATTTTAAAAAGAAATTATGATATTTTTCTTTTTTGCTTTCATATTTCAGCTGTGAAGAAGGGGTCTCCCCAAAATGCCCCACCTTTATAGTGAAATTTTAAAAAAAAGGGGAGTGGTTTATCTTTTTTTTTTTGTTAAGGAAATAATTTTTTTTTTCAAAATTTTCTGTTTTTAAGTGTTTCTAGGTTTTTTCAGATGATGGGAAAGGGTCCTTATCCCCCAATTTAACCGTTTTTTTAACAAAAAAATTTGGTTTTAGATTTGCAAAAAGTTGTATGGGCGGGGGGAGCGTAAAACTTTTGTTTTTTGGATGATAAATTAGTCATTTTCATGGGGGTATCAATACCCAAAAATTTTTTACAGGGAGATTTTTTGAAGAGCTTCTTGGTTAGTATTTCAAGTCAGCGAATAAGGGGCAAGGTACGGGATAAAAATTGAAAAAAAGTTTCCGGGTGTTAAATTTAGCCAGAGATTAAATCTATACCCAAAATTTATGTAAGCTAGTTTTTATTAAGGGGGGGTTTAAAAGGGGAACCTGTGTCTAAGAAAGAAAAAAAAGAAAAAATTTTTTAATGGGGTCAGGGGAAAAAATTTTTTTAATTTCCCAAATTTATTTTTAAGGGAAATTCATGAAAAGCTTGTTGTTAATTTTATTTCAGTCATGGGTCATGGTTTAAGGTAAAATTACTTAAAAAAAGGGGAAAAATTTCCGGTGAAAAATTTTAGTCAGAGATAACGTTTCCAAAACCAAAAATTTTAAAGTACAGGGAAATTTAAAAAAAAAGGGTTGTTTTTATATTGCATTTTAAGTCAACTGGGTCAAGGTTCCCGATCATGTTTTCTAAAAATAGATAGGAAACTGGGAAAACTTTTGTTTTCCCGATTTATAACTTTTAGTCAGAGATGACATAGAATACCCAAACCCTTTTTTTTACCCTTTGGCTTATATTAAGAGTTTGCATGGTATTGATTTTAAAGTTTTGGGTGGATTAAGGTCAAGGTCACTTTGACTAAAAATAGGAAACTATTTTAAAATTATGAAAAAGCAAAAATTTTAAAACAAAATTTTCAAATTTTTTGTATTTTTAAAGGGTTTCTTTGACCCCAAAAAAAATTTTTTCAAAATTATTTGTGTTGTAGCCCTATTCAAAGGGCACTTTTATATAAAAGAAAAATTTTTAAAACCAAAAAAAGCCTTTTAAAGAATTGTTCCATTAGATCAAAAACTTTGTTGTGTAGGAAACATGTTTTTGGTGCTTTCTTGAGTAACAATTTTTTGTATGTTTCTTTGAGTGCCTTTCCTTTCATTTTTTTGGTGCCGTTTTCTGAATGGAGGAAAATTCATTAAAAAAAAAAAAATTTTTATGAATGGGGGGAATCCCTTTAAAAATGAAAAGTTTTTTTATTTATTTTCAAAATTAAAAATGTGGAAATATTTCAGCGATTTTTATAACAAGATTTTTTAATTTATGCCGTATCCTTCCTTTTTGCAAAAATTTTATTACCTCCTACAGGGGGCACTGGAAAAAAAAACCCCCTCATTATAGCCCCTTTTTGCATCAAAACCTTTTTTTTTAGTCCACTCATGCTTCGTGTGCATTGTTTATCATCCCTTTTACCGTTTTAACCTTTTTGGGATTTCCTATGTAGTAGGATTTGCATGGATATTCAAATCCATATTTTAGTGGGTTTTGGGGTTAAAAATCTTTTTTTTTTGTCATCCCAAACTTTTAAATTAAAACAGAAATTTTGGGGAATTTAAAAACTCTAAAAAATTTTGGGGAACATATATTTTGTACTAAAAATTAATACTGATTAAATAAAAAAATTTTACTGCCTTTTAGGTTTCAAAACAGTCAAATGCTACTTCCCAATAAGGGAAACTGGGTTTTTTTTTTTCCCCGTTTACGATATCAATTTTATTTTTAATTCAAATTTTTGATTTTTTTTTTTAAAAATTTTAAAAATTTTAAATTTTTATTCTTTTTAAAAAAGGAAAATGGAGCATTTGCCCCTTAATAGCAACTGCTCCCTTTTTTTTAAAAGGGGGTAAATTTTTTTTTTCTCAATTTTTTGGCCCAATAATGGTTTTCCAAAAAATTCCAAAAAGGTTTCTCAGATGGTTCCCAAAATTTTTACCAAAAGGTTTTAAATTTTTTTGGGCCCATTTCTTTCCATTCGTGGGTTTTTTTAAAAAATTGGGTTTTTTCCAAATTTTGGGTGGTTTATTCCCCCCCCCCCCTTTTTTTTGGTTTTTTTAAAGTTAAAACACCATTTTCAAATTGGGGGTTAAAAAATTTTGGGATGCCCCCAAAAAAATTTGGGGAATTTTCCCCAATTTTAAAATTTAGGATGAAAAACTTTTCGGGGAAAAAATGGTTGAATTGGCTTTTGGGGGTTTTTTAAAGAGGGAAAAACCGATTATTAAAACCATTTAAAATTTTTTAAAAAATTAATTTTTTTAAACTTTCAGAGGGCCGGGGGTTTCCCGGGAAAAAGGGCTTGTTAACCAAGGGGGTTTTAAAAAAGTGGGATTTGTCGGGGTAAATGGGAATTTTTTGGGGTTTTTTCCCCCTGCTTTTTGGCCAAACTTTTTTATTTTGGGCATTTCAGGAAAAAGGTTGGCCAGAAAAAATTTTGGTGAATTAAAAAATGACTCTTCTTTCCATTCCAATTTTGGTTAAGGCCCTTTCTTTTTAATGGAAAATTTATGATTTTTTTGGGTTTTTTTGGTTTTTACCCTTTTTGGGGCTTTTTTGGGTAGATTTCCAGGCCCTTTTTTTTTGTTTGGGCCCCTTAATTTTTGGTTTTAATGGTTTTTGGATTTCAAAAAATTGGTTTCAAGTTTATGTAAAAATTTTCAAAAGGAACCCAAGTTTGTGGTTTCCCCTTTTTAGAGATCCCCCCCCAAAAAGGGAAAAACATTTAGCCAAAAGGCGTAATTTTCAAAACCCAAAAAAATTTCTTTGAAATTTGAGTTTAAAAAAATTTTTTCCAAAAATTTTAAAATGAAGTTAAGATTTTTAACCTTGATAAGTTTTAAATTTTCCCTTAATTTTTGGGGATTAAAAAAACCAAAAATTTTTCATATTTTAATTTGTAAAAAATTTACTCCAAAAAAAAACTCTTAGTGGGTAAAGTTTTTAAAAAATATTACCCCTTTACCAAAGGTCATTTTAAAAAGTTTTGGGGGGGTTTTTCTGTTTTTTTTGGAATAAAAAAACCCAATTTTTTTTAAATTTTTTAAAAAATTTTTGTTGAAGGTTGGACCTTAAAGGGGTTAATCATTTTATGTTACAGTACTTACCTGCATTTCAAATTTAATTAGCCCCCCCAAAAGGGACCCCTTTTTTCAAAAAGTTTAAACCCCAAAAAGGGGCCCTTTTTCAGTTTTCGGGGGAAAGGGGGAAGGGCCAATTCCCCATGTAAGATTTTTTTTAAAAAAATTTTTAAATATACCTTAAATATTAATTTTTAAAAAGGGAACATTTCAAAAATTTATTTTAAAAAAATTAATTGGTAGGGAAAGGGGGGAAACAGGTGGTTCCTTTTTGGTTTTAGAAATTTGAACTTTTTTAGAAACTTTTTTTAAGAATTTTTTTTCTTAATTTTTTTTGGGGTTTTTCCCCTTTTTTGAGGATGAAACAGGGCCTTGTTGGGCCCGGGGCCCCGGGTTGCGGGGGGTGAAGCCCTTTTTTGAATTAAAAATTTTTTTTCCCACAATTTGGGAAATTTGGTTTTAAAAATTTTTTGTGCGTTCCGTTTTTTGTTTTTTAAAAAATTTTGGCTAAAATCAGGGCTATTTTAAAAATTTAAATTTTTTTTAAGAAAGGAAAAAATTCCATTTTTAATTTGGGACAATTGTCAAAGTTCAGTAGACCAAGGATGTCATTTCACCCGGCCCGGATTCAAACCCCCAAAAATTTAAGGTTTTTCAGATGGAAGGGTCCCCCCCTTGTTAGGGTTTTTTTAATTTCATAAAAAATTTAAGAACCTCAAATTTTTTTTTTTGGCCAAAAATGTCATGTTTTAGAAGGGGGGGTTTTAGGAAATGAAACCAGGGTTCATGGGTCAAAGGCAAGGTTTCACCCCCCTTTGGGGTCAAGTTCCCCAAAAAATTTTGTACTTTTTTTTTGGCTTGTCCGGGGTTTAAAATTTTTAAATTTATGGAAAGGGTTTTCAAATAAAATTTGCAAAATTTTTCAAGTTCCCGTAGACAGGGGTGTCATGGGACAAAAAAAAGAATGTAAAATCAAAAGGGGAAAGGTTTAAAAGGTTTTAAAAAAATTTCTTTTTTTCTTGTCCCGGGGTAACTTTCATGGATTGGAAAGGGTTTCAAAAAATTTGGCACAAATTTCAAGCTTTTTATGCACAAGAACCAGATTCTTTGCTCAAAGGTCAAGGCACAAAAAATTTTAAAAAATTTAAAAAATTTTTTTAAAAAGGGGGAAATTTTTAAAAACAGCTTAACGGACATTACCCTCCTTCCCTAAATTTTGGGGGGGGGGGGGGGGGGGAACCTTTTAAATGGGTTTTTAAAACCTTTTAAATGGGAAAAATTTGGGGTTACGGCCCAAAGGAAACTTAAAAAAATGTAAAAAATTCAAAAAATTTTCGGCCCTTTTCCTTTTTGGGGGGTCCCAAAAGGGCAAATAAGGAAAGTTCCCTTTTTTGCCCGTGGTGTGTTAAAATTTTCCCCCTTGGGTTGAGGGTTCCAAAAAAATTATTTTTTTTTTTCCCCCATATTGGGTTTTTTAAAAGCAAAAATGGGAAAACAGTGTGCTTTTGGGGACAAAGTTCAAGTTTCACTAGAGGTCAAAGGGGCATGGAAATTGGATTTGCTTGTCCGGGGTTTTAATTAGAATGGATTGCAGCCTCTTCAAACAGCTTGGCAGTTAAAGTTAACCTTTTGAAATTTTAGTGTGGGCGAAGAGTTGGTCCTAAACTCCAAAAGGTTTTGGTCACCTATGAGGTCAAAAGGCATGGAGTTGGATTTGCTTTTCTTGGGGTGTAACTTAAAATATGGAAACCAAATGTTTTCAAATAACCTTTGGAGTTAGGGTTTAAACCCAATTTTTGACCTAGGGGTTGGCACAAGAGTTTTGCCCTAGTCAAAAGGGCAAGGTCACACCTTTGAAGTAAAATGTCGGGGAAATTGGATTTGCTTGTTGGGCTGTAACTTAGACAAGGATTTTTTTTAAAAATTGGCCTAAAAGTTAAACCCCATTGAGTTTGGGGGTAAAACGCTGAGTTTGGTCCCCAGCTCCAAAGGGGAAAGGTTTTTCACTTTAAAATTAAAAGGGGGATTTTTTGTCTTTGGGTGTAAACTTAGGGCGTTGGGTGGGGGGAAAGGGTTTCCATATTAGCTTGAGTTATGTTTACCTTTTAAATTGGCAGGGTTGTCTTTAACAAAAGGGTTTTGACCCTACTAAAAGGGAAGGTCAAATTAGAGGTCAAAGGTCATTTGCCTTTTTCTGTTTAAACCCAGACTTTGGGTTGAAAGGGTTTTTAAATAAATTGGGGTAAATGACAGAGGTGTTTAAAAAAAAAGTTGGGGGCCCGGGGCAAAGTCATACTTAGAAAATATGACACCTGGGGTTTGCATTTTTGGCTGTTTTTTTTTTCTGGAATTTGAGGATTCTCAAATGATTTGGCAGTAAAGTTTTGCCCCTTTAGATGATGTTTCCCCCATGAAAGAGTTTGGGGCCCTAGTCCTGGTCAAGGGGGCCCTTCCCGGGTAAAGGGGCACCTTTGGCTGGGGCTTTGAATGTTGGCCCTTGGGGGTTAGTGATTTTTAAAAGAGAAATTTAACCCCTTTTTTTACTGGGAAGTAAGACAATTTTCAAGTGCTTAAAAGATGCTTTGTCTCAAATTTTGTTTCCCGAAAAAAAGGGGTATGTGGGAAATTGTAAATAAATTTAAATAAATCAAGTGATCTCCATGTTTATTCCCGTGTATAATGTGTGTGACAGATCATGACCCAGTGGAGCCCCAGACAAAAAAATCCAGGAGGGGGTGGGAGGACATTGTGGCCCGGGGGCAAGGGGGGTGGGATGTAGAGCTAGACGTGGTGGGCATCTTTCAGAAAAGGGAAACCAAATTTAATTTGTCCGGTATGTCTGTTTTTCTTTTTTCATTACCAATCTAAGGGAAAAAAGCAAAAAAATAAACAAACCCCGATCAGGACTGCAAGGACACATTTGTGATTTAAGTTTTTTACAGTTTACTTTCTTCTGAACCTTTGAAAAAAAGGAAGGGGCATTTAAAATTTCCTTTCACGAGTGATAATTGAATTTTAGTTGGGTAGGCTTTTGTATGATAAAAAAATTCTTTTTTAAAATTTTGTGGCTTTGTGGAAAAAGGGTTAAAAAAAATTACTGGAAAAAAGGGTTTTTTTCCCCAAAAACATTATTAAAACTCAAGTAGGTAATCAATTTGGGGAAAAAAAATTTTTAAACATTGGGCCCGCTAAAAAATTTTTTTAAAATTTTAAAAAATTTTTTTAGATTGGGGTATTTTTGGCGGGGAGGTTGGGGGGGGGTAAACAATTTTTCTGTGCGAAATCCTCCCAATTTTTCAAAGGGTTTTGGGCCCCAAAATTTTACAAAAAGCATTATTTTTAAAAGTGGGGGGCCCCCGGGGGATATTGTCAGGGTTTTTTGGTTTGGGCTTTTTTTGATGCAGTTATTGGGCCCCTTTTTTATTTTTTTTCATATTTAATTTTAAAAGGGAAAAATTCTTCTGTGCCAAATCCCTTACTTTTTTTAACGGGTTTGGGCCCAAAAATTTTTTTAGAAGCATTATTACTTTTTTTAACCCGGGATATTGTCAGGGTTTTGTGGTTTTGGGGCTTTTTTTGATTTTCGTTATGGCCCCTTTTTTAAAATTTTTTAAAAATGTTTATTTTAATAGGGGGGAAAAAATTTTTTTTTTGGCAATTTAAAATTTTTAAAGGGGTTTTTCCCCAAACCTTTACAAACCAATTTTTAAATTATTTAAAAATTTTGGGCCAAAATTGGTCAGGGTTTTTGTGGAAAAAGGTTTTTTTTGTTTTCAAAATTAAAACCCTTTTTTATTTCAAACCTTTTTTGTAAATTTGGGAAAAAATTTTTTTGGGAATTTCCTTCAACATTTTTTTAAAAAATTTGGCCCCCTTTTTCAAGGGAGGATTTTACAAAAAGGGTGGCGCAAAGCAAGGGTTTTTTAACCTAAAAAATTTTTTTTTAAAATTATGGCCCCCCTTTTCCCTTTAAACGGTTTTAATTTTTTTTAAAAAGGGGAAAATTAAATTCTTTTTTGTTTCAAAATTTTATTTTCTTTTTAAAAATTTTTAGTTTAAAAGAATTACCTTATTTTTGTCAAAAAATGGGGGAAAAAATTAAAAAAATGGTTTTTTTTTGCAGTTTTTACCCCCAATTTTTGGGGTTGGGGAGTTGGCCCCTTTTTTAAAATTTTTGTTTGGGGCATCCCTCCAAAATTAAATTGTTATTTATTTAAATTTATAGGTTTATAACCTTTTTGAGGGGAAATGCATTTCATTTGGGAACCTTAAATCTGTGATTTTAAAAGGGGGTTATTCCCTTTTCGTTTTTCGATTTTTGGGTAATCCAAAACTTAAAAAGCATTATTTTCATTTTGTGGGAAATTTTTTTGTAAAGTTGGGGTTTACAAACCATCTTATTTTTTAAAAGGAGTTTTTTCCTTTTTTTTTATTTTGTTTAAAAAAATTGGGGGGAAAAAAATGGATTACCTATTTGGGGGTGGTCAAAGGGTTTTTAATGTTTTTAAAGGGGAAAATTATTTTTTAACGACCGGAAACCCCCCCCTGAAGGAAAAAACCTTTTGATTTTTAACCCCCCCAAAAAAAAATAAAGAGGGAATTTAGTTTAAGGGAACCCTTTAATTTCAATTTTAAAGGGGATTGTTTTTCATTTTTAATTTTTTTTAATTTTGTGGAAAAAAAAATTTTAAAAAGCCTTTTTTGAAATTATATGTAATTACTTTTAAGGGAATGCATTAAGAAATTTTTTTTAAAAATTGGCCAAAAATTTTTTTTGACGGGGTAAATAAAACTTGTACTTGGGATGAAAAAATTCAAAAGAAATTTTTTTGTGAGTAATATTTGCAAATTTTTAAAAATTAAAAAGGGTTTTTTTCAACAAAAATTTTTTCCATTTTGACTGCTTTTTTTCCCACAAATTTTGGGGGGGAAATTTTTTTTTTTGAAAAAAAGTGCTTTAACTTCCCGCTAAAAAAAAAAACCAAAAAAAACAACAAAAAACCCCAATAAATTAGAATCTTTCCTAAGGAAATTTTAAACTTATTTTTCCCGGAAAAATTAAAATTTTTGGGGATTGTCACTTTATGGTAAATTTTTTTTTGGGTTTTTTTTCCTTTTTCATTTTTTTTTTATTGTAAAAAGTTTGGGAAATTTTGTAAAAATTTTTATAAACAAACCCTTTTTATTTTGAGTTTATTTAAAAATTTGGTCTTTTATTTTTTTGAAAATTATTTCGGGTTTTACGTCCCCCTTTTGATTATTTTTAAAAGGTTTAATTGTTAATCCCCCTTTGAACTGTTCCCGAAAGGGTTTTTTTTAAAAAACAAAAATAATTTTTTTGGGGCTTTTTCGGGTTGGATTTTTTCCCCTGCAGTTTTTTTTAAAAAAGTATAAAGTTTGTATTTTTATATGGGGTTTTATTTTGGAAAGGTTAAAATGAAAAATTTTTGCAAAATTTTTTCCCCTTAATTTTTTAAGTTTTCAATGTTGAAGAAGTTTAAAAAATTTTTTACCCAAGACCCAAAAAGTTTAAGTAAACTTTAATTTTTTTTTGGGGTTGATTTTTAAAGATAAATAATTTTGAATCCTGTATGGTTGGGTTTTTGGCAGGAAAAAAAAAAAAGTTCAATTGGGCCTGTGGGGGGTAATCATTAAAATTTTTTCAATTAATAACTTTTTGTCTAAAGGGTGGGGGAAAAAGGGACCCGTAGATTGTTGATGGGAAAAAAAGTCATCAGTGTTTACATTTAATTTGGATATTTCCTTTGTTGGGTTAAGAAAATTAAAGGTTCTTTAAAAAAGGTTTCCCGATTTATAATAAAACTTTAAAAAAAAAATGATATTGGGAGGGAGGGAAAACATGAGAAGGCCAGAAAATTGGACGATGTGGAGTAAAAATTTTAAATGTTGGTTTTCCCGCTCGGTGAAGGGGACTCCCTTGTATGTATAAGGGGCTTTGGGCCCCCCTTCCAGTCCAAAGTTTGTAGGGAAATTTGGATGAAGGTTTTTTAAATTTTTATGCCACCATAATTTTACAAACAAATGATAAAAAAGATATATTTTTTTAAAAAATTAAAATAAAATAAATTTTCTTTTTTTAAATACATGAAACCCGGTTTTTTGGAAATTAATATTGTGAAGAAGTTATGTTTATTGTGTCAAGTCACTTTTTTTTGAATTTCTTTTATGAAAAGGCCAAAAGATTTAAGTCTCAATTTTCATACATTTTTATCTTTCCTTTTTTAGCTCTTTTAGTTCTAAAATTAAAATTTTTTTTGTTTAAAGAATGTTCTTTTTCTTTCACTTTTTAAAATCTGCAAAAAATTGGGTAATTTTGAACCCTTTTTCCACCAAATGCTATTAAAAAAAATGCCTTTTAGCTTGCAAGTAAGTAAAACCCGTTGGCAAAAGGTTTTTATACAACAGTATCTTAGAAGAGAAGGAGGGGGTTTCCTTATAAGGTCAATTAGTGTGGTTTAGTTTTTTTTGGTTTTTACCATTTTAAAAGTCATGAAAAATTAATTGTAAAGTCAGGGATTTTGTTTTAACTTTTTTTTAACTTTTTGTGTTTACAATTTTTTTTCCCCAGGGGGCAGGGGAGAAGAGGGGTCGGTATGAGAAAAGGAGAGGGGCGGCCCCGGTTTTTAGATATGATGAAGGGAAAGGGCCGGGGCCCCAAAAGAAAGAGGAGGGGACATGCCAGGGTTTAAAATCCCCCTACCCATAATATTTAGTAGGGGCATATTTTTTTCCACCCAAAATTTAATTTAAAATAATGGGGAAAGAATTCGTTTTAAACCCTTTAATTTTTATTTTTCCCCATATCTAGTTGAAACCTTTTGGGTTTGGGGATGTATGTCGTGATTATTTTCTTTGTATATTTTTAATTCTTTTTGTGTCTGGGAAAAAAAAAGATAAACTTTTTGTATTGAGAAAAAAATTTCCAAAAGGGACAAATTTATTAATACAAGTAGGTGGTTTAGTTTTAAAGCCCAAACCCCCCCCCCAAAAATTTTTAAAAGATTTTTCCCCCATTTAAAAGTATTCTTATTTTTCTTTCAATTCAAAAATTTCAGAAAAATTTTAAAAATTAAAAAGTAAAAAGTTTTCTGTTGGGCCACTGAGGTAATTTTTTATCGAAAAATTTAAAAGGTTTTCAGAAAAAAATACCCTTGGTTTGTTTGGGGTACAGTTTTTGAGCAGTTTACTTTTGGCAGGAAGGGAAAAAAAAAGTCCCCAAATGTATGGAAAAGCATGTTTTTGATTTACTAAAAAAAATTTGGTTATTTAGTTCCAATAACAATTGCAAAAAATACCCAAAGTTTTTGAGGAGTTCCTGTTTTTATTCTTTTAAACCCCTTTTTTTCTTCGGATGTCTTTTTTTATTAAAAAGGCTAAAAAGGGGGAAAATTTTTTGGGGGGCTTTTTTTCAAAGACAAAGTCAACCGGGTTTTTTTCCTTTGTTTCCTTTCCCCATTAACTTTTAAAAAAAACCCTTTTTCCCTTTCCAAAAAAGAGGACAAAATTTGAAAAAAGGGGCCTTTTGCGAAACAGGGAATTAAAAAACCCAAGGGAATTAGGTTTTAAAAAGGTTTTTTCACTTTTTTCCCTTTTGTTTTTCTTTTTTTGGGAAATTTGGGGGTTTTTAAATTTAAATTTGGTTTTTTTTCTTTAAAGTTTTTTTCTGCTGATCGGTTTTGTTGGTACCCATTAGTGCTTAAATAAGGTTAAAAAAGGGGAAAAGGGGTTTTTTTTAAAAGAAGACAAAAAAGATTTGTGGGGTATGAAAAGGGTTTAGTGAGTGGGTTTTTTTTTTGGGTTTTTTAAGTCAGTTATGATAGAATGAATCTTTTATCATGTTTTGTTTGAAAAAATGCAGTGAGGAGGTGAAGGGTGGGGATGGAGTTTTGGTGAGGGGGGGGAAGATGAAGAGAGCAAAGAGCAATTTACCCTACCCGGGACATGTTCCCCGTTGTCAACATTGTATATTTTTCTTTTAAAAACACCTGGGGGTTATTTTTAAAAAAAACCCGATTAAGTTAAAGGGGAAAATTTTTGGGTTAGGAAAAAAGGGGGGTTTTTTATTTAAAAAATATCAAACTCAGCTTTTTTTTTTCCTTGAAACATATATTTTTGTTTCTTCTTCCAAAGTTGAGAAGGGGTTAAAGGGTTTTTCAGCAAGCAAGAAGAGGGGAAGAAAAACCCAAGGTGAAAATAGAATGGGAAAAAAAGGAAGGCCTTAAAAATTTCGCAGGAAGGGACAGGGAGATTGAAAAATTTTTTTTTCTGGGTTTAAAATTTCGAAAAGTAGGCAAAAAACTTTTTCAATAAACCCCTAAAAAAGTTAATTTTATTTGAATTTAATTGACATGTTTTTCTTAGATAGGTAGTTTAAAATTTTTAAAAAACAAAAATAAAAGGGGTTCTTTAAACTTTTATACCCCCCACAATCCCAAATGTATTAAGTTAAAAACAAAAAAAATGTTTAAATTTAAGCTATTTTGTTTTTTTTTCTTGCAGGGTTCGAGAACCAAGGAAGAAAGCAAAATATGGTGGAGAAAAATCAGGGACCGAGCTGGGATCAAAGAAAAGGAGTAAAATGCGATAAAAAATTTTTTTGTTTATGGAACAAATATTTTAAAATTTATTAAAATTTTTTTGTGAAAGTCTCCTTTTTGGTTTTACATTGTAGTAGAAATAAATTTTTTTTGGGTTTCCCCTCCCTTTAAAAAAGGTTTTCTTCGTTAAACCCAAAATTGTTTTTTTGATTTTTCTACTGTGGGGCAGTTTTGCAGGATCTTTCTGTAGAATGTGGCATGATATCACACCTGTACTATTTTACATTGGGCCAAAACCCAATTTTTGGGAAAAAAAAACCCTTAAAAAATAAAAATGCCCAAACAAGGAGTTTACCAGTACCCTTTTTTATGACTTTGGTTTTGTCGTGGCCCGGGGTCGAACCCCCCAACCCCCGCTCCCAAAGGGAGGGGAAATCTAACCACTTTTGGTTTACTAGGGGGCAAAAAAAACCCCGCCCAATTTAAAACTTCAAATTATGTATAATACATGAATGCACCCAGTTGTTCCCAAACCCAAACAAGGGTACCCCTATTTTGTAAAATATCAGAATAACAATTTTTTAAACCGGAACTGTTGGTTTTGGGCAATGGAAATGGGTCAATCCCTTTTATTTTAAGTCTTTTTATCTTTTTAAAACTTACAAAATATTTAAGGAAAAGGGTTGAAAAAACCAAATTAAAAAAATCTTCACCTTGCAAAAATTAAGTCATAATTTTTTTAAATTTTTTTATTCTCATCAATACATGGGGAAAGAAAAAAGGGTTTTAAAAAATTCTTTCAGTTCATTTGGCTTTTCTGTGTTGAATTATTGGGCAAGGGCCCTTTAAAAAGTTTTTAAAACAGTTAACCCTTTTTAATGTTTGGGGGACTTTTTGGGCTGCCTTTGTGACTATTGCAAAACCCAAGGGTCAGCCTTTTCACAAACTGTGCCTTGGTCATTGTCTGCCCCTGTTTTTTATTCAGTCAATTAAAAAATTTTGCAAGCACCCGTAAAAAAATCATGGTTTTAGCCAAAATGGAAAAAAAAAGGACAAAATCCCCAAAACCTTTTGGCCCCCCCCAGAGGGGCAGATGTCAAATAAATTTATATTAATGGAAAGCCCTGCATTAAATGGGAAAGAGGGAAAATCAAAAAAAAAAGACTTTATTCCATATAATAAAAGGGGGAAAGATGGCAAAAAATTTTTATAAAAAAAAAAGGAAGTTTAAAAAAAAAAAAAAAAAAAATTTTTTGTCTTTTTCGGGTTTTTTTATTTGCTAAATTTTTTGCTCACTTTTTCCCAAAGGTGAGGTTTTTTGGAAATGTTTAATTTTCCGGATCGATGTCTAGGGTTTTTAAAATTTTTTTTAAATGAATCCCACCTAAACTCCCGGGCCTTTTTCCCTAAAATTTTATAGCCAAATTTTTATGGTTTGGGTTTTCTTCCAAAGTTGTTAAAATTTCCCTGAGGAAAACAGGTTGCCTTTGGAACTTAAAAGGGAAAAAAGGGGAAAAAGATCCCTCAAGGATGGCAAAAATTTAAAAAAGTATTAAATATAGGTTTTTTCATTTTAAATATAGTTTCATTATGTCTGTGATGGGGTTTTTTTGGTGGGGGAAAACCCCCCATTCTTTTTTAAGATCATGGATGGCTGCCCTTGTTGGGGCCCTGTGTTGTAGATGGATATTGATTTGGGAAAAAATACATTTAAGTAAAAAGAGTGTAGAGGACAGCATGCTGGAATATTTCCCAAAAATTTCTTTGTTGGGGAAAACAAATGAAATTTTTTCAATTCTTTTCCCCTTAAAATTTTCCCTGTTTTAATAATAGTTCCAAAATATTTACCCCTTTAATTTGGTTTATGAAGTTTTAAAAACAACTTTTCCCCTTTGTTATGAGCATAAGTATAATAACCTGTGATGCAAAAAATTTTCCCGTTCCCAAATTAGAAAAGGGGCCCTATTTTTATAAAAATTAAAACCAAGGGGTTATCCCCCTTTGTTTTCCCGATGCCTGAACACACTCCTTTTTTTTTGGGCAAAACCTAAACAATTTCTGAGATATAAGCTGGATTGTAGCTTGCATGCAAAACTTTAACCAAAAAGTCTTAGTCAAAAGGTGGCCCTAATCTGCATTTATATTCAGTCATAAACTATCTGCCACTATAGTATGATACCATTGAAGATATTAGAGATGTTTCAAATAAAAACCCAGGCCTGGTTACTGAAATTCCTTGCATGCAAAACTGTAACCAAACTTTTTAAGTTAAAAGGAACCATAATTTGTAATATATTCCATCAAGTGTTATCTTCCTTGATAATATGATAACCCTAAACATATTAAAGATGTTTCAAATCAATTGCATGCCTGGACTCTGAGATAAAAGCATGAAAGTACCTTGCATGCAAAACTTAAACCAAAATTTCTAAGTTAAAAAGGGGCCATAACTTGTAATATATTCCATCAAGAGTTATCTACCTTGATAGTATGATACCCCTAAGCATATTAATGATGTTTCAAATCAATTGCATGCCTGGACTCTGAGATATAAGCATGAAAGTACCTTGCATGCAAAACTTGAACCAAACTTTCTAAGTTAAAAATGGGCCATAGTTTATATTAAATTCAGTCAAGAGTTACCTACCTTGGTTGTCTGATGCCCCTGAACATATTCATAAACTTTCAAGTCAATCCCATGAATGGTTATAGAGATATAAGGTTGATAGTAATTTGCATGCAAAATTTTAAACCCAAAAAGCTGCAATGCAAACTCAAGGGTGCCTAAAAAAGCTCTCGTATTCTTCAAATAGTCAAGCTAAAAATCAAATTCTTAGTGACTATCTCTTTAATGGGGTGAATGATATATAATCATATAATAGCAACTGCCTTTAATAATCAACTTCCAAAGTTCTAGGCCTTAACAGAAGTTTAATTTACTTTCCACATGACTTCAGAAACATCATTATCAAGTTGAAATGGTAACACTTATATTGTTGAAAAAAAAAAAAAAAATAAATGATCATCACACCAGAGGGTGCCAGATTTTCCTGTGCCTTGACAAATTGG
Source organism: Solen grandis (assembly GCA_021229015.1). Classification (NCBI taxonomy): domain Eukaryota; kingdom Metazoa; phylum Mollusca; class Bivalvia; order Adapedonta; family Solenidae; genus Solen; species Solen grandis. The sequence goes on along the minus strand of CM037777.1, from coordinate 13,429,580 downwards.
TACATCATTACAAATGATTTGATTTTTTTGTTGTATTTAGGTTTACAGCCCGCTGCGATAGTATTTCAATCATATAGCGACGTACAGCTAATTACGGGTGGAGGAAGACCCCGAGTACACAGAGGTACCCGGTAGAACCACCAACCTACTGCAAGCCAGTGAAGGCTTCCTCAATGAAAAATCCGAAGTCCCTACGGGATTCGAACCCACAGCAGTGAGGGGCTGGATAGATTTGTAGTCCACAACTATAACCGCTCAGCCATGGCGGCCACAAAGGACTTGAATATATAATTATAATGGAAGTATGTGTCATTAATACAGGTTGTAACTTTACAGTGATAGGAAACTTAAATTTTTAAATAGGGGAACTTACCTCTGTCCCTCAAGACTATTTGAAAAATTCAGCATTTTGTTTTGTTTAGGTTTAACATCCCACTAACCATAGTTCAGTTATTTAGGAGACAGATATAGGACTGCCTGTGATACCACTTCACAAACAAGCAGCATGATATGGGGGTATCACCCCAAAGTTGTATCATTCTGACACTAGACATACCCTTTTATGCTGAGCACCAAGCAATGTATCTCTGAACCATTTTTAAAAACTTCAGTATCTCGCAGTCAGGAATCAATCCTTAGCCTATGGTTCGTTAAAAATGAACAAAATGCATGGTTGCTACATTTCACATTTATTTATACAAACACATTTTCTACATTATGATGACATAAAACATGGTAAAAATAAGAAAATCCATTTTTCTTTGACCCTTGCACACAGAACTTGTAATTTCCATAACTACAAATAATCTGACAGTTAAATATGATTTTCTGTGAAAATCCAATAAATCAGAACAATATTATATTTGAACACTTATACTGATATTTCATGAAGTGAATATCAATATTCTGAAAATGAAACTCTATCTTTGTTTGAAAATGACTTTACTGTAAAACTTGAAGCACACACGACCATGGCTGTATATTAGTTCTCCAACATGACTACTGGTACACAGTCTATAAAGTAAAATTATAAACTAAACGGATTGAAATTTCCTTGGAGTTCAATAACCAGCCAACACCTTCAATCTGTGTGTCAAGACCCTGGTCTACAGGGCCTGAGAATGACTTTCAGAATGACATGGATTTTGTAAAGGCCATACACAACTGGACTGTCCAGTCCCTGCTTCTCCCACAGCTGGCTGTGTCAATAGAATCTGAACCAGTATTGCAGGGTGTAGATCTTGAAACAATTCACTACTTGGTCCAGCTGACTTTTGGTATGTCAAAATGTTCTGTCAGTCCATCCAGATGCTGATTGAATTCCTGAAATATAAATGATTACAATGTAACGGTGCCTGAACCTTTTCAGGCAGGATAAAAGCAACTGAAAATTTTGGTAATTTTTTGATAAAAAAAAAACAGTAACAGCCTTAAACCCTTTTTTGAATCAAATCAAAAGAAACCCTGACCAGGTTTTTTTTGTTTTTTTTTTAAAGTGTGCCATTACTACTTTAACACCCAAAAATTTTTTTGGTTTGGCAATGAAGACTGCACATTTTTTTCAAAAAATAATTTCCCTTTGGTGAAAAAAGGTACATTTTCAATCTTGGGATGATATCAATCAATGGAAAAAAGCACATACACCACCCACACAAAAAACAACTGCTAAATCAATATGCCTATGACAAATAACTACAATTAGAGGAAAAAATTTTCAAAAAAACGAACTAAAAAATTAAAACGCAACCCTTTTTTATTCTCACCCCCCTTCCCAAACAAATTTCAGGAAGGGGGAGGGATTTTGGGAAACGGGTTTCCCATTTGTGGAACTAAGACAAAATTGTGAGAAAAATTAATCCCTCTTTCGGATCCCATATATTTTTTAAAATTTAACGGGATTTTTTTTAAAGCTCAGAAATCTTACCCAAAATTTCCTCTCCTTGTGAGATTTGCTTCCCTTTGCCAAACTGTTTCCCCATCACAAAATAAGAAGAAAAATTTTAATGAAAAGTCCTGTTGAATTTATTAGGGAATTTCCCCTTACGTAAAAGCAATGAAACAAAAATTTAAACTTTGGGCTTAAAATTTCCATTTATTTGAAAGACAAATTGTTTTTTTGAACACATGTCACCTGCTTAAGCGGACAAAAACAGTGTGATGGACAGACAGCGGAAAAGGACCCCTATATGTCACCTTTTGCTTCCCTTTCCAAATTTCCCCCCGGCTGACTTGTTTTTCAGCAGGACAAAACACACAAAAAATATTGTCTTTGGGGTTGGGTAAAATGAAAAGAAACAATTTTAAAGGGACTTCATTGGTGGAAGATAAATGATCCAGTTGCAAAACACCGAACCATAAAATGACTGCAGTTTTGGTTTTTTGTTTAAAACCAACTATGTTGGTAGCAAAAAATTTTCCCCTAATTTCCCCCAATGATAATAACCCCAACCCAGGAATTTAAAAAAAATTTGGGAATTTATGAAAGTTTTTTTTTTTTTCCAAATCACTAAAAAAAAATAAATCGTATAAAAAGGGTGGGATTGTTTTTTTTTTTAACAAGGGTTTTTTGTTTTTAAATCTTTCCTATTATTTTTTTGTTTTCTAAAAATTTTTCTGGTATGCCCTGGGAAACAATTTTAAACCTTTTCTTCTTTTTTTTTCGGGAAGGCCACCCAGCTTTAGTTTTTTTGTAAACAGGTCCCATTTCTTTTTTACATTTCCATCGGAGGGCTTCTTGCAAAAAAATGTTTTAAATAGTTTTTTTGACATTTTCCTTTTTTTCCCTTTGTCCTTTTTTTTCCCTTCTTTCTTTTTAAAAAAAGTAAATATTTAGTATTTTAACCCTTCACTGCAAAAGTATGTTAGGTAAAAATCGTTGGTAAAATGTTGGTTATTTGCTTTGATTTCATTCTAACCAGCAACTTTTCCCAGTCTTTTTGGGGATTTACCCCCTACACGAGACGCCATGCTTCCTCCTGTCATATCATAATCAGCTGAGACAACCTAAAATTTTAAAAAACGGGTACCCAAATCCCCTGACCATTTGAAAAAACTACTCTTATATTTTAGCACACCCTTAAATCAAAATTTAAAAAGCTCAACCCAATTAGCACCAAACTTTTTTTTTTAATTTTTTTTTTTTTTTGGGTTTCACTTAAGGGTTTAAGAGTTCAAAAGGGTAGCTGAAAACACCTGACTTAAAAGCCAGCCTAAGACCTTCAGAAGTGAAAGGGTTAAAGGGTAAATTTTGGGTACACACATACTCATCTAAAGTTTATTTCCCACAAAAACAAAAGCAAACCAAGAAAATAAATGGATTTTTTAATCTCAGGGAAAGTAAAATCGGGTATTCTTTTCTGAATTTTAATTCAAACCTAAAATCTTGAAAATTTTTTATGTACTCTTTTATGAATTGGGAAAAAAATTAATTTACTGAACTTTAAAATGGTAAATTTTTATAAACCCAAAAGGGTTTTTTTTCTTTCCCATGCATACGGGGTTGAAATCTCAGCTAAATAAGTATAGGAAAAACCCAACCCTTTAGGAGCCCTTGATCAAAATGCCCCTTTTTTTCCCATTACATAAATATTTTTTTATGAAGAAAAAAAAGGTTAACTGGCTAAATCACGGGTTTTAAAACATTCTAACCCCCAAAAGGGAGCACAAAAGGTGAAAAATGCTGCTTTTTTTTTACTGAAAAGTTATCTGAATTTTGAATACTATATGTTGAAGATCCTTAAACGGTTTTTTACATGACACTACCCTCTTTTGGGTTGGGGGTGGCTTTTAAAGGGCTTTTTTGGGAATGCCCTTACTTTCCCAACCACTTTCCCCCAGGAGAAGAACTTTTTTCCTTACACCCCGATTTAAAAAAAGAAAATTGCTGAAATGTCAAAACAAGGGTACAAAAATACCAAAAAATACCCTTTAGTAAAAAATGAACTTTTTTTTTAAAAATTTTTTTGTGGATTTTTTCAGTTTTAAGAAACCCCGGGGGTTTTGTAAAAATAAGAACAATGGGGTCGTTGATATAAATACTTTAATAACGTGGAATCAGACGATGCCCAAAAAGAAAATGAAAAAAATTCTGTAACATAGAAATGAAACCCAAAAATAAGAAAATCGGATAAAACACAAAAAGGCAATTGGATAATTTCATAATCACCAATCGCGATAATAAATACATTTCACAATAAAACATCTTAAGTTAGGCATAAACATACACAAAAACGTCACACGGGCTACTGGACAAAAAAACAACTACCGAAACTTTATACACAAAAAGTGCGGTATTGCGGGCAACATAGAAGTACCCCTAAATTTATTTTTTATTTTTTTAAAATATATAGACAAAATAAGCAGGGGTTTAAACTTATACCCTAAAACTATTAATTTTCTTAAACACGTAAAATGAAACTATTTTTTTAAAATACTTGTTAAAAGGCTTACCCTTAAAAAATTAATTTTAAAAAAATAAAAATGAAAATTATTAATTCAAAAGGGAAATTGAATTTCGTCTAGAAATAAAAAACTTTTTGCTTTTTTTTTCAAAAAACCCTTTTTATACCCGTAAAATGTACATTATCTATTTTTTTTTGTTTTTTTATTTACATAACCATTATACAATAGAGCCAAATTTGGGCAAATGTGCTTTATGATATATCCCACTTAGCCTATTTTTCCCCCATCAAAATTACTTTTTAAATTTAATAATTAATATATAAAATCTTAACTGCAAAAACGGGTGAAGTTTTTTTCAATAATGGAAAAAAAAACTTTACTTTTTAAAAATTAAATTTCTCTAAAAAAAAAAAAAAAAAAAACAACACGAGAACAAAAATTTTACAGGGGTTACGTTTTTTTGACTTCTTTTTGGTTACGTTTTGGTACTGAGAAATTTTTTTGACTATAACTATTTTTCGGGGAAATGACAACGAAAAAAAATATTTTTAAGGACTTGGGTAAGTATCAAGTTTTCCCTTTTAGTCTGCAAGGGTACAAAAAAAAATTAATATACACTCATAACTTTAAAACCCGCCCCTATTATTTTTGTAATACTAACTTTTTGAATAAATTAAAATCATCAAAGGGAGAGTAGTCAGAAATTTTTTTCCCCTTTCAACAGCACTCCAACAAAACAAAAAAAAAATTTAAATTCTAGCAAAAAAAATGAGTACAAGAAAAAATTTATTGTGACAAGAAACATCCCTTTTTTTTTAAGAAAAAAAAATGTTTAAGTAAAAAGTTTTTTAATTCCAAAACTCATTTCATACTTTTTTTTTTTTGGAAAAAAAAAAACTTTTTAAATTTCAGACCTCCCCTCGAAAACATTTCCGAAATCCGACATTTTGTTTTTCAACTGCAACGTCCCTGTTTTATGCCTTTTCCATTGCCACGAATTAGTTCAAGTTTTTTTTTAGACATTAAACCCAAGCTGACATGTAAATCAATTTTTTTTAATTTTATAAATAAGGGCCCTTTTTTGGATAATGAATGTTGATTTTTTTTTAATTCATTTTTATTAAATGTAATTGTACGTTGCCCTAAAAATTTTTATTTTTTAGAAAGAAGAAAAAGGTTGAAACAAAAGTTGCGAATGGAAATAGGGAAAAATCTTTGATAGATCTACCCTAGAAAAAAACATAAATAAAAAGAATAAAATAACTCAACACAAATTTTTTCAGTCTATAAAATTTTTGTGTTTCTATAAATTTTTAGAAAAATTCCCATTTGTCGCATTTTTTCCTCATGTTTTGTTGTAATTATTTCATTTTAAATTGATTTTTTCCCCCTTGATAAATGGAAAGGGTTTTGATTGGTCAGTGAAAAAGGGCGTCCTTGGAAACGGGAAACGGGGCACGGACCTTATATTATTCGAAATTTTTTGAAATTTTACAAACTATAAATTTTGTTTTTTGATAACAATAAATTCAAAAATGCCGCGCCCGTGCTTTGAGATGTGTTGTTGCCCTGAACGGGCCCGGGGTTAATTTTTTTCTTTAATTCATAAAATTTAAATTCTCGAGATATTTATTTTGCAAGTTTTTCGGGTTCATTGGTCCCCCGCTTACCATTTTTTTGACACTTTTATCATCTTTAACCTATGGGCTGTTGAATTACTTAAATCCTTCCTATGAACAGATCTTTGAAAAAAAATTACTCTATTGCCTTTTGTGGTTATATGAACTTTAAGTGATAGACCCGATAGTTTATACGGGAAACTGCCTAAAAATTTTTACACATATCTTTTAACGAAAGATTACCTTTATTTGAAATTTTTACACACCAGTGGGAAGTTTTGAGATAAAAATTTAATAAAACGAATAGCCAACTGGGTTTTTATCACAATAGTAGGGCATAAAAATGCCAAGTGTTTTTGTTTTTTATTGGCTTATCCCAGTAGTGAAACAAAAAGCCTACGGTATTGCTTGGGGTGTTTGGCTTGGGGATTTTTTAGCGCTTAAACCAAAGGAAACCCGGGGGTTAAAATAAAATGACAAGAAAGTGAAAGAAGCCAGTCAAAAGGGATCAACAGGGATTTTTTAAAAAAGGGGTGTTAAATATAATTTTTGTTGCAGTAAATTTAATCTCAGTAGTTTTCCCTGAAAATCTTTTAATTAAACAATGTAAGTTTTTGGTTAAATCTTTTTTGGACCCCCCCAGTGAAATTTTTTTAATAAAAATTACTTAAAAAAGCAAAAAATTTTGTTTTCCCTTAAAATTTCCCTTTTTTTCCCACTCTAAAAATCTAAATGTTGGTTGACTTACCATTTTGGGGGATGCCAAATTTTCGAGATATCTTATCTCTATACGGGTTAGCGTGTGAAAACACACATGGCAAGCTTTTTTTTTATGATCCATAAAATTGAAAAAAAATTTTCACAATCCTACTTTTTTCCCCCTTGAATATTTTTTTTTTCCAATCGCAAACAATTTTACATAGAAAAATTTAAATTAAAAACCCCCAAAAGCCCAAAAAAGAAGTCACATAGGGTTTTAAATTTTCAAATAAAAATATTTTGGTTTATTTTTGAAGTTTTTTAATTTTTGAAAAGAATATAATTAATGATTAATAAAAGTGAAAATTTAATTTTTTAAAATTAATTATGTGTAAATGGAAACGTTAAAAATTTTAAAAAATGGATGGGTTTTTAAGGGTCAAAATTTTTCCCGAAAAAAGTTGTTAAAGTCTTTTTTGACCATGGAAAACCTATCAAAAAAAAATTAATCAAACAGCACCCTCGGGTAAAAATGAAGACTCTAAAAATTTAAATTTGCCCAAAATCATTTTTTAACTTTGTTTCCTCAAAAAAGGAATATTGATGCATATAAAACTCATCCCTTTTCATTTTAAAAAATATGAAAAAAATTTTTTTAATAATTTTTTAATGTCATATATACACTTTTTAATCTATAAGGGAATAAAAAACTGCCTTTTAAATTTGGAAATTTTAAAAAAAAATTGCTCATTTTTACGGGGAATTTCATATTTTTGGGGTGCACCACTTAATCCAAATTTTTAAATAAAACTTTTAATAATTTTTGATTTTCAAATATGGATTAACCCAAAACAGTACCATGAAAACTTGTTAGCCCCTTCATAATTACCCACCTTTAAAAGAAGTTTTTGGGAATTTTTATCGACAAAATGTCTAATATGGATACAGGCATGAAAAAAACAACACACACATTAAAAAAAAAAAAAGTATGGGTTCAACATAATCAAAGTAAGCAGGATTTCTTTTTTTTTATGGGGTTTTTAAATCTTAAAAAATTTTTCAAAATATTATTTTCATATAAAAAATAAATTCTTTTAAAGGCTTTTTCCATTAGATTTTGTTTTCGTAGGGTAACTAAAAAAAAAAAGCACTGTGTTGTTTTAAAAAACAGAGAGCATTAAATGTATAAAATAATAATAAAATCATTAAAAAAGGAAAAATGTACTAGGGGGGGGGGGGGGGGGGGGAAAAAAAAAAAAAAAAAAAGGTTTAAATGCCCCGGGATACCCCTAATCCCATGCAGGCCTCAAAATTAGCCCCCCTAAATTGACCAGCCCCCTCAGCGCGACTTTCATTTTTTTATTGGGGTGTCACGCACCCTCGTCTCATGTCGAACCCCCCTAAAACTGAGGGGAAAAACAAATAGCGATTTGATAATTTTTCTAAATTAACACCTGATATGTTTTAACATCGTGTCGCAGCCCAGACTTATTTAAAGGGCTTAAAAAACTTTTTAATTTTCCAAAAAACATTAAATAATCACGAAATTTTTAAAAGAAACCCAAACCTTTTCCAAATAGAAAAAACCAAAAACCGTTTAAGCCACGCCTCCGGCTTGCGAAACCCGCTTACGCTTGCGCATTTTTAAAAAACGGTGTGGGTAAGAAAAATTACCTGTGTGTCACCACCGGGAAAAAAAGTGTACCAGCTATCGTTTTAAAAAATTTGAGCCTTTCAAAGGGTTTTTCCCTTCCAAATAAAAAACTTTATAATTTTCCCTGTCTACCCTTTAATTAAAAGCATTTAAAAATCAAACGCACCTCTTCCTTTTTTGTTTTCCCCTAAAAGAAAATGAGGCTTATCAAAGAGAAAATTTTTTCCCTCTTCCCATCGTAGCTCTTTTTTGAAAAAATGAGATCAGTGGGGCCCAATCGGTCAACCCCATTTGCAATAAAATTGTTTAAAAGCATTTTTATTAAATATGAGTTTAAAAAAACCCAGTTGGAAGGGATACTTTATTGTTAAAGGGATCAAGGAAATATAGGAAAATTTTAGTTGTCTTTCATTTTTTGTACAGAAATTTCGATGCCTTTTTTTTAAAATTTAGGCTTTGGTTAGAGAAAAAAGGAAATTTTTTCCCCCACAAAAATGTCTTTCCGACTGTGTACCCTAGGGGATATCCCCAAAATCGAAAGTAAAACGTTTCCCCAACAAATTACGGGTACCCCAATTGGACAAAGCCTGCACATCAATTTGGGCTTAGCAAATTTTTTCCAAGTTTTGGGATAAATTTCTGTATGAAGGGGGTTTATTTATTACCTCAGGGGAAATTGGATAGCCCATTATGTTTTATTTTTCTTAAAGGATCACGGGGAAAAACCTTTTTTTTTTTCCCTATAATCTTTCCAAGGGAAGTTAATGTCAGGGACCAACACTAAGGGTTTGTCACAGGATCCTGAGAACCTAAAAATTGGGAAGGGACTCCAAATTGACATGCTGGGTGTTCCATCGGGACATTTACTTTTTAAATTAAAAGAAATTAAAACACCCATATTTGTTGGGAGAACCTAAAATAAACTTAAATTTCCCAAGGGGGAGAGCAAAACAATGTAAGTGCATATAAATATATAAGCCTTCCCCTAGTTTTTCTCTAGCTAATGCATATAAATATTTAAGCATTAAAGTCTAGTTTTCCCTCTCCCCCCCTCGCTAGGGAAACCCAGGGTTTAAATTATGGGCCTTTTTTGCATTTGCTTTTTTTACCCAATTTTAAAAAAACTTTTTACTTCAAAATGAAATATCAACTTGAAATTTTTAAAAAGTTTTTTAAAAAAATGTAAAGGTCAAGTATCAGCATTATAACAACATTTCATTAAAAATACTATAAAAATGCGTGACAAAAGATGACATGTATTTTTTTATTTTTGGGCCCATAGGGACAAAAGAGGGGGGGTTTTTTTCACCCCCTTTTGAGACATCCACCATCCACCCCTGTATGCGGGTTTTGGAAATCAAAAAACCCTTAAACTAAACCAAAAAATCCCTTCCAAATTTCCCACTCGGCAAATAAAACCAAGAACATAAAATTAAAAAACGCATTTCTAAATTTCATTTCCATTCAGTGAAGTATGTGCAGGGCCTGAAAATTCAAACCCCTAGTAATCATCTTCAAAAAACTTTCTTTTTTTTAGAAACCTCTTTTTGGGATGAATCAAAACTTTTTGCCCAAATTTGTTATGGGCCTTTTTTCATTTTTTTCCAGAAATTTCTAAAAATTTTAAATTTTCAAAGCAGGGGGTTCCCAATTGGGAAACCTGAAATGGCTAAAATTTTTAAAAATTTTATTTAAAAAATAAAAAAAATGTAATCTCTGTATTTTTCCCAATTAACCTCAGTCTTTGCCCCCCCCCCCCCCCCCCCCCCATGAACAGAAAAATTTAGAAAAAAATTTTCAAATCATAATATATTTTTTCCCCCATCCAACAGAAAAATGATATTATAAAAAACAAATTAGAAAATTTAAATTTGACCACAGTCAAATTTAAAAAAATAGAAAATAGATAAAGTTAATATATTTGACCCGTCAATTTTTGGAAACTGTAAATGTTTCAGGTTGCACCGGTGTTTTGGGTACCTATTTGAGAGGGTGTGTACCCCCAGCATCATTCCCGGTTTTGGGCAATACAGAAAACTTTGCAACGTTTTCCCCTATTTTCCCCTTGGCTTTATAAACCCTTCAGGTTTGAAAAAAGGGATTGAGAGAAATTTCAAAAACCTTAGGGCTTAGAGAAAAAGAAAAAAAAACCCAAACATCAAAAAAGCATATAACTTTTCTTTGGGTTTGGGTAAGTATCATTATTAAACTTGTATACCAAGGCCCCATTTTTGAATTTCAACCCTATCAGCATTCAGTTTTCATATTCCTTAAAAAAAATTTAAACATACATTTGAACTTAATAGGGGGCCCAAACCCCCTTGGTTTTTGGGGTTCAAAGTACGCAATGGGCCTTGACAAGTTTCAGTAGCTTTTACATAATTCATTAATTATTTTTACATGATGTTTTAAATTTATTCTTTTAAAAAATCTTTAAAAAAGTTTCATACAGAAAAACTTTTTTTTCCCAATAAACTTTATAACAAGGGTGCACGATATTTGTATTTCCCGACATACAAAACACACAAAATCCCTCAGATGTTGCTGAATTTTTTGGGTGGTATTTGTTACAAGAATTTTTAAAAAAGTTCCCTCGCCCAAAAAATTTTTTTTTCGTGTTTTAAAAGGGGGCGATATAAATATTGGATTTTAAAAAGACAAAAATTTTTGCAAAAGGGTCAAATTTGCATCAACTTAATTTTTCAGTAAAAAAATTTTAAATGATTCCCAAAAAGGTTACAACAGACAACTTTTCCCCTCTTTCCAAATACCCCCTCCCCTTTTGGGCTAAACCCCCCTTTTTTTCACTGTTTTTTCAGATTTTTTGACTTGAAGTCATGTCATTTTTTAATGAATTTTTTGTGTTTTTAACTACAAGTAATCTGACTATCAAGGGGGGTGTAAACCCTTTGGGCCTCTTCTCTGGCAGTGGGCCGGGGAAATTTCCCATTTCCCCTACCCCCCCTGGGCCCCCCCTACACATCCGCATGCCGAGAAATCCTGCGTCAAAAAACCAATGCTTTCCCAAAATGCTGAAGGAAAATATGTCGTAAATGGTTTTTAAAAAACAACCTTTTCTCCCTTGCCATTGGGGCTAGCTGTTGTTCCCCCAGGAGAGTGTCTGATTTTCAAGTTTTGGAAAAATACAAAGGGCAGTTTGATTTACAAACTTTTGTACAAAAAACTTTAAAATCTTTAAATTCATAATAAGACTCATTTTTTAGGGATTGGGAAAACACAGCAGAATCAATTCTACACAGTCGCATGCAAAGAAACTCCATTGCTGAAAAAACCCCCCACAAAAAAATTTTAAATTAATATTCCCAATTTATAAAAATTTTAAAAAAATTCATGAAGTAAAAAGGGGGGGGAATATGGGGCAACCCTTTCAAACCAAGTACATTTAATTTTGGTTGTATGTTTTTTAATGTGTTTTGGGCCCTTTTGGGAAACCCAATAACGAATGGGTTTGGGATAGCAATTATAACAACTAGACAGTGCAGAGGTGCATTTAAAAAAAAAGAACATGCTTTAATTTTTTTCTTACCTTAATTTTTTATTCAGCATTTGTATCATTTAAAGATGTATTTAAAAAATTATAAGTTAGAGCAATTTTTAAAAACATAAGGAAGGCTTGGGGGCCTGTATTCACGAAAGAATTTTAGGGGGTGGGGGCCCGGTGCAAAACGGTAATTTAAAAAATAATAAAAAAATTTTTTTTTTTTTACACCATAAGCCCTAGATATGACTACCCCATTAAAAAAAGAATTTTAAATTTTAAATTTTCAATGTCTTTTTTTAGAGTGAAAAAAAAAGAGAAATTTTAAATTAAAGGAAAGCAAAGCCCGAAAACTTTTGGACCAAACCCCTTAGTATAAAGATTTTTTCTAATATTTTTTTAACTTTAAAAAAAATTTCAAAGGGGATTGGGACCAAAACTGGAAATTTTTACCACCCCAAAAATGTCACAAAGAATCCGCTCCCTGAACTTGATGCCTTAGAAAACGCCCTGGAAGAGGGGAAGGGGGATGGCATTGTAGATCCCAATATTAATTTTTTTTGTCATTAAAAAAGAAGCATTTCTCTTTCATTGACAATGGTTCCCTTTAAAGTAAAAATTTTTAAAAGGGGTCAAATTATTCAGTTTTTTGGGCAATATTTTTAGGGGGATGTTTTCCCTGCAGTTAACTGAACTAATTTGATCAATTTTAAAAATTTAACTCCCAAAAAATTTGGAAATTAAAGGAAATTTTAAACCCTTTTTTTTATTTATGAATATGTAATTATCCTGAAATCATAAACCAAAAAATACTTTCCCAAAAACTTTATTTCTTTTAACTGGGACATTTGTTTTGGTCATAAATTTTTCTCTCACCATCTTTTTTTATTTCTCTCAGATGGCTTCAGTTTTATCCACCTCTCTGCACCTTAAATCCTACCTTGTTTTTTATAAAGCCTTTTTGAACGCAAAATCCCCAAAATTTCTGAATGAATCTTTTCAAACTTGGGCATTTTCATTTTCTATAATAGGGAATGTGCATGAAGTGGTAAATTTTTCCCGGGCCATTTTATTTTTTTCAAGATTTGTGTCCCTGAAAATTTGTCTCTGTAGCTGATTGAATTGCAGGCCCTTGGGGAAAGCAACCCTCCTACAAATTTTTGAAGAATCTTTTCAAACTTTTCAAAGTCATTACTATAATAGGTAGAAGTGCATGAAGTGATGTTTTTTCCCCGGCCATTGATTTTTTCAAGATTTGTTCCTTGAAACCCTTTTTTCTCTGTAGCCCGATTGATTTTGCAGGGTTTTGAACGCAACTCCCCCCTACTTTCTGAATTTAAACTTTTTAAAACTTTGGGCAATTCCTTCCCATAATGGGGAATGTGCATGAAGTGGGAATTTTCGGGTCCATTAAAATTTTGGGAAGATTTTTTTTCCCCCCTTAAACTTAGTCTCTTTAGCGATTGATTTAACTTTTTGAATGAATATCTTGTATGTTTCCCGACCCCAATCTTTTTAAAACTTGGGGGAAGGGCATTTCTATAAATGGGGTTTATATGCACAAAGCAGGGGTTTTTTATGGGTTTATCAATATTTGCAATATTTGCCTTTCTAAACATGGTCCTTGAAAACAAAATTTAAGTTTCTAAAAAGGTTTAAAAATGCATAAAGCAGGGGTTTTCTGGGACAGTGATTTTTTCAAAGGGTTTTGTGGGGAAAGAAAAAAGATTTATATTGATACTCTATTTGCCTACGGGCATATTGGAAACATTTTTTTGGGTTTTAAACTCTGTTCAGCAAAAAAATTTTTTTTTTCTTATAGACTTCATTAGAGCTTATGCTTTCATAAATGTTTAAAAACAATAATTAAAAGACCCCTTGGCCTTTTTAATTTGTTTGTGGCCCTATATTTGGCATCACGGGACTCCCTTTTTTTTTTGCTCTGGGTTTGGGGTTTTTTTTTCAATTTTTTGGGGTGAATGTTTGATAGGGTTTTGAAACCCCCACGGGGAAGGAGAGCCAGGCCCCGATCTCGCTCCCCCCCCAAGGGGCAGAGTCGCTCATGTCACGGACAAGGGCTTTTTCAAGGGCACGCACCCCGCAGGTTCTCCCAACTTCATTTTGTATTTCCCTTTTGTATAGTGGTAAAAAAATTTTTGACCATTTGGGGCCCAAAAATCATCCTGTTAAATGATCATATTCTTGCCTGTATTTTTAAAAAATGTATTCTTAATGGCTCTTTTTATCCTTTGGTTATAATAAATTTCTTTGAATAAATTCAATACATTTAAAATTTTTGTGTTTTTAAAGATTTCCTTTAAAGTAAAAGTAATTTCCTTTTTATACTACTGATTTTTTTTGTGGGATTAAAAATATAAAAATAATCATAAACCCCAGTTTTTTCTACACCAAAACTAAAATTTAAATTTTAAAATATATCCCTAAAAATAAAAAAGGGATTAAATTGAAATTTATTTTGAAAGTCAACTCATTCGGGTTTTTGAACCCCTATAGATTCTTTACCCCAAATCTTTCCCGACTTCTTTTTACCCAATTTTAAAACATTACCCCCTTCCTTGGGGGCTGAAAAATTAATAAATTCAAAATAATTACTTTATGCATTAAATTCATACAAATGAGTCAGACTCTTTTTAAATTTAAATTTTAATTTTAAAATATAACATTAAAAACTAAAAAATTTCTGGGGAATAATCGACCTTATGCCAACACTTATATGATTAAATTTATCGTCTTGCTCCCCCGCTTTGATGGGGTAACATAAAACATTGTATCCCTGATATTTTGCCCAGATAGTGTGTGTAAACACTATCACACACCCTAGGTTTTGGGGGTTTTAGAACCCTTTAACCCCAAATCCAGCTTTTTTTTTTTCAAACCTAGCCTAGATGTGTGTTCCTTTCCATCTTTTCTTTCATTCATTGTGAAGAGCAAAAATTATTTTAATTAAAAAAAGGATAATTTTTTTATATTTTAAAAAAAAAAAATAAAGAAAAAAAAACGAAAACCCGCAAAACCATTTGTATATTGCCTTTTCAAAAAACAAAATTCCTATAAGAAAAGCATTGTAAATTTTTTGTTTTACGGGTTAGGGCATTTTTCAAATTTTAGGTGTACTCATAAAAAAGGGCATCCAATATAAACCATTTGTAAATGGAAATTTTTTAACTACAGCAAAAGATTTTGTTTCAAACCCTGATAAATTTTATTCATGTGTCCTTTTTTGTAAAAATTAACATTTAGTTTTAAAAAATAATCATATCCCATTTAATTTTTTTTTTTTGCCCTACCCCCTTTTTACCTGATAGAAAAAAGTGTTTTATAAGTGTTTTTTCCCCCATTTGATAGAAAGCAACCCCCCAGTTCATAAAGTTTCATTTCATTTTTCTTCCAAATATATGCCCCCCCTATAAAGGGGGTTTTACATAAAGAAAGATTAAAAAATCAATTTTTTGGGCTTTTTTTTTTTGCCATTTAAATAAAAAATTATGTATTGGCTTTAAAACATAAAAAATTAAATCTTTAAAAAATTTTTTTAATTATCACGAACTATTTTATCTTTAAATTTTTGATTCCCCGTTACACAGTTACCATTTGTGCTAAAATTTTTTATCATTGATGATTTGATTAATAAATATAATCTTATAATTCATTTCATTAATTCATATTTAAAAAATGTTTAGAGCAACAAAATTACAAAGCTTTTTCAAATTTTTTTTTCCCCGTATTAAAATAAAATGTATCTTTTTTTTAGGGAAAAAAGCTAAGGGAACCCTTTGTGAACCCCTTCAGTATTTTTATTTGTTACAAAAACGTTGGTTAACACATCAATTTCTCCAATTTTTTAAAATTTCCCTGTGAAATGTTCTGGCTGTAAAACCACCCTTTGGGAGGTTCAAAGCTGAAATTATTGTTCCACATATCATGTGTTTTTCACTTCCCTTTTCACATAGTGTTAATCATGACTTTGTAAATTTTTGATATTAATTCAAATAAAATGGGAAAAAAAGTCCAAAATACCAGAGGATTTTTTTTTTTTTTTACAAATATTAAATCAAATTTTCAACCATTCACTGCACCTATTCCAAAAACTCAATCTTTGCTTTTCTAATCTCATTTTGATTACCCCTTTTTTAAACACTTTTGAACCATTTAAAATTTATTCTTATATTTTTAAATGATTAAACAAACCGTTTAAAACATGGTTTTTTTCCAAAAATTGCCATCGCGATTTGACAAAATTTTTTTTTTTTTTAAAAAACCCTTTTTTTCATCTTAAGGGGACATAAATATACATTCCCCCCTTTGTTTTTGTTTATTAAATTACTTCTCCAATGTTTATTTTTGGGGAAAACAAAGGTTTTTTGGGTTGGGGAACTGTCAGCCGGGCCATCCACCCGTTAACTCCACTCTTCCACTCCCCGTTTTGATTTTATAAATCTTAGCAAAAAAAGCAATCCTTGTTTCTGTTTACTTTTAAGGGCAATTGAAAAGTCCAACGTCACAATTTTGGGGATATTTTTTTTTGCAATCTGTACCCTGAACCCATGTTGAAAAAAGGGTAAAACCCGATAAATAGCCCTTAGCTCTACCCTGTAGAGCAAAGGATTCGGCCTTTTGACTTCAAAATCAAGCCCCACTTTTGGGGAAAAGGGCAAAGTTGACACTAAACGCTATTTTTTTTATGGGGTTTAACAAAAGTTTATGTGGGAAAGAAAACATCTTGTTAAATGTGTGTAAGTTTCGTTGGGAAAAAATTTCCCCCCAAATCAATTTAAAAAAAACAACACAACTTTGGATTAAAAGATGACCACCCTGAAAAAAAAAAGTCTTGGGTTTTCACTCCTTCTTATCCATCAACCCTTTAAAGGTTGGTTTTCTTTTAAATGCCTGAAAAATTTTAATGTAAAACCCAATCAGAATTTAAAAGAAATAAATTTTATTTCTTTTTGGGAGCTTTTTATTTTTATGATATCACTTCTTGTTTTAAATGAAAACCTTTTTTGCTTTTAAAAGTTTATCTTTAATTGCTGTAGTTTTGTTTCCTTTTTTTGCTTTTTTTTTGCTTATTAAATGGGATTTGTGGGCAATGATGGCCCTCTTTTTCCCCAAGTGTTTTTTATGTATATCAAAGCTTTTTTACACCAAAATAGTCCATTTGCCCTTTTTTCTTAATTTTCAGTTTCCCCAAAATAAAACATTTGTTGTACTGTTTTCCCATTTGAACAATCCTTGCCTATTCAAATTGATATGATATAAAAATACAAAAGAAAGTGCTTTTAGAAAACAATAAAATTGGGAAAAGCAAAAATATTTTTTTTAAAGGTAATTTTATCAACCAATTTCATTTTAAAGTAACAACTTATGGAATTTTTCTTTTTATTTTGTTTTTTTAATCAAAGGGGTTTTTTAAACCCTTGGGAAAAACTTGTGCAAACCACATATATGTTCCCCGTGTTTTAAGGATGCCCAAATTTTTTACCGTGCCCTCACTCACGTTCCTCTACCCCCCACAGGGCGATTCCTCTGAAACCCCCGGAGAGCGAGAGCTGGGAATTTTAGACCCATCTTTTCATGAGGCCCTACGAAAATCATCTATTTTTTTGTTTTAGGTCCAAGTCAGCGGTTTCGTAATTCTTACGAATTATGAAAATTTTTCCACAGCGACACCAGGAAATAAAAAAACCCTTTTGGGTTTTTCGCCATGTAGGTCATTTGCAACCTTTTTTTCCCCCCTTTTTTTTGTTTTAATTTCCCCGATAGTAAAAAGATATCTGAAATTTTCTTTTTTAAAGATTTTTTTTTGTCTTTACCATTTTTAGACCCTAACAATTTTTTTTTTTTTTCCAAATTTTTCTGATACCATTAATATTTCCCTTTTTTGTTTTTTTTTCTAAATTTTTTTGGGGTTTTTCATAGAATTTTCGTTTTTTTTTGGGTTTACTTTAAACAGCTTTTGTAAAATCAAAAAGTTTTTTTTTTTTCATACACACTTTTTTTAATTTTTTTAATAACATATATTTTTTTTTCTTTTTTAGTAAAAGAAATAAATTATCATTTTAAATCTCATTTATCCCCTTTTTTTTTAAGAAACCATTTTTTTTTTTTTTTTTAAAAAAAAATAAAAAGACCTGGGAAAATCAAAATAAAAATGTTGAACCCCTCCTAAAAGTAATTTTTTTTTTGATCTCTTAAAATTTTTTATTCAGTAGTGTTATGCTCACCGAAGGTGACGCTTTGGGTCGCCGCTTCGTCCGTCCGTCCGTCCTTTTCTCCGTCCCACTTTCCTTGTCCGGATATTTCTCAGGAACTAACGGCTTGAATTCAACGAAACTTTATGGGAAGCTTTATTACCAAAAAGGAGTTGGGCATATCGTCAGCATGACCCGGTTCCTAAATTTTTAAAAGGTTAGGGGCCCATTGATTTTTTGGCCTAAAATTCATATTGCAGTTTTCTTGTCCGGGCTTTTTTAGGAATTTAATGGCAAAAATTTTCAACGAAATTTTATGGGAAGTTTTAAATTACCAAGAGGAGTTTGGGGGGGGGCATATCGTCAGCATGACCCGGTTCCAAAATTTTTCAAAGGTTATGGCCCCTTGACTTTTCGGCCTATAGTAATATTGCATGATTCTTGCCCGGGCTATTTCTCAGGAACTAATGGCTTAAATTCAACGAAACTTTTTTTTTAAGCTTTATTCCCAAAGAAAAGATGCGCATATCCTCAGCATGACCCGGTTCCTAAATTTTTAAAAGAGTTAGGGCCCCATTGATTTTTTTGGGCCCTAAAGTACATATTCCCATGATTCTTGCCCGGGCTATTTCTGGGAAATAAGGGCTTAAAATTCAACGAAACTTTAGGGAAGCTTTATTACCAAGGGTTTGCGCATATCGTCAGCATGACCCGGTTCCTAAAATTTTTTCAAAGGGGTTAGGGCCCCCTTTGATTTTTTCCCCCCTTTAGTACATATTGCATGATTCTGCCCGGGTATTTCTCAGGAACTAATGGCTTAAAATTTAACGAAACTTTAGGGGAAGCTTTATTACCAAGGGAGATGCCTATCGTCAGCATGCCCCGGTTCCAAAATTTTTTTCAAAGAGTTATGGCCCCTTGCCCTTTTGGGGCCTATAGTACTATTGCATGTTTCTGTCCGGGCTATTTCTCGGGAAAACTAATGGCTTGAATTCAACGAAACTTTTTGTAAACCTTTTTTAAACCAAGGGGAAGATGGCATATCCTAGCATGCCCCGGTTCCTAAATTTTTCAAAGAGTTAGGGCCCCTTGGGCCCTTTTCGGCCTTTTAGTACATTTTTGCATGTTTCTTGGTCCGG
>CM037777.1:13383734-13410260 GCA_021229015.1 Solen grandis | reverse complement strand
AAATTCAGGGCAAACCTAAAATCTTCCTACGATCTTATGTAGCGTAGTGTTTATATAGGAGATGACTTTAATCAGATTGAGTACTCCATATGAGATAAAAAGCTGAAATTCACACATTGTAATTTTTAAGGTTTTCTTCAGATTTTCACAGGACGGACGTCATTTGACATCATGGGGTTATTATATGTTTTCATTGCTATTGCAGTGAATTCAGTGTGATCCCAATGGTCCAGAAGTACAAAAAATTTAGGGCATATATTAAATATGCTGAATTTTCATATGCAATTATATTCAGATCCATATGACTTCAGAATAGACGTCGGATCAAAAAGTTTGTTGTTGTTGTTGTTGTATTGGGGTTTACCGTCGCTGCGATAGTATTTCAATCATATAGCGACGTCCAGCTAATTACAGGTGGAGGAAGACCCCGAGTACACAGAGGGTAGAACCACCGACCTACCGCAAGCCAGCTGGAAGGTCAAAAAGTTTGTAAGCGATCTGAAATATTATAAATTGATGAATTTTCCGAAAATTTTCAAAGAATGTATAGGTTACACTCTAGATACCTAATATTTTCTGCGTATTCCGTATTAATAATTTTCAGTTTGATTGAGTTTTAAACGGTTTGCAGAAAGTCCTATCGTTTGCCGTGCAAACGAAATCTAGTTCTTATTACGGCTTTCCGCAAACCTGCGGAAAACGTATAGGGTTTGTTATGTTTATTTTTTTTATTAGGGCTTTCTGCCTAAAGCAGAAAGTCCTATTGGGTTTGTTATGTTTTTTCTTATTAGGACTTTCTGCCCTTTCGGCAGAAAGTCCTATTGGGTTTGTACTGTTTTTTTATTAGGACTTTCTGCCCTTTCGGCAGAAAGTCATATTGGGTTTGTTATGTTTTTTATTAGGACTTTCTGCCTACTGGCAGAAATGGTTTTGACTGTTTTTTTTTTTTTTATTCTTTTTTTCTTCCTCTTATATTTGCGTTAATTTCGATGTGTTGCCATTGGCCCAGAAAAATGAAAATTTTATGGCCTATATTTCAAACCATTAGCTTTTGGATGCAATAAATTTCATATTCATATGACGTCATATATTGTTAGATTTGACGTCAGGTGAAAAAAGTTTGTACGCGGTCTACACCCATTATTTCTGGACCGATTTTCATCAAAATTTCACAGAATATGCATGTTAGGCTCTAGTTGTGCATGCCGGTATCCGTTTTTCACAAATTCAAAAAGGCAATGGTTTTATGGCGAAACTAAGATTCGAACCATTAACGTCAAATTTCAAATGCGTATAAAATCGCTTACAGATGAGCTAGAAAGATGATATTTGGATAGAATATAAGTCTCTAGAATTTATTTATATTCTTAAAGATAAAGTCATATACGTATATGACCATGATAAAAAAATTTTTTGTTAATTTTTATATGTTGAAAACATCCGAGCACCTTGAAAATTTAATTCCATATGCTTCAGATAGAACATCTTGCATATCAATAACTTTCATTTGACTATGACGTATTTTGACCTCAAACTTGACGTCGTCTTATAATATTTGTACGCGGTCTACAGCAATTATTTCTGGGGCTATTTTCATCAAAATTTCACAGAATATATGTATGTTACACTTTAGTTTTGCATCCCGGTGTCCGTTTTTCAAAATTCGAAACGGCAAAGATTTTATGGCGGATCCAAGATTCGAACCACTGACGTCAAATTTCATATACGTATAAAATCACTTCAAGATGAGTTAGAGAGCTGATATTTGGATAGTATATAAGACGTAAAGTGGGCTTTACATTCTATGAAGATGAACGACATTTGACGTCAGATGACGACATAAGATCAAAAAAAAATTCTGATATATACGTGTTAATTCAAATATAAAATAATTTAGATGATTTAGAAAGTTGATATTTGGACTGAATATTAGTCATTAAGACTTATTTATTTTCTGTGAGGATTAACGTCATTTGACGTCATAAGACGTCATAAGGTCAAAAAGAATGTTTGATATGTACGCGTTAATTTCTATATGTTGCAAAGGTCCAAGTGGCATGAAAAATTTACATGATATATTTAAGATACTTAATATTTCATTTCATCGATTTCCTTATGCCTATGACGTCATTTGACATCAAACATGACGTTGTCTAAACAAGTTTGTATGCGGTCTACAGCCATTATTTCAGGATGGATTTTCATCAAAATTTCACAGTATGTGTATATTATGCTACAGATGTGCCAACCGGTCTCCGTTTTTCAAATTTGAAAAAGCAAGGATTTTATGGCTAATCGAAAATAAGATGCATTGACGTCAAATTTCAGTTCAGATACGTATAAAATCAATTCCAGATAAGATAGAAAGCTAATAGTTGGAGTGAATATAAGCCTACAAGTCTTCCTAACATTCTGAGAAGATGAACGTCATATGACGTCATGTGCCGATGTCAAAGTTAATTTTGTTAAAATTAAACAGTTTTTAATTGATTTGCATGAATTTTTAATGAAGGTGCATCATGTGATCCTAGGGACAATGTCACTTCCATTTCCGGAAAAGTTTAATCATTTTAAGAATTGTAAGTATTTTCAATAAATTTGATTTGTTATATAGATTATAGAAATAACCCAAGTTAAATGAAATCGATATAAAAAATGATTTTCAGTTCCTTTTGCCATATCCTACAAGTTAAGCGGTTCATTTTTCGAGTTTTATTGAAGTTATGGTCATAACTTATAATTATTATTTCTTCGTTTGAGGTTCAAATTACGACAGGTTGACAATAAGTCAGCAACATCAAATTTTAACAGTAGGAGAGCGACTTTGGCGCTTTTGAATGCAATTTTTTTCATCTTCATGTTACGTCACAGTTGACACAGCCACCAAATGTGGTTCGCGCTCTGCAGCAGTTTTTTTCTGATCCAATTGACTTGATACTTTCACAGAAGGTTACGTTAGGATGTAGATATGCATGTATTCTTAAATTTTCAAAATTCCAAAAATGGAGATTCGAATAGGCTAAATAAATCTTACTTTGCATCGACATAATCACTAATATACGTGCTTTTGTTTAGATATCGAGTACGTGAACTAAAACTTTCATTTAACACTGTAAACCTTACGGATAGAAAGAATATCTGCAGAGGCACCAGAAAAATATTTTATATTTTCCTATGTATCGTGAAATTTTAACAGGTAAATATAGATACTCTGAAATGATGTAGCTTTCATACACCAGCTATTTTAGTTATTCTCTAATTTGCGGTTTAAGTTGTTTGTTTTTTTATTTGACGTAATACGTTTTTAGACCGTATACATGCATAGTCATGATAAATGTGTATCTCTCGATCGATATATTCCCTTCTCACATTAACCTCAGAAGCGTATAATTTTATATCATTTAGAATGACATAAAGCATATTTCTGCACATTCAGACGTGAAACTTTGATACCATTCGAGATGCACCAGTTCACAATAATTTGCCTTTACATTAAGCTGACTGTTTTACTGATATCTGTATATATTTGTCTTAGTATTAAAAGAGACTCCCAAAGGTTGGAACATAATTAAATACATAAATTACTGTTTCTACTGTGACCTGGACTATGCAGCGCAAATGACGGGACAACTCATAAGAGGGCGTTGCCGAGGACAGGTAAGTGCTTTATCGAAGAATGTTTCGAGAAGGGTAAAGGTTCAATCAGTCGCGGTTTCAGAAATTCGTGGACATAAGTTTCATGTTACTTAAGGATTAGCGAGCTTAATGTCATAGGCAAACCTTCTTTTTTCTCATTGCGCTCTCTGACAAAGGTGCTTCTAAGTAGCTCACTTTACATGTGTGATGTAATAATTTACCAATTTTTTTTAGCGTTCTATCATTAAATGTGTTCCCAATAACTTTCTGGGTTGGGGCAGTGGCTCCATAGTAACCCTCGTCAAATCCGCCATTGCCGATTGTACTTATTTAGCTAAACAAAAGACCAAGACGGTCAAAATGGCGATTAACTCGATGGTTAAATGGCAGGAGAACATCGTCATCTGCAACAACAAGTCACACTCCTAAATGGACACTGCCACTGACAAAAGAGTATGGTTAAAAAAGATTTGTGCAACTGTACTTAAGATAGAAATGTCCCTTTTTCAGATGAAATGTTCCCAGTGACCAAGTGGTAATATTAAACGCACGGAAGATCGTTAGGTTGATCCCTGGCCTGGTATCCCTTGCGTCTGGCGCTAAGCTAATCATAAGAGAAGTGTTTAAGGACTGTATAGCCTAGTGCCAGAATGATATAACTAAGGAACCATGTCACAACAGCTTAATATATTAGCATCTTTCTCATGTAGACAAGACCCCCAAATGACTGATATAATGTTAATGGAACGTTAAACCATATATAAAATTTACAAGTCTTATGTAGGAAAACGTCCCAACAATAATTTCATATTGTCGGTTGGACGCTAAACATAAACAAGCAGACGACCAAATATGCGAAGTCCGGCTAAGAGGACAAAGAGCCAAAGCTGCTTGAAAGGGGTACTCAATAAAAAGGAAGTACAATATAAAAAAAAACAATATTAGCTAGATATCTGATTATAAGCAGCTTGCATAACATCGAGAACACCACAGACACCTGTCAGTTAATGGGCCATAGTGAACCGTCTCTGTGTTAAAGCGACATCCTTTATAAGGCTTATGAGGAAGTCATATTTTAAACTGATAAGATTTTAATGGATACTTCCGTCATTCTGATGCATGCATCGCTACGTTTGGAGATAGGATCAGTGATTCAAAATGCATCATGGGAAGATTCACGTAGGTAATAGTCTTCGTCATGCTCATCAACAGCGGTAACAGCAACGTGTCAAGGATCAAGAAATTAAGAACAAGATGTTGTATTTACACTATTTTCAACAAACTAAAACTTAATGTGGCTAAATTTAGGTCCTTTATGAGTTTAGTTGGGTTCCATTCACGATGTTGGATTTGCTACAGTATTAAAGAATTTTCTGCGTCAGAGTATGGCAAAGGTGATTTGCATACACCGACAGAGACTGCAGCATAACTTAGAAAAGAGGTGCAACTCAAACTTAAAGTCTATTAACAGTGTACGTATAATGTTGATATCTTAACATACCACAATTAAACGTAAATAGCGGAAAGTAACATGACATATAAAGAAATTAATCCCAACCTATCAGGTTTGAATTGGCTTGCAGAGCAGAAAGCCCTATCAATTGTTCGAGACAAACGAAATCTAGTTATTCTTCTTATTATTAGGACTTTCTGCGACTTTCTGCCCTTTGGGTTTGTACTGATATTTTAGTATTCTTATTATTCTTTTTTTCTTCCTCTTATCCTCGTGCATATAGCTTTGGCGATTTTTTCATTTTTCAGGATGTTTAAGAGCTTGTATCTCAAAAAATATTAAAAATATTTTTATAGATAAAGCGTGTGAAATGTAGAGAATTTAATCCCAATGATTTGATCCCAATTTGATCCCAATGGTCCAGAACTACAACAAATTTAGGGCATATATTAAATATGCTGAATTTTCATATGCAATTTAAATTCACATCCATATGACATCAGAAAAGACGTCGGATCAAAAAGTATGTAAGCGATCTAAAACATAAATTGATGAATTTTTCGAAAATGTTCAAGGAATGTATAGGTTACACTCTAATTACCTAATATTTTCTGCGTATTCCGTATTAAAATTTTTCAGTTTGATTGAGTTATAAACGGTTTGCAGAAAGTCCTATCGTTTGCCGTGCAAACGAAATCTAGTTATTCTTATTCTTATTCTTTTTTTCTTCCTCTTGTATTTGTGTTAATTTCGGTATGTTACCGATGGCCCAGAACAAGGAAAATTTTATGGCATATATTTCAAACCATGAGCTTTCGAATGCAATGAATTTCATATTCATATGACGTCACATAACGTCAGATTTGACGTCAGGTGAAAAAGTTTGTTCGCGGTCTACAGCCATTATTTATGGACCGATTTTCATCAAATTTCACAGAATGTGTATGTTAGGCTCTAGTTGTGCATCCCGGTGTCCGTTTTTCAAAATTCGAAAAGTCCATGGTTCTATAGCGAATCCAAGATTCGAACCAATGTCGTAAATTTTTAAATGCTTATAAAATCTGTCCTATGTAGGATAGAAAGTTGATATTTAGTCAGTATATAGGACTCTAGAAGTTTTAAACATTTTGTGAAAATAAATGTCATATGACGTCACGTGACGTCATTATATGATAATGTATTTCTAATATTAACAAGGGTATTTCTATATGTTGAAATTGTCGAAGGGCAATGAAAATTTAAGGACATATGCTTCAAATGCTGAAATTTTGAGTTCTATGATTTTCATATGCCTATGACGTCATATGACGTCACACTTGAAATATGCAACAAAAGTTTGTACGCGGTCTACAGCCATTGTTTATGAACCGATTTTCATCAAATTTTCACAGAATGTGTATATTAAGTTCTAGTTGTGCATCTCGGTGTCCGTTTTTCAAAATTCGAAAAGTCCATGGTTCTATAGCGAATTCAAGATTCGAACCAAGGTCGTAAATTTTCAAATGCTTATAAAATCGGTTCTATTTGAGATAGAAAAGTGATATTTGGTCAGTATATAGGTCTCTGGGAGTCTTAAATATTTTGTGAAAATAAACGTCATATGACGTCACGTGACGTCATTATATGATAATGTATTTCTAATATTGACAAGAGTATTTCTATATGTTGAAATTGTCGAAGGGCAATGAAAATTTAGTGACACATGATTCAGACGCTGGAATTTCGATTTCAATGATTTTCAGAAGCCTATGACGGACGTCACATTTAAAAAATTTACACGGTCCAGAGCCATTATCTATGGGCCGATTTTTATCAAATTTTTACAGAATGTGTATATTACGTTCTTATTGTGTATACCGGTGTCCGTTTTTCAAAATTCGAAAAGTCCAAGCATTTCTTAATATAGTTTGAGTCGTGACGTCAAATGTCGTCATGTGACGTCATTAGCATACTTCTTAATTTTCATTTTAGGGCAATGATTTCGACATGATGCCAGTTGTTCAGAATAATGAAGATTTTAGAGTTATGACAGTAAAGTATGCGCTTTTGAACAAAAGCATCTTCAGCACCCTATGATGTCATGTGACGTCAGAGCTAAAAATATTGAACAATGGTGTTCGCGCTCTACTGCCGCCATTTATGGTCGGATTTTCTTCAAATTTTCACAGATGGTACACCTTGAAACTAAAGTGTACATATCCTGCCAGCTTACCGAAATTCCGAAAAACCGAAGTTCTGCACGACTGAAGTAATATTCGAACATAGGACCAAAAATTTCATTTTAGGATTGAAGAGCTTCAGGATGAGATAGAAAGTTGAAACTTACACAGTTTACAGTTCTGCAGAATTTCAACATATATTTTGAGTCGTGACGTCATATGACGTCATGTGACGTCATAAGCATACTTCTTAATTTTCATTTTAGGGCAAAGATTTTGACATGATGCCAGTTGTTCAGAATAATGAAAATTTCAGAGTTACGAGAGTAAAGTATGCGCTTTTTAACAAAAGAATTTTCAGCACCCTATGAGTTCATGTGACGTCAAAGCTAAAAGGAAAAAAAAGTAAAAGGTAGAGAATATAATATATATTCTTTCTAACGGAATTAATCTTAATATTTTTCAATTTTAGCAGAAAGTCCTATCATTCGTATCAAGAATGAAATCTAGTTATTATTATTATTATTTATTTTTTCACCTTTTGAGGTTCAAATTAAAACAGGTTGCAAATAAGCCAGCAGCATGAAATTTTAACAGTGATCAGAGTGACTTTGGCCCTTTTGAATGCACTAATTTTCATTTTCATATGACGTCATGTGACGTCACAGCTAAAAATAGTGAAAAATGGTGTTCGCACTCTAGAGCCGTCATTTATGGTCAGATTTTCTTCAAATTTTCACAGATGGTACATCTTGAAACTAAGGTGTGCATATCCTGTCAGCTAACCGAAATTCCGAAAGACCGAAGTTCTGTGGCTGAAATAAGATTCGAACATAGGACCGAAAATTTCATTTTAGGATTAAAAAGCTTCAGGGTGAGATACAAAGTTGAAACTTACACAGATTGCAGTTCTGCAGAATTTCTACATATATTTTGAGTCGTGACGTCATATGACCTCAAGTGACGTCATAAGCATACTTCTTAATTTTCATTTCAGGGCAATGATTTCGACATGATGCCAGTTGTTCAGAATAATGAAAATTTCAGAGTTATGACAGTAAAGTATGCGCTTTTGAACAAAATCATCTTCAGTACCCTATGACGTTATGTGACGTCAGAGCTAAAAATAGTGAAAAATGGTGTTCGCGCTCTACAGCCGTCATTTATGGTCGGATTTTCTTCAAATTTTCACAGATGGTACATCATGAAACTAAGGTGTGTATATCATTGTAAACTAACCGAAATTCCGAAAGACCGAAGTTCTGTGGCTGAAATAAGATTCGAACGTAGGACCGAAAATTTCATTTTAGGATTAAAGAGCATCAGGATGAGATAGAAAGTTGAAACTTAAACAGTTTGCAGTTCTGCAAAATTTCTAAATAAATTTTGAGACGTGACGTCATATGACGTCATGTGTCGTCAAAAGCATACTTATTAATTTTCATTTTAGGGCAATGATTTCGACATGATGCCAGTTGTTCAGAATAATGAAAATTTTAGAGTTATGACAGTAATGTATGCGCTTTTGAACAAAAGCATCTTTAGCATCCTATGACGTCATGTGACGTCAAAGCTAAAAATAGTGAAAAATGGTGTTCACGCTCTAAAACGGCTATTTATGGTCGGATTATCTTCAAATTTTTTACAGATGGTACATCTTGAAACTAAGGTGTACCTATCGTGTCAGCTAACCGAAATTCTGAAAGACCGAAGTTCTGTGGTTTAAATAAGATTCGAACATAGGACCGAAAATTTCATTTTAGGATTAAAGAGTATCAGGATGAGATAGAAAATTGAAACTTACAGAGTTTGCAGTTCTGCAGAATTTCTACATATTTTGAGTCGTGACGTCATATGACGTCATGTGACGTCATAAGCATATTTCTTAATTTTCATTTTAGGGCAATGATTTCGACATGATGCCAGTTGTTCAGAATAATGAAAATTTCCGAGTTATGACAGTAAAGTATGCGCTTTTGAACAAAAGCATCTTCAGCACCCTATGACATCAGGTGACATCAGAGCTAAAAATAGTGGGAAATGGTGTTCATGCTCTAAAACGGCCATTTATGGTCGGATTTTCTTCAAATTTTCACAGATGGTACATTTTGAAACTAAGGTGTACCTTTCCTGTCAGCTTACCGAAATTCTGAAAGACCGAAGATCTGTGGCTTAAATAATATTCGAACATAGGACCGAAAATTTCATTTTATGATTAAAGAGCTTCAGGATGAGATAGAAAGTTGAAACTTACACAGTTTGCAGTTCTGCAGAATTTCTTAAAATATTTTTAGACGTGACGTCATTTGACGTCATGTGACGTCATAAGCATACTTATAATAAGGATTTTCTTCAATATTTGAAGATGGTGTATGTCAGAAAAGTAAATAAGTATGATCAGGTTTGACATAGTTAGCAGAAAGCCCTTTCTTTTGTTCAGAACAAAAGGAGTCTAATTATTATTATTATTCTTCTTCCAACCTAATTCAAGAGTTAATTTATATATGTTGCTAATAGGCAAGCAACATGAAAATTAAAATGCTTCGACAAAAAAGGTATAAATTTTTAAAATCAAGTGTTTTCAATTTTCAATGACATCAAATGACGTCAGATTTGACGTCAGCTTAAAAAGTTTGTTCGCGCTCTAGACCCTTCAATTCTGGTCCGATTTTCTTGATATTTTCACAGAAGATGTATTTTAAGATGTAGATGTGCACCCTGGCATTCAAATTTCTAAATTTGGAAAGATTAAGATTTTATGGCGATACCGAGTTTCTAACTTATGTCCTAAAATTAGTTTTTAATGTTACAAGGCCACCTAATGCGCTAGAAGCATGTAAATTGGACAGCATATCGGCAAAGAGGTCTGCTTTCTATTTCCTAAAAGATTTTATCTCAAGTCACGTGGTTATGACGTCATACAATAGACAAAAAGCATATTTTTGAAAAATTTCTTTAGCTCTGGTATCAATACTTTTAACTCAATCTTTTTGAAAATTGTATTGCAGCGATTAAAATGTTTACATTTATAAATTCATTTATTTTTAATTTTCAATGACGTCAAATGACGTCAGATTTGACGTCAGCTTAAAAAAATTGTTTGTGCTCTAGAGCCTTCAATTCTGGTCCGATCATTTTGATATTTTCACAGAAGACGTATTTTAGGATGTAGATGTGCACCTTGGCATTCAAATTTCTAACTTCCAAAACATTGTTTTTTTATAGGCAAAACCGAGTTTCGAACTTAGGTCCTAAAATTATATTTTAATGCTACAAGGCCACCTAATGAGTTAGAAGCATGAAAATTGGACAGCATATCGGCCTATAGGTCTGCTTCCATTTTTTACAGCCTTTTTCCTTAAGTCACGTGGTTATGACGTCATAAAACGACAAAAACATATTTTTGAAACATTTCTTTCGCTCTGGTATCACGACTTTTGACTTAATCTTTTTGAAAATTCTATTGCAGCGATTTAAATGTTTATATTTATAAATCTATTTATTTTTAATTTTCACTGACGTCAAATGACGTCATATTTGACGTAAGCTTCAAAAGTTTGTTCGCGCTCTAGAACCTTCAATTCTGGTCCGATTTTCTTGATATTTTCACAGAAGATGTAATTTTAGATGTAGATGTGCACCTTGGCATTCAAATTTCTAAATTTGAAACGATTAAGATTTCATGGCGATACCGAGTTTCGAACTTTGGTTCTTAAGTTACATTTTAATATTACAAAGCTTCCTGATATTATTATCAGAGCCAGAAAAATACGGATATAATATTGCATTTGTTATCACGGCTTTCTGCAAACCTGAAGAAAATGACAAATACATGTTATTCTACTAATTGTTTTTATGTTTTCCAAATGTTTAACGGTTTCCTTTTCTAAATCTGTAAAAATAAGCAAATATATAAAGCAAAGACGTTTATAACGTTAATTACATAGAAATAAGAAAGTATTTTCATAATTTTGCTTACACCTCTGCTTTTGTTTCCATCTAATTTTGCAAATGTAAAACTCAATCAATTTAAAGGTTGAAAGTCATGGATTTCAAAGTATTTTTTTTCTTTTTTACAATTTCAATTGTGGATCAAATTGCAATGAATATTTGTTAAGTAATATGCTTTCGAACAAAAAAATATTAAATAAAGAATAAAACTTTATATCCGATTGACTAACGTAAGAAAAAAAATCTTGAGGATTGTATTATTTTAAAATTTTCCTGTCTTTTTTTCTGCATGATAGTAAACGGTTGCGTAATCAAATAAGATCCATATATATGCCATCTCAATATCTTCCTAAGAAGATGAAAATGAAAAAAAAAAATAAAGCTAAATTTTGAACATAAGTATATATTTATGATAATGATGATTTACGTATTAAATTAAACATTATTAGCCAACATTATTCCATTTCTTTGTATTAACTTATATATTCAATACCTTTGAAATAAGCAAACGGAAAGCCGCTTCGTTTGTATCTTAAACAAACGACTTCTAGTTATTATTCTTTTCTTCCAAAAGAGGTTGCTATTTCAATAGGTTCCTGACGGTCTAGAATCCCGAAAATTTAATAGCTCATACCAGACGCGACGAAATCTTAGAATCTATGATTTTTATTCTCCTATGACGTCACATGACGTCAAATTTGACATTTGTCACAAAAGATTGTTTGCGCTCTACCGCCATCTTTTCTGGACGGATTTTCTTGATATTTTCACAAAATGTGTCTATTACGTTCTAGATGTGCATGATTATATAGGTTTTCCCACATTAAAAAAAAACAAGGTTCTGTGGTTAAACCAAGTTTCGAACTTTGGACCTTAAAATGTTTTTAAGTATTTTGTAGCTCCTATGTAAGCTAGAAATCTCAAATTGACACCATATATGCTCCTTAGTGTCTTCTTTATATTCTGTTACATTTGACGTCATATGACGTCATTTGACGTCATAATGTTAATAACAATTCTGAAACAAATACAAACGGGTTTTCAGCCCTGTACTCTTAATTTCTTGACCGATTGGCTTCAAATTTTCTCTGAAAGTGCAACATAGCATCTCATTGTCAAATATCATTTCCGTTTCCGGAAAATCTCAAAGGTCAAGGTCATATATCAATTATCGTTTTTTCTTTTGACCTGTAATATCTCAAAACAAACAACATTCTATCGAGACAATATGCGTATTTTTATTAGTGCTTTCGAATCTCTTTCTGATGAGAAAATATTTTTGAAGATCGGGCTTGAAATGGTACAGTAATGGCGGAACAGCGAAAACGGCGCTATACGTAGTGTAGAAAACTGCATTTATCTGAAAAAATATTGATTTTTGTAAATATCATTAGGAACATGATTTATAGCCCAATCAATTTCTTTTCGAACGATATGCAGCTTTTAAACCAAAGAATAGTTATTAAAATATCGTTCATGAAGTAAATGTCATTAACATATTTTGGCATATTTTTGCATTTTTTCCGAGGTTTAATCGTCCATAGTTCAAAAGCAGTTATGAATAGGTCCATACATAAAACGTGTGAAATGTTGGGAATTTAATGACCTTTCTAACGGTACCCTGCTTTTCTTATTTGGTCATAATTTAAGAAAGGTACATGAGAAATATGCTAAAATCATAAAAGTGTAAATGTGCAATTCAAACGCAATCAATAAACTATTCATTCGTATTATTTAAACATATATAAAGCGTTATATGTTAGATACTGAAGTAATAGTCTTTGTAAATCAATAATGTAACTATGCTTTAATATTTTCAGCCAAATTAAACAGGTTTTAAAATTTTAAAATGTGTTTCAGTTAATTCAGATACCACTGGAATGTCAAATAGTTATATGTATATAAAGTAGAATGATAAGTTCTAATGAGAAATCTACTGAGCGTCACTGTAAGCAAGCAGTAAAGGTACAACGTTTACCTGTGCTCATGTGAGGCCGCGGCCTACTATATCTGTTCGGTTTATCTCTATATTTATTTTCTTTGTAAAAGAAATGTCTAGTGTATAAAATTCATACTTTAATTTAGTGTCCTTTATTCAATATTGATAAATGAAAATAAAGACAAGGTAAATAGTAAATAAAATGTGTATTGAAAATATCTCGTTGTTCATCATATACTTTATGTGTAATTTTACGCTCTTTTAAATGAACAACAGGGACAACTGTTTCATATTAAAGAAAGGATACATGTGAAATGAACTAAGTTAGGTAGAACACATATATTCTCAATATGGAAATGCAGGTATTATACCACAGAGAAACGTAAATTTGGGATGTCGACATTGTTTATGAACAAATTCTTTTCAGCTGATCAGGCTTAAACTGAGTTGTAGCGCAGAAAGCCCTTATCGTTTGTGGGACAAACGAAGTCTAGTTAGGGCTTTCTGCCTCAAGCAGAAAGACCTATTGGGTTTGTTATGTTTTTTATTAGGACTTTCTGCCCTTTCGGCAGAAAGTTCTATTGGGTTTGTTATGTTTTTTATTAGGACTTTCTGCCTACAGGCAGAAAGTCATATTGGTTTTGTACTGTTTTTTTATTAGGGCTTTCTGCTTTTCGCAGAAAGACCTATTGGGTTTGTTCTGTCTTTTATTATTATTATTCTTTTTTTCCAACCTTTTCATGTTGTTATTTCATTAAGTTGCTGAAGGTCTAGGACAAAGAAATTCTATCAACACACACCTGAAGCAATGGCATTTTGGAATATATTATTTTTATCTTCACATGACGTCACATGACGTCAGAACTAAAAATAGCTACCAAAGTTTGTACGCGCTGTACAGCCGTCATTTGTGGACGGATTGTCATGGAATTTTCACAGAAGTTATATATTAAGACCTCATTGTGCAGGATTATATAGGTTTGCCAAGATTCGAAAGAACTAAGGTTCTATGGCGAATCCAAGATTCGAAGCAAGGACGTCAAATTTCAAATCCATATAAAATCGATTCTAGATGAGATAGAAAGTTGATATTTGGCGAGATTATATGTCTCTGTGTTTCCTTTGCATTTTGTAAAGATGAACGACATATGACGTCATATGACGTCATCAAGTTGTATAGAATTTCCGATTTCTTGATGTCAATTTACTCATGTTGCAAGGGTTCATAAACAACGGAAATTTAAAATCCTTTGTAGGTGATCATGTTCATTTTGATCCAATGTTTAAAATTTTCATATTACGTCACATGACGTCAGAACTAAAAATAGCTACCAAAGTTTGTACGCGCTGTACAGCCGTCATTTATGGACGGATTGGCATGGAATTTTCACAGAAGTTATATATTACGATCTCATTGTGCAGGATTATATAGGTTTGCCAAGATTCTTAAAAGCAAAGGTTCTATGGCGAATCCAAGATTCGAACCAAGGACGTCAAATTTCAAATAAGTATAAAATCGTTTCTAGATGAGATAGAAAGTTGATATTTGGCGAGATTATATATCTCTGTGTTTCCTTTGCATTTTGTAAAGATGAACGTCATATGACGTCATATGACGTCATCAAGTTGTATAGAATTTCCGATTTCTTGATGTCAATTTACTCATGTTGCAAAGGTTGATAGACAATGAAAATTTAATGTCCTATGTAGGTAATCATGAACATTAAGATTTAATGAGTAAAATTTTCATATGGCGTCACATGACATCAAAACTTAAAAAAGCTACCAAAGTTCATCCGCGCTGCACAGCCGTCATTTATGGACGGATTGGCATGGAATTTTCACAGAAGTTATATATTACGACTTCATTGTGCAGGATTATATAGGTTTGCCAAAATTCGAAAAACACCAGGTTTGTCATGGTTTGCAGTGCAGAAAGCCCTATCTTTTGTTCAAAACAAAAGAAGTCTAGTTATTCTTATTATTATTCTTTTTTTCTTCCTCTTATATTTGTGTTAATTTCGAGGTGTTGCCATTGACTCAGAACAATGAAAATTTCAAACCATGAGCTTTCGGATGCAATGAATTTTATATTCATATGACGTCATGTAACGTCAGATTTGATGTCAGGTAAAAAAGTTTGTACGCGGTCTACAGCCATTATTTCTGGACCGATTTTCATCAAAATTTCACAGAATGTGTATGTTAGGCTCTAGTTGTGCATTTCGGAGTCGGTATTTCCAAATTCGAAAACGCAAATGTTTTATGGCGAATCCAAGATTCGAATTAATGACGTCAAATTTCAAATGCGTATAAAATCGCTTCCAGAAGAGCTAGAAAGCTGATATTTGAACTGAATATTTGCCTCTAGGGCTTCTTCACATTATAAAAAAGTTGAACGCCATATGTTTGGCCGTTCTTCTGATGCTTAAAGTTTAATGATTGACCTAAGATTCATGGAGTAATGGGGAAAAAATGAAATTCGTGCATATAGCTTTGGTGCTTTTTTCATTTTTCAGGAGGTTTAAGAGCTTGTATCTCAAAACACCTAGCACCTAGAAAATTTTATAGCATATGCTTCAGAAAGAACATTTTGCATTTCAATAAGTTTTATTTGACTATGACGTGTTTTAACGTCAAACTTTACGTCGTCTAAAATGTTTGTACGCGGTCTATGACCATTATTTCTGGGCCGATTTTCATCAAAATTTCACAGAATATGTATGTTAGGCTCTAGTTGTGCCTTCCGGTGTCCGTTTTTACCAAATTCGAAAAGGCAAAAGTTTTATGGCGAATCCAAGATTCGAACCATTGACGTCAAATTTCAAATGCGTATAAAATCGCTTACAGATGAGCTAGAAAGATGATATTTGGACAGAATATAAGTTTCTAGGTTTTCTTTATATTCTCAGAAGATGAATGTCGTATGACGTCATATGACATCATGAGTTGAAAAGTAATTTCTAAATTTTACATGTAAATTTTTATATGTTGAAAACATCCGTGTACCTTGAAAATTTAAAAGCATATGCTTCAGATAGAACATTATGCATTTCAATAAGTTTTTTTCACTATGACTTGTTTTTACGTCAAACTTGACGTCGTCTAAAAATGTTTGTACGCGGTCTACAGCCATTATTTCTTGGCCGATTTTCATCAAAATTTCACAGAATATGTATGTTAGGCTTAAGTTGTGCATCCCGGTGTCCGTTTTTCCAAATTCGCAAAGGCAATGGTTTTATGGCGAATCCAAGATTCGAACCATTGACGTCAAATTTCAAATACGTATAAAATCACTTTCAGATAAGTTAGAAAGTTGATATTTGGACAGTATATAAGTCTCTTAGTGGGCTTTACATTCTGTGAAGATGATTGTCATTTGACGTTATATGACGTCATAATGTCAAAAAGAATTTGTGATATCTAAGCGTTAATTTAAGTATGTTGTAAAGTTCCCAAGACCATGGAAATTTAATGGCATTAACATCGGATCATGTCCTTTTGAATGCAATATATTTCATATTCATTTGGCGTCATATAAAATAAGGTTTGACGTCAGGACAAAAAGGTTTTACACGGTCTACAGCCATTATTTCTGGACCGATTTTCACCAATTTTTTTACAGAATTTATATGTTACGCTCTAGTTGTTTATCGCTGTGTCAGTTTTCCATATTTGAAAAGGTAATAGTTCTTTGGCGAATCCAAGATTCGAACCATTGACGTCAAATTTCAAATGCGTATAAAATCGCCTCTAAGTGAATTAAAAAGCTGATATTTGGACTGAATATTAGTCTCTAAGACCACTTTCTATTTTGTGAAGACGAGCGTCATTTGACGTCATATGACGTCTGAATGTCTAAATGAATTTAAAAAAGTTGATAATTTATCTTTTTTAATACCTCCAGCGACGTCACGATCACGTTATATTGCTACACTGTAAATTAAGCATTTTCGGAAAATGATGCTAGATTTGACGTCAGTTAAAACGAATATTAAAATTGGAATCTCTCAGCCCCTCACCGCTGTGTGTTCGAATCCCTTTATGGACTTCGGATTTTTCATGTGAGGAAGCCTTCCAGCTGGCTTGCGGTAGGTCGGTGGTTCTATCCGGGTACCACTGTGTACTCGGGGTCTTCCTCCACCTGTAATTAGCTGGACATCGCTATATGATTGAAATACTATCGCAGCGACAGTAAACACCAATACAACAACAACAACTAAAATTGGTCAAGTTATAAGAAAGCCATATCAAAATAAAGATTTATTTATTTTTGCCATATGGCTTACTTCACAAAGTTCATGAATGAGAAGTCCATACGAAAAAAGGTAAAAGGTAGGGAATTTAATATATATTCTTTCTGACGGTATAAATCTTTACATTTCAAAATGTTGCAGAAAGTCCTATCATTCGTATCGACGAATGAAATCTAGTTCTTTTTTTCTTACTCTTGTATTTGTGTTAATTTCGATGTGTTGCCAATGGCCCAGAACAATGAAAATTTTATGGCATATATTTCAAACAATGTGCTTTCGAATGCAATGAATTTCATATTCATATGACGTCAAAAAACGTCAGATTTGACGTCAGGTGAAAAAGTTTGTACGCGGTCTACAGCCATTATTTCTGGACCAATTTTTATCAAAATTTAACAGAATGTGTATGTTAGGCTGTAGTTGTGCCTTTCGGTGTCCGTTTTACGAAATTCGAAAAGGCAAAAGTTTTATGGCGAATCCAAGATTCGAACTAATGACGTCAAATTTCAAATGCGTATAAAATCGCTTCCAGAAGAGCTAGAAAGCTGATATTTAGACTGAATATTAATCTCTAGGTCTTCTTTACATTCTGAAAAGATGAACACCAAATGACGTCACATGACGTCATAATGCAAATAAAACTTTCGTATTAAAACTTAACGGTTTTTAAGCCCTGTAGGCTTTATTTTTTGTATGATTTGCTTGAAATTTTGTCTGAAGATGCAGTATTAGATTCTATGGAGCCATGTCACTTCCGTTTTCGGCAAATTCCAAAGGTCAAGGTCATATATCAATTATCGTGTTTTTCTTCGGCCTTAAATATCTCAAAAACGGTAAATATTCTATCGAGACACTATGTGTATAATTTGTAGTGCTTAGAAAGACCTTTCAGATGATATTTAGTTTTTGATGATCGGGGTTGAATTGGTTGAGTTATGGCGGAAAAATGAAAATTTGGTAACCCCTAGTGTGTTTAACAGTTTATACCTCGAAAACCTTTGATTTTTCAAAATATGATAATGAATATTATTTGTAGAGCAATGTTTGGCCGTTCTTTTGATGCCAAACTTTAATGATTGGCCAATGATTGATGGAGAAATGGGAAAAAAAACGAAATTCGTGTATGTAGCTTTGGTGAATTTTTCATTTTTCAGGTGGTTTAAGAGTTTGTATCTTAAAAAGTATTAGTAATATTCCTAAACATAAAGCATGTGAAATGTAGAGAATTTTCAGACGATTATTTTGGTACCTTAAGTTTTGAAATTGATCAAAGTATGAGGAAGTTACATCAAAAATAAGAATTTAAACATGTAGAATTTCAGCGATTATGCCGTGTTGTTAAAGTTCTACGGCTAATATCTCAAAGCTCATTAGAAAAAAGTCCACACCTTAAGCAAGTGAGATGTAGAGAATTTTAAGACGATTATTTTGGTACCTAGAGTTTTAAAATTGATTAAAGTATAAGGAAGTTACATCAAAAATACGAATATAAACCCAAGTGTAAGAATTTTCGAGAAATATCCTACTTTCGCTTTCACGTTAATTGAAGCATTTTCGGAAAATATGTAAGTTTACAGCTATGTATTAGTCATATAAATTGCAAAAAACTTTTTACTTATATCATATTGATATTACTAGCTAAACAAGCGTACTCTTTCCGGTGGCCGAGTGGTTAGAGCGTCCGCCTCGGGAGAGGAAGGTCGTGGGTTCGATCCCCGACCCGACATACCAAAGTCGTAAAAAATGGTACTGTTATAGCTCCCTTGCTTGGCGCTCAGCATATAAGGGTATTTGCAGGACTGGTTAGCGCGGTATCAGGATGATGTGACTGGGTGTGGTATCATGCCACATGTCTACGGCGTGATACTGCAGTGTGGTAGTCCTATACCCGCATGAAGTAGACATCGTGACTGGCTGAATTACTGTCGGTGGGACGTTAAACCCAACAAACAAAATGATATCATATATAGCAGTGTTTACTCGTGATCCCTACACACGAGGTGTGCACACAGGCGCATGTTGACGTCTTTTGTAAACATTTATTAAAGTTGCTTAAATAATGATGTTTATAGATAAACATTTACATAAGAATGAGGAGTTTCGGAAATATTTTTTGCAAAGGGACTCCTAAGGAAAGAAAAAGATGCTAAATTAAATACTAAAATACAAGTTTAGTTTATTAGGTTTAACGTCCCACCGACAGTATTTAAGTCTTTTGGAGACAATGTCTACTTGAGACAAATGTAGTGTTGCCACACTGCACAGTATCACGCCGTAGACAGTTGGCATGATACCACACCCAGTCACATTATCCGGACACCGGGCCATCAGTCTTAGAACTACCCTTATTAAGCTGAGCGCCAACCAAGGGAGCTATACCAGTACCTATGTTTACGAATTTGGTAAATACAAGAATTGAATAATTGATATAACGTTTTTAAACAACTTACAGATCATGTGTTATCTCGTTTGATTTGATATTACCTAGCCTTGATATCTTCCGCTGACACCGACTTTTTTAAACGATTATTTTTTACATATTTCCTTCTTTCCTTAATGTCAATCAGTTGATATTTTCTGATTTCTCAACTAATTCAAACAAGATAAATAAATAAAAAAACAGCCATCACATAAATTGATTGAAATCTGAAAAAGAAATGAGCCGACGGTCAATAAATGCGCGAAATTTAAGTGTTACATCCATATTTGGAAAGCACGTGCACGTGTGTGAATACTTTAACAACACGCTGACGTAACACTTATATGGCGCCATCTTCTAATATAGCAGCATAACGTAGTAATAGGGCGGGGCAAACTCTAAGTTAGTCAGTGTTAATTAAGTAAAGGTTAGTGTTTGAAATTATGTTTTGAAATTTAACGCAGTCGCACATTCCAAATATAGTATTGATTTTTGAGACTCCGCCCTATCAACCTGTTCCCGGCGTGAATTACATCACGTGACATGTAACATGTTATGTCAAAGGTCAATGCGTCGCTCTAACTGTGTATATCTGTGTAGATCTACGCTCCAAATGAGCATTGAACCGGAAGCCGACTTTGATCTCTTCGGCAAAAAAGTGGTGATTGAAATTTGAATAAAAGATACTGTTTAGAAAGGTTCATATATCTGCACCTATATATGTTGTGTTTTGGACATTATTTTTTTTTTTATTTAAGTAACCTTTGTTTGTAAGTGTTTTTTTTCTTCTTCTCTTCTCATTATTTATATACATTTTTCAATTTGAATTTATTTAATCGGATATTTACTTAATCGCTTTGTTTAGTAATTAGTTATATATTGCCCATTCTGTGTTAACATGTGTAGACATTGAAATTACACAAGTGTCTTTAAAGCGATGACCGATACTAATGTTGTTAGAACTTTTGGTCAGACCCTCTTACTTATTTTTTTAAAATCTTCAATGTTGTATCATCATTACTTAGGCAATAGTACATGTTTAAACTAAACTAAGCGGAAGGGTAGAGTTCTTTTGTTATTTTGGATTAATCAGAATGCTGGTGAGTAAATGTTTGTTCTCTATGGTTGCTGTGTATTATTTTTTGTCGATGTTCATGCGTTCACATCAAAAATCCCTGTAACACGTTACACATGCGTGGACAAAGACCACAATTTAAATTTACTATATGTTCTATATAAGCATATATACAAATGACAATTGCTGTAAGGGACATTGGCATCCAAACTTACCCTCATTAGATAGATCTATTCAAGAGAAATAATTCTGTACATTTTAAACATGGAGTCACTAGACTACTTTTTGACATATTTAAGGCCAAATAACATGCGTATGAATTTAGTGCACCGGTCGGCCATTTCACGCCAATTTTCTCAAAAATTCCCCCCTCGGTAATGCTAAACTATTAAGATTGTTGTGCAATAAGGCCTCCAAATTGGGCATTTTATGACTATTTTAACTGTTCTATAGAATTCAATCCTTTATTGCATGTCTTTCAGTCGAAATCTCACCTTAATTCAGCATTAAATAGGGTCACTGTTTTCTGTGTAGGCACATCCGGTAACCAAGGGCAGGTAATTGTGGTCTTAGTCTATTTTGGTGAACACATAAAGCTCCGCTTCTCGACACATCTTGACGCATATGCGCAGTGCAGGTGTTTGAAGCTGGTTTTAAATTGATCAGTTGATTTAGCGGAATAGTGTTTAGTGACAAGTTGATGCCGATTAAATGAATTAAATGGAGACAAAATTTTGAAAAAAATGGAATGATTTCATTGGACAAAATATAATTTCAAACACTAAGAGAGAATTTAACTTGTTAAATTCTCTCTTAATAAACACTAACTATAACGAATACAGTTGTCTCAATCGTATGTACAAGCATTATTGAAATTTAACTCACGAGGCTACACGCGTCGACGAATCTATTGCATGGTAGCATTTACGGTTTTATTCCCGCGACTGTACACGTAATTAAAATAAAAAAAAGAATTTTGATATGCAGAATTAATAGGTTTAAGTTTAATTGCTTATATTTTGAAAACCTATAAAACTAGACCCAAATATGCTACAATTGAATGTAGGGATTTTCAGGACATTTATTTTGGTACCTAGAATACTAAACTTGGAATCTCTCAGCCCCTCACCGCTGTGGGTTCGAATTCCGGTAGGGACTTCGGATTTTCCATGTGAGGAAGCCTTCCAGCTGGCTTGCGGTAGGTCGGTGGTTATATCCGCGAATCTCTGTGTACTCGGGGTCTTCCTCCACCTGTAATTAGCTGGACGTCTCTATATTATTGAAATACTATCACAGCGACGGTAAACCCCAATACAACAACAACAACAACAACAACAACAATTAAAATTGTTCAAGTTATAAGAAAGCGATTTCAAAATAAAGATTTATTTATTTTCGACATATGGCTTACTTCACAAAGTTCATGCATGAGAAGTCCATACGAAAAAAATAAAAGTAAAAGGTAGGAAATATAATATATATTCTTTCTAACGGTATTAATCTTTACATTTCAAAATGTTGCAGAAAGTCCTATCATTTGTATCAACGAATGAAATTTTTTTTTTTTTTCCTCACGGATTTTTTAAAAAAGTCATATGACGTCACACTTGGCAATTTGCTACAAAAGTTTGTACGCGGTCCAGAGCGATAATTAATAAACCGATTTTTATCAAATTTTCACAGAATGTGTATATTAAGTTCTAGTTGTGCATCTCGTTGTTCGTTTTTCAAAATTCGAAAACCACAAGGTTCTATGGCGAATGCAAGATTCAAACCAAGGACGTCAGATTGATAAATGCTCATAAAATCGTCCCTAAATGAGACAGAAGGTTGATATTTAGTCAGTATATAGATCTCCGATAGATTTAAATATTTTGTGAAAATGGACGTCTTGTGACGTCATATGACGTCATCAAATTTCTAATATTTAAACACATAATTATATATGTTAAGATGGTCCAAGGACAATGAAATTTTGATGTCATATTCTACAAGAAATGTTATTTTGATTTTTATGGTTTTCATATCTCTATGACGTCATATGACGTCACACTTGAAATAACTACAAAAGTTTGTACGCGGTCCAGAGCCATTATTAATGAACCGATTTTCATCAAATTTTCACAGAATGTGTATATTAAGTTCTCGTTGAACGTCCCGGTGTCCGTTTTTCAAAATTCGAAAAGTCCAAGGTTCTATAGCGATTCCAAAATTTGAACCAAGGTCCTAAATTTTCAAATTCTTATAAAACCGGTCATATTTGAGATAGAAAGATGATATTGGGTCAGTATATAGGTCTCTGGGAGCCTTAAACATTTTGTGAAAATAAATGTCATATGACGTCACGTGACGTCATTTATGAAAATTTCTAAACAAGATTATTTCTATATATTGAAATTTTTGAAGGGCAATGAAAATTTAATGCCGCATGCTTCAGATGCTGAAATTTCGATTACAATGAGTTTCAGAAGTCTATGACGTCATATGACGTCACATTTGAAATTGACTAAGAAAGTTTGTACACGGTTCAGAGCCATTATTAATGGGCCGATTTTTATCAAATTTTCACAGAATGTGTATATTAAGTTCTTATTGTGTAAACTGGTGTCCGTTTTTCAAAATTCGAAAAGTCCATGGTTCTATAGCGAATTCAAGATTCGAACCAAGGTCGTAAATTTTTAAATGCTTATAAAATCGGTCCTATTTGAGATAGAAAAGTGATATTTGGTCAGTATATAGGTCTCTGGGAGTCTTAAACGTTTTGTGAAAATAAATGTCATATGACGTCACGTGACGTCTATAAATGAAAATGTATTTCTAATATTAACAAGAGTATTTCTATATGTTGAAATTAACGAAGGACAATGAAAATTTGATGACAAATAAATCAGACACTGAAATTTTGATTTCAATGATATTCAGAAGCCTATGGCGTCATCTGACGTCACATTCGAAATTGACTACAAAAGTTTGTACACGGTCCAGAGCTATTATTTATGGGCCGATTTTCATCAAATTTTCACAGAATGTGTATATTACGTTCTTCTTGTGTATACCGGTGTCCGTTTTTCAAAATTCGAAAAGTCCAAGCATATATGGCGGATCCAAGATTCGAACCAATGACGTCAAGTTTTAAATGCTTATAAAAACTGTCCTATTTGAGATAGAAAGTTGAAATTTTGTCAGTTAGTAGGTCTCTGGGGGTCTTAACAATTATGTGAAAATAAACGTCATATGACGTCACGTGACGTCATTTGTTTATTATTATTATTCTTTTCTTCTTCCTAA
This sequence comes from Solen grandis, assembly GCA_021229015.1. Classification (NCBI taxonomy): domain Eukaryota; kingdom Metazoa; phylum Mollusca; class Bivalvia; order Adapedonta; family Solenidae; genus Solen; species Solen grandis. The sequence continues at coordinate 13,386,084 of CM037777.1, read as the reverse complement.
CTAAACGCTTATTTTAATATGTTGCAATAGTCCTAGGACGATGAAATTTTTATGGGTTATTAGTCATGTGAGGAAATTTGATTTTAATGCTTTTCAGCAGCCTATGACGTCACATGACGTCACAGATAAAAATAGTGAAAAATGGTGTTCGCGCTCTACAGCCGTCATTTATGGTCGGATTTTCTTCAAATTTTCACAGATGGTACATCTTGAAACTAAGGTGTGCATATCCTGTCACCTAACCGAAATTCCGAAAGACCGAAGTTCTGTAACTTAAATAAGATTCGAACATAGGACCGAAAATTTTTATTTTAGGATTAAAGAGCTTCAGGATGAGATAGAAAGTTGAAACTTACACAGTTTGCAGTTCTGCATAATTTCTTAATATATATTGAGTCCTGACGTCATATGACGTCATAAGCATACTACTACTACTGCTACTTATTTTTTTTCTTCGTAACTAAACGCTTATTTTTCGCGGAATATAATGTCAATTGTTCAGCATGAACATGAAATACTACCAGAGGTGAGTCATTACATGAAACTTCTATCTCCAGCTTTTTGCATTAACACAGCTTGCAGAAAGTCTTATCATTCGTTTTCACGAATGACATCTAGTTAGGACTTTCTGCCCTTTTGGCAGAAAGTCATATTGGGTTTGTATTTTTTTTTGGGTTTGTTATGTTTATTATTATTAGGACTTTCTGCCTACAGGCAGAAAGTCATATTGGGTTTTCTGTTTTTTTATTTTTCTTCTTCTTATTCTTTTTTTCTTCCTCTTATATTTGTGTTAATTTCGAGGTGTTGCCATTGACTCAGAACAATGAAAATTTTATGGCATATATTTCAAACCATGAGCTTTCGGATGCAATAAATTTTATATTCATACGACGTCATATGACGTCAGATTTGACGTCAGGTGAAAAAGTTTGTACGCGGTCTACAGCCATTATTTCTGGACCGATTTCCATCAAAATTTCACAGAATGTGTATGTTAGGCTCTAGTTGTGCATCCCTGTGTCCGTTTTTCAAAATTCGAAAAGTCCATGGTTCTATAGCGAATCCAAGATTCGAACCAAGGTCGTAAATTTTAAAATGCTTATAAAATCTGTCCTATTTAAGATAGAAAGTTGATATTTAGTCAGTATATAGGTCTCTAGAAGTTTTAAACATTTTGTGAAAATAAATGTCATATGACGTCACGTGACGTCATTATATGATACTGTATTTCCAATATTAACAAGAATATTTCTATATGTTGAAATTGTCGAAGGGCAATGAAAATTTAATGACACATGCTTCAAAGGCGGAAATTTTGATTTCTATGATTTTCACATGCCTATGACGTCATATGACGTCACACTTGAAATATGCAACAAAAGTTTGTACGCGGTCTACAGCCATTGTTTATGAACCGATTTTCATCAAATTTTCACAGAATGTGTATATTAAGTTCTAGTTGTGCATCTCGTTGTCCGTTTTTCAAAATTCGAAAAGTCCATGGTTCTATAGCGAATTCAAGATTCGAACCAAGGTCGTAAATTTTTAAATGCTTATAAAATCGGATTTATTTGAGATAGAAAAGTGATATTTGGTCAGTATATAGGTCTCTGGAAGTCTTAAACATTTTGTGAAAATAAACGTCACATGACGTCACTTGACGTCATTATATGATAATGTATTTCTAATATTAATAAGAGTATTTCTATATGTTGAAATTGTCGAAGGGCAATGAAAATTTAATGACAAAAGATTCAGACGCTGAAATTTCGATTTCAATGATTTTCAGAATCCTATGACGTCATATGACGTCACATTTGAAATTGACTACGAAAGTTTGTATACGGTCCAGAGCCATTATTAATGGGCCGAATTTTATCAAATTTTCACAGAATGTGTATATTACGTTCTTATTGTGTATACCGGTGTCCGTTTTTCAAAATTCGAAAAGTCCAAGCATCTATGGCGGATCCAAGATTCGAACCAAGGACGTAAATATTTAAATACTTATAAAAACTGTCCTATTTGAGATAGAAAGTTGAAATTTTGTCAGTTAGTAGGTCTCTGGGTGTCTAATAATTATGTGAAAATAAACGTCATATGACGTCACGTGACGTCATTTTTTTAATTATTATTATTCTTTTCTTCTTCCTTACTAAACGCTTATTTTAATATGTTGCAATAGTCCTAGGACCATTAAATTTTTATGGGTTATGAGTCACGTGAGGAAATTTTGATTTCAATGATTGTCAGCAGCCTATGACGTCACATGACGTCACAGCTAAAAATAGTGAAAAATGGGGTTTGCGCTCTACAGCCGTCATTTATAGTCGGATTTTCTTCAGATTTT
>CM037777.1:13333634-13383634 GCA_021229015.1 Solen grandis | reverse complement strand
AAGTTTTTGAGAAATTAAACCGGTCTCACTTTTTATTGGATGACCCTCTTTAGTATGCTTGCATTAATTATGCCATTATGTAAGTTTGTTATAGTGAAGGTACTGTATATCAACTTAATATCTTAATAATAGTGCTGTAGTTCAAGTTACTTTTTTGCACATTTCTATTCTGGAATTAATCCTAGACCAAATGAATTTCAAGACACAGGCATGTCTGTATGTACAGACACGCGTGTACACTGTATTCCATTTACGTTGTAAGTTATCCCAATTCATGAAGAACTGCATGACATGTTTTACTCATTTCATCGATAACAAAGCCTGTATTTAAATGACATGAATTGTAAAATAAACCAAATTATAGATTAAATAACAGCTGTCATAAATCCATTATTAATTTGGGGTAAACAATGATTTCTGAGGTATGAAATTTTTATTCAGTTATGCAGCTGTTAATAAGCTATGCGGTCAATAACAGTTATTAGCATAAGTGACAATTACATTTTATGATAGCAATTTATCCTTCAGCTTTGTCATTTAATATTAATGGCTTCTCCCATTGTTTCATGATGCCATGTGCTGTGATTATGTGTAGCTGATGAAACTTGTTATATTTTCCATATTTTATTCATATCAATCCTACATGTCAGCTTTGCTGCTTCCATATTGGTATATTTCCTAGGGGCTTATTTTGGTATTTTCAGCTATATTCCTGGTAACAAAAGTTATTTTTCGTTTGTTGTTTTTAATGTGTGTTGTTATGGTCAGTATTTATGTTCATTATTAGTCTTATCCCTGCTTTTTTTTTCTCCCATAATTAAGCAGTACCAATTTTAGGGTGAATATTAGGGTTGGGAGAAGGAAAGATAGGAATTTTAACCCTTTCCCTCATAGAGGAAACCATGAAAAGACCTATGCGGACAACATAAAACCAGATCAGCCTGCGAGTAACTCGCAGGCTGATCAGGTTTTATGCTGTTCGCTGCTCCTCAGTGGTCTGGAAATAGGATTTTATAATTAAATTTGGGGTTTAATTTTATCAGGCTTTATGTGATGCCTATTGAGTGCGTCAAAATGAGTCTATATGAGGGAAAGGGTTAAACTGCATGTATTTATTTGGTTTTGCTTTTTTACATGTGCAATTATGAGGTAGTAAATTCAATACAAACGTAATGATGATGGTGTTGCAGAAGCTATTTTTTATCAAATAGATGAGGAATATCTGGTAGTATGATCTTTGATAAATTATATAATCAGCAATAGTTTATCATAGAAATGACTTTCATTTTGTTTTAAATACATGTATATTTAATCAGATATTCCTCATGTACATTTCCATCCTTTATCAGTTCCTTATTTGCATCTTCCATTCATTACCCACCTTTGTTTTGGCTGATCATGCTTATACTGAAGGAAGTGATGGAACTCTGAAGATAAAACTGAAGTATTCACTGAAACAAGATGTCAGACAAGACTATGAAGGAGGAAAAATCTATGTTATACAAAGACATTTTTGGCTTATTAGCTCGACTATTCGAAGAATATGAGAGCTATTGTAGTCACCCTGGCGTCGGTGTTGGCGTTGCAGCTTTTGGTTAAAGTTTTGTGTGCAAGTTACTATCAACCTTATATCTCAATAACCGTTTATGGTATTGACTTGAAACTTTTTAAATATGTTCAGGGGGCATCAGACAACCAAGGTAGATAACTCTTGACTGAATTTAATATGAATTATGGCCCCTTTTTAACTTAGAAATTTTGGTTAAAGTTTTGCATGCAATAGAAAATTTGGTTAAAGTTTTGCGTGCAAGCTACTATCTAGTTTGTATCTCATTAAGCATTCATGGTATTGACTTGAAAGTTTATGAATATGTTAAGGGGCATCAACAACCAAATTTAATTTAGACATTTTTTGCATGCAAGATACTCTCATGCTTATATCTCAGTATCCAGGCATGGGATTGATTTTAAACATCTTTAATATGTTAAGGGGTATCATACTTTTATGGTAGATAACTCTTGATGGAATATGTAAAATTATTGCCCTTTTTAACTAAAATTTTGGTTAAATTTTCATGCAAGTACTTCATGCTAATATCTCAGTATCCAGGCATGGGATTGATTTGAAACATCTTTAATATGTTTAGGGGTATCATACTTATTATAAAGGAAGATAGCACTTGGTGGAATATATTAAAAATTATGATCCCCTTTTAACTTAGAATTTTGGTTAAATTTTTTGCATTCAAGCTACTATCCAGCTTATATCTCAGAAATTGCTTGTGGAATTGACTAGAAAGTTAAGGAGTGTCTTCTGGGGCATCAGAAAACTAAGGAGGATAACTTTTGGACTGAATTTTATACAAATTATGGCCCTTTTCTAACTTGGATTTTTGGTTAAAGTTTTGCATGCACAGTGTTATTGTGCTTATGTCTCAGTTACTAGGCATAGGATTGATTTCAGACTTCATAAAAATATTAAGGGGACTATCAAGGTATATCATTTTTGACTATTAATATGTACAGGGTATGTGAAGGGCAAGAATTGAAATAGATTTCATTTGATTTACCAACAAGCATTTTGAATAGTCGAGCGTGCTGTCCTCTGACAGCTCTTGTTTATTAATACAAGTAGTTCCATTTTATAAAAATTTATTTCAACAACTTCCCTCTGTAGGACAAGTTTTCTTTTACTTTGGATTCCATGAAAGAAATGCATTCTATGCCATGTTAAATCATCAAATTTCAAGATCAAGAACTTATTTTAAGTTACCCCCATGGTTTTATTCTGGTTGACTTAATACTAATGAAGACATGGTCAGACTAGATGAAACTCGTTCATATCATGTTTTACCATATTACGCTGTTTCCAGTTTCTTATACATTTGTAACCATCACATATTTACTTATAATAATTTAACATTTTAGGCTTTACTTATAATAATTCAACATTTTAGGCCAAATTACATCACCCTGCATCATGCTCGTATATTCTGTATATATGCATTGAGTGTTGAACTTGAACAGCTGGATTAAATGTTTTTGATGCAACTAATTTTGATCAAAAAGATGCATTAATCATATGATGTTGAATACTGTATGAGAAATACACATGTTAAATCATTATTTTCAGTTATTATTTGAAACTTATTTCTTGGTGTTCATTCATGTTTTTGTTTGATTGTTGTTATAATCACAATTTACTGTCAGTATAGGTCATATGATAGAAAAAAAAATCATGTTAGATCCTACATGTACATTATATTTCATGCTTTGATCACTCTCCATTAAAAGACAGCTGTTACTAACATAATGTATATTTCATGCTTTGATCACTCTCCATTAAAAGACAGCTGTTACTAACATAATGTATATTTCATGCTTTGATCACTCTCCATTAAAAGACAGCTGTTACTAACATAATGTGTATTTCATGCTTTGATCACTCTCCATTAAAAGACAGCTGTTACTAACATAATGTGTATTTCATGCTTTGATCACTCTCCATTAAAAGACAGCTGTTACTAACATAATGTGTATTTCATGCTTTGATCACTCTCCATTAAAAGACAGCTGTTACTAACATAATGTGTATTTCATGCTTTGATCACTCTCCATTAAAAGACAGCTGTTACTAACATAATGTATATTTCATGCTTTGATCACTCTCCATTAAAAGACAGCTGTTACTAACATAATGTATATTTCATGCTTTGATCACTCTCCATTAAAAGACAGCTGTTACTTACATAATGTATATTTCATGCTTTGATCACTCTCCATTAAAAGACAGCTGTTACTAACATAATGTGTATTTCATGCTTTGATCACTCTCCATTAAAAGACAGCTGTTACTAACATAATGTGTATTTCAGGCTAATGCACCTTTCTGGTTTATAGCAGTGAAAAGTTAAGCCCCGCCTCTCCCAGTCCTGGCTAGATCAACTACCCACTAACTATCACAACAAAATCATGTGTTATTTTGAGTTAACCAGGTCAACTGTTGACTACCTATTATCCCAGTATAGCTATTGGATAGTCTGTAAGTCAATTTGAATATATAATTAAACACTGGAAAGGTCAATGGTTGTGTTACAGACTACTCCTGCAGTAACTAGGACATTTTATAATAAACTGTAGAACTACTAACCATTAATACTTCCCCTCTCTTGACATTGTACGCTATCTCATCACAGTATACATAACAGAAGCCATTTCAGATTCGAAGCAAACTTTGATGGCTTTATTAGTCCCCTTGCTTATCTAAGGTACTGAGGAAGAGAGAGAAGTGTAAGTTGGAACATTAAAAATTACAAATACCTTTAACATGCTCTAACTCAATCAGTATGGCCATTCCTAGATTCAAAAGAAATTTGAGAATGAGCCTTAGATTGTACTTGAGTATATTTCAGCTAGCTGGGTCCTGCAAGTTTCTCACAAACTCTTCAAGTGTTATACTGTTCCTACCATTGTCTGAACACCCAACGTTGGGATTGTAACCAGAGCTTAACCACCCACACCCACACACATGTATGCAGTTACTAAGGCTCAGTCAAATATTTCTTGGTGCTGAAAGGTTAATGAAGTTGTATTTGATACATTCACTGACCATGACAATGTGGTGCCATGAAGGTGTTAACTAGACAGCTTTATGTTATAACATAACTATTTCAGAGACCAACCCAGGTCAACTTTTATTGACATGGTATTCTCAGACATTGAAATGGATATCTTTGATAGAAGTTCATGTCAATTAGCCATCATGAGTAAATCTACTTGATTTTAGATGATTTAATGAATAAAGTGAAAAGGAAAAATGTGTATGAAAGAAAACTGAAAGATAAGCCGACATTTAGTAGAGAAACAGTGTTAATTGCATTTTATCTGTAGCATTCTGTTTTTGCATTTGTCATCTGTAGTTTTAGCAGCATTACTATGTGTGAGACATATTGTGAAAGAGAAATTCAAATAAGGCGTAATTAAAAAGTTACTTGTTTCCACTAACCCGACCGACACTATTTTTTTGTTTGGACCCTAAACTTTTTTTTGTAGTTTTTGGACTATTATGGTTGGAAAATGCTGTTTTTCGTCAAGTCCGCTTAAAAAAAGGTAAAAATGGAAAAAAGTTAAAAAATAAAAAAAAGTTTAGCCGACCTACCGACCCTATTTTTTTTAGAGATGTTAGTGGAAACAGACAACTTACTTGTTTTTCCCCTAATCTTCCATTTTATTCACTGGGTACAGTAAATGTTTTGTTTTACAAATTTTCTTCTTCATAATTATTTTGCTAGTGGTTCCATCTCTCATCATATAAATCATTTTCATAATACAGACACTTTATTTTCGTATAATTTAAATAAATCATTCTAATCTTCATTAATTAAAAAAGGGTTTGGTTAACATACCACAATTGATTGAAAAACTACAGTGCAGCTCCATTATAATGCTTTATTTGGGCCCAAGTCTAGATATCACATTGTATTAAGGTGCATTATTACATTATAGTGCATTAAACACAACAAAACACAAATTTAACATTTTTTGTATTTGTTGGACCACATTTCTTTGATTTCTATGTTTATATAATGAAATGTCTTATATTGGAGGGTGTTATAATGGAGTGTGTTAAAATGGATCTGCATTGTATATAAACTGAATGTTAAGGCAGTAACTCATCACCCCCTCGTGTTACAGCCTCCCTCCCCAGATGAGATGGCGCTGATTTGTTACACCAGTGGTACCACAGGTGAGTACTTACCTGGGGACTGGTAATTGGATTTATTTTATAACTAAATCTGAAATAACAAATTGAAATTCAGTCAAACCTGTGCCAAATGGTCACCAGCACAAGACCCCTGACAAAAGAGTGCTTCTCAGGCCTTTCTACACAGGTTTGACTGCAGGCTGCATCTAATGGTAAAATGACAGGAGACTGAATCAACACATAATAAAACAAGCTGTTCAAATGTATTGTGTTACAAATGGTAAAGCATGTACTCATAAAACACATGGAAAAATCATTGTATTCAGAGTTTGGCAGTAATACAGTGGGTACATATAACACCTTATGGTTGAGAAAAGGAGTTTGCAGAAGCTCTTTAGAGGTAAGAGCTTTGAATAGCCTTAATCTAATGGGCTTCCCTGACAAATGTAAATGAAGCGAAGAGGTAAATGAATCAATGATGCAATTTGAGCAAATACAACAAGTTGGGAATGCCAATGCAAGAGAGGCAATGCAAATTTAACTGCTATATGGAAAAAGACAACAAATAGGGCAAGTTGGGAGTGCAGTAATGGCTATGGTATGCTTAGTACCAGATGGAGCCATTGCATACATGTGAATTGGCTGAGGCATACTTAGCAATTGCTATTCAGAGCATGATCTCCAGCACAACTGTTCAGCACAACTGTTCACATGACAATAGTTTATTAAGAAGCCACTGGTATCTGACACTTAAGTGAGGAGAGTACACACAAATAACTACAGTGACCAATCCCCTGTGGAAAGTTAAATCCAAACATGAAGCATTTACAATTAAGAAAAGGGGGGTAAGATATCAAATCTATATACCCGTCCCTCAACCACAAAATTTTTTCCGCAAATAGTGACTACCCAGACTAAATATCAGGGTTAAAATGTCTCCAGTTTCACCAATAAAGTTCATTAATCATATGGATATCTGGAATTGGCTTGTCTTGGTCCAGCTTGCTGCTCCATGAAAAAAGTTTTTCATTGGATCCCTTGATGAAGGAACCCATGTATCCATGGTTCCTGGATGGTTGGCTCTTGCATACAGAATCATCTGTGGACAAGAGGAACTGGTGATTGGTGGCTAAAGCTGAGATGACTCCACATTTGTGAATGCACCTTCTGAAAAAAAAAAGAAAGAACTGAATCAGTCTTTCTGAAGGAGCTGATTTATTTTACTTACTCACAAATGAACATGAGGATAGGTGGGTGAGTTTTCGTTCACATGGAGGTTAAGATGGAAGTGTAAGGCTTACCTTGCTTCGCCTGGGTTTACTGGAAGTTTGGAACAGATGATGAATGTAAACATGATGATTTATACAAAAATAAATGTGATAGTAAGTAAGTAAGTAAGTAAGTAAAGTCTTTAATTATATTGGATAACATATTTGGCATAAACCAATCTTCCATAATTGGTCCATGATCTATTTCTTACTACTGGTATTTTTAGTTTTAATCTAATCCTTTATTTCATTAATATTCATTTACTGAACTATAAAAAGTATATGAAAAAATGGATTTTTTTTTTGCCATGCAGACTGTGTAGAATCTGAACTACAATATTATTTAAGCAATCAGAGGAGAACCTGATCTGACAGCTCCTAATGGAGCTGTCTGATCCAGGTTTTCTCTATTTGCAAATGTGTTAAAATGAGTATAAAGAAAAGGGTTAAACTTACTTATTTTTTCATCATTTGGGAAACAACTTATGATAATCCCTCTTGATGTGCCTGTATTGTATATATACAAAATGGTTGTTTGCAGGAAATCCAAAAGGTGTGATGTGTAAACACAAGCAGTTGGTCGGAAATATTGCTGGAATCTTAAAGAACATATCAGTAAGTTGTTCTGACTATTATGTTCTCAGCTATACAGTCTTCAGAATTTAATATTGTTATCCCGTTCCCTCATATAGACTCATTTTGATGCACTCAATAGGTATCACATAAAGCCTGATCTGCAGAAAACCACAGTTAAACCTTACCAAATTTAATTATAAAATCCTCATTTCCAGACCACTGAGGAGCAGCGAACAGCATAAAACCTGATCAGCCTGCGAGTTACTCGCAGGCTGATCTGGTTTTATGCTGTTCGCATAGGTCTTTTCATGGTGTCCTCTATGAGGGAAAGGGTTAAACTTTGTACACACTGGAACAAATATAATCTGTAATTGACATACTGTATTTTAACATTCATAGCTCTTGATAAAGTCTAGTTTAATAATGGACATTTCTGTCTGTACTAATTAGTAAAGATATTATGCTTAATGGTGTTAAATTTTTTACAACATATATATTTTACATTGATTGGTAAACAAGTTCATACAACTTATACTAATTCTTCTATTTTTTGTTTTGTTCTAAAATGAAAGGTACAATATTTCTGCTCTACATTTCAGACTTTCCGATTGTTTAACAAAAATGACGTGCACCTGTCATACCTTCCATTGCCCCATGCTTTTGAACGACTTGGGCAGGCCATCTACTTCTCATGCGGAGTGAGGATCGGATTTTACCGAGGAGACGTCAAACTGCTAGTTGAAGATGCCAAGACCCTTAAACCTACTCTATTCTTTGGGGTTCCTCGGCTACTGAATAAATTATATGACAAGGTGAGTTTCCAGTCTCTTATGTGTTGCTCAACCGAGCAGAAAGTGCTAAATGTAAGCTTATTGGATCACCCATTATCCTTAGTCTTATTTTGTGCCATGCATTTTGCCTCATATTGGGTTTAATTCTGTCCTGACCTTATGGCAGCAGTTTGGCTGATGATGCTTCAGTAAGAAACTAAGGCTATATTTTATTAAGTTTTTTGTTAAAAATAAAAAAAGAAGCCTTGTCATAGCCTTGTTGAGATCAAAATCATTACACTTGCTTTAATTTGTAGGTATTATAAAGGTTTAACCCTGTACCTCAAATTGATGTGTTGACGCCTTGTCAAACAGAGCAGGCCCTGATCAGACACAGCTCATGGATGCTCCTCTGTTTGCTCATACAATATTACAGCTCAGATCCTACACAGTCTGCACAGCAATGAAAAAATCAAAAGTTTTAATTACCGTCTAATTTTCAATAAATCAGTATTATTTAGTCATTAATTTGTACATAAATATTTTGTCTTACTGCAGGTGATGGCAGGTGTTCAGTCCAGTGCAGTCAAGTCCATGTTGTTTAACTGGGGTCTGAAAGCAAAAAAGAGAGAAATTAGCAAGTATGTATCTGTTGGCTGGTTTTTTGCCATGCTTCCAAGTTGACACTCTGCATAGGTTTATATTTCATGATTTATTTTGCTATATTATTTTTGATATACGCAAAATAATCTGTGGGTTTTTTTAGCAGTAAACATAATTCTGAATTAAAAATAATCGCTTCACAACAGGTATAAGGGATACATTGTCACTGCAACATCTGGAAAAGTCTGTTGGTATTAGTATAAAAGTGGAGTGAGTGACTATTGATCTACATGACATCTAAATATAAAAAGTATGATAATAAAAAGTGTGTCTTCTACTGTCAGGTTTGTGGTGCGACGGGACAGTTTTTGGGACAAGCTGATGTTCCACAAGGTGCAGGCCCTACTGGGGGGCCGGGTGGAGTTCATCATCACTGGCTCTGCCCCCCTGTCTGTCAACGTTCTTACCTTCTTCAGATGCGTCTTCGGATGTGTAGTAAGTATCACTGTATGGCAACCCATGGCATATACTGGATACTAGAAATGTAAATATTCCATTTGAGGGACAAGTCAGAGATGACTGAGGACTATACTGGCTTGAAATTAGAATTGTTCAGATCCAGAATAATAGATTTAGATTTTTGTGTCACCTGTGTAGCATGGCAACACAAAGGGATCAATTTGTCCGATGTTGTATGGACATAACTTCAACGCTATTGCATGGATTCACTCCAAACTTGGAACATTGATATCATCTGAGGTGTAGAAGTGCATTGTGCAGTAACTGTAACTATTGCTCATCTAATTATTACATTATCCCCTTTAGATCATGTGTAGAAGTGCACTGATTGGAAACTAACTCTACCTCCTTTAATTCTTGAACTACCCACCCCCACCCCCATAGTTCATTTTGTAAAAGAGTTTTGTTCAGAGCATAACTTCAATGCAGTATGGTGGATGCACTCCAAACCTTATCAGACAGCTGCTGGGAGGCAAGCGACAAATTTGTTCCAATAAACACCCATCTAGTTAAAGCATGAAGCTTCTAGCAATCTAGGGCCACCATGACCCTCTTCTCCGATTTCCTCTCTTGTTTTTTTGTTTTTTTTTGTCTTGTTTTGTTCATGTTCATTTAGAAGGGGATAATACATCCAAACCAGTTTAAGATCCTATTCAATTTAAAAAAAAAAAAAAGTTTTATAAATTTCTCTGAATGATTCTATGGACCTCACATTGCAGGTTGTGGAAGCATATGGACAGACAGAGGCCTCAGCAGGTATAACCATGACTGTCCCAGGGGACTATGAAGCAGGTATGTGTCTGCAGGAATTAATCTTTTCATTTGCTAGGCGCAAAAATATGTGACTTTGCCTTGGGATGGCAACAAGTAATGAGTTTGGTACTTGGTAACTCAGTTATGCAGGATTTCCAAGATTTCCAGTCTTCAAAAAGGTCATTTCAACAACTGAGAGACCTGCTGTCCCCAGGCCCTCAGGCTAATTTTCAATTTCTGCTCAGGCAAAGGTTTGATCAAGTACTCACTTAAACTAACAGCCATCTTTATCTTTGTCTTGTCTATTTGTTGATTATAATTGTTAAGTATATTTTAAAATAATAAGAAATATAATGAATGAAATGGAAGGGATAAAGTAGTTACGTGTGTATTTTTTTATTTTCTCTACTGTATTTACATTGCTTACATTCATTTCCATTATTTGCATTACATAATGAAATAAAATAATGAATACAAAGTTAATCTGTAAATTTCAAGGATAGGCTGTGTTTACTGACACTCTATTTAAAACAATGCTTAAAAAGATAAACATTTGAATGATTAATGTCAGTGTGGTTGTCATTTCTATCTAAGTAATCAAGCAATAGCTCAAGTGTTACTTTGATATTCATTTGAATGCTCAGGTACTCGAGTAACCATTATAGAAGCAGAAGTCACTTGTATAAATACAGATCAATTGGCAAATTAAATTTATGCACTGGTTTATTTCATTTCAAGGTTTCAGATTTGATTGTTTATTTGCTTTTAATCAGGAAACACGTTTTTGTGTCACCTGCTGTAAGCAGAGGTGACACAATGTAATAGGGATCACTTCTCTGTCTTCTGTCTGTCTGTTCATCTGTGTCTGTCACACTTTTTTTTGTCACATTTCTTTCTGCAAGTGACACATTGTCATGTGTTCAAGGAACTACTTATAACTAACACCAGTACCACTGTGCCTGCGTCAGTGTACAGTCACGGGACCATTATGCCGTGGGATTGATCATGCAGGTTGATTTGGGTTTTTAACAGTCCATTGAGTGCATATTTTTGTTTGTCCATACAATAATTGATCATCACTCTAATGTTGTGTTTGTATTGTGTGTCACTCTGCTGTGTATATGCTGTTATAATTTATGTATGAGTTACATTTTCAGCTCATATAATTTTGTATGAAAGTTTAAAGAGTAATTGTTGTTTTATCTTATTCAAGATTTGTAGTGTAAATGTGATAACTGTTTTGATGCAGGTCACGTTGGACCACCCATGCCGTGTAACTTTGTCAAGCTTGTCGATGCACCTGAGCAGGGGTACTTTGCAAAGAACAATCAAGGGGAGGTAAGCATTAAAACAATTCACTCATTACCATTTGATATACTAGTAAGTTGTAATTTTACACCATTTGGAAAAAAAAAATTCAGTTGCAAAACCCGATCAGACTGAAAGAAATTCACAATCAGGACATGTGTTTCAGTGTATTTTCTCATGTCAGCGGTACTGATGGAACCTGATCTGCCTGGTAGTTACATGCATAATCAGTTGTTTTTGTTAAGGATGCTTTTCATGAAAACTTGTAAGATGAAACGGTTTCATTTAAAACTTTTTTATCCTTGAAATTTCTTTCAGTCTAATCTATAAAAAATATTTTAAAATATCAAAATATATGAATAATAAAAAATCAAGTTAAACTTAAAAGTTTTAATTTAAACAGGTTTACTTTACACCAACATTTTGGCCTTTGCCTTTCTCAGGTGTAATATAAACACAATGATGGTATGGAAATGTATGTCTAAAGTGAATAGTACACCAATGAAACTTATAACAGTTTTTCACAAAGGAGGTTTGGGATCATATTTTTCAGCCATACTCTTTGAGTACAAACTAAAGGATCCTGACATTCTTTTTTACCAATCTGATCTAAGTGCTCTTGCATGTTAATAATTTATGGCTTCTCATTTTCGTGATTCTTATGATGAATTTTTTCATACCCATACTTCACAAAAGTCTGGGCAATATACGAATCCCACATTTTACATCCCATCACGTTACAGCCTGTCCTAAACTCACCTTACATGAAGACCCGGTTGGATGCCAGGGTATTGATGACCTTTAGTGATAGTTCTAGTTTGATTTAAGAAATCCTTGTTTGTTACAGGTGTGTGCACGAGGGTACAACCTGAGCAGTGGTTACTACAAGATGCCAGAGAAGACTGCAGAGACATTCACAGACGATGGCTGGTTGTACACCGGGGATATTGGAGAGTGGCTGCCGGTAATGTACCGGGGTGGGGCTTGGTGTAACAGGGGTAGGGTTTGTAGGCTTAGAAAAGGTGCAGAGATACCTAAAGAATTTAAAGAAGTCAAGTGAAGTAATGTTTGAGAATGAAAGTAAGACAGACAACAATGAGGGAAAAATGGAAAACTGCTGTGGCTAATCAATTTACAAGAATAATATTTGACAGAAGTGGGAGCTATTTATGAATCACATCTGTCACATCACATCATGTCATGTCACGTCTAATATTTGTATTACATGACGACAATTTGGGATGTGGGGATATTGTAGTTCATGTTTAAAGATTACTTCTGTTTACAATTTTGTGAAAATGAACAACAGAGATGTGATATATTAATTGTTAAACATTTATTTTCACAGAATGGTACCCTGAAGATAATTGACAGAAAGAAGCACCTCTTCAAACTGTCCCAGGTAAGAATTTATATGTGACAGACATTGACCCGTTTGTTCTTTGTATTCAATGTAATATTTGAAATCTCAGGGTATTTTGAAATATCCATGTTCACATTTTATTTATGAAAAATGTATTTCTTTAATCCCTTTGTACTGATTTTATCTGGAGTTTCTAAACATAGGGTGGCCTTTGGAAACGGGTGACTAATAACACAGGTTTAACTGTATTGAGGGGGGCCTCCGTGGCTGAGAGGGTAAAGTCGCTAACTTTTAACACTCACTTAGCCCCTCACTGTGTAGGTTCGTATTCCAGCAGGGTCATTCAGATTTTCATGTGAGGAAGCCTTCCAGCTGGCTTGTGGTAGGTCGGTGGTTCTACCCGGATGCCTTGGTACATTTGGGGCCTTCCTCTTCCTAATTAGCTGGACATCACTATATGACTGAAATACTGTCGCAGTGATGGTAAACTAAAAAAATCAATCAATCATTTAACTGTACTGATTGTTATTAAAAGACAAGTGTGTTTTATGTTACAGGGTGAATACCTGGCCCCAGAGAAGATAGAGAATGTGATGACCCGGAGTGCCTATGTGGCCCAGGCCTATATAGAGGGGGACAGTCTGGAGGTGGGTGTAATGGCCAGTCTCAGTACCAATTGTTATACCCCTTCTTTGTAGAAGTGGAAATCTATAAAGAAATCACGCTTGTCGGTCACATCATGTTACATCACTTCATGTCAAAGGACTCCCTTTCCACACTGATATTACATGAATCCAAGAAGGGATGTGTGCATATAAATCACCTTCAGTGATAGTTCTAGTTGGCCTTGTTAGTATTTAACTTCTTTCTATAATTTCACTTATTAAGTTTTCTGATGGGGACTGTCTGGAAGTCTCTGTCTCACCTTCCTTTTTTTATGTGCACTTTCTGTGTCACCTGCTGTAAGCAGAGTTGACTCATGGAGATCACTTCTCTGTCGTCTCTGTGACATTTTTTCAGTCATGCATCTCAACAGATCCTTCAAGTCACTGTAACTTTATGTATCTTCACACATGTAGATCATATTCATATACAATATTTTGCTGAACAGTACCCTTACATGGACTTACTGGCCTTTGACTTTGACCTTGACATGGCTTATTCTGATAGTTATTTTTTATTTAGGTGCTGTGTTGGAGGCATGATTCACCTTTCTATGATAGTGCTAGTTGTATGTAGGAATTAGGAGTCAGCAGCAACTTGTGCAGAATATAACATATATAACTGTCATCCAGCTTATTGTTAACCCTTTACCTTGTGAATATTCATGTACACATTTGTCCCGTGATGAATACTAATTTCTTTCATTTTAAAATGAAAAAATGGATTGTGTAGAATCTGAGCTACAATATACATGTAGTATGAGCAAATAGAGGAGACCCTGATCAGACAACTGCTGGAAGGATCTGTCTGATTTGAGTCTCTGCTCAGTTTGCCTTGAGTCCTTATGAGGTAAAAGGTTAATTTAGATTATACAAGTCCCCATAGCTTATACTTATCCATCTGGGTTGGACCAGTACTTTGTGTTTGGGAAGATCAGTAAGATTCTTGCCTTATATCCAGTTTTGAACCTATAACCTTCAGATCTGCAGTCATGCATGCTACCACTGGGCCAAGATGCCCTTTTTAAAATAGAAAATGTTTCCATATTTCCTAGTTTTATTCAATTGTTACTCCAGGTTACCAAAGTTTTATCCTTTTTAGTACACTTGAGCTTTAAGTTATAGGCCTTTAATAGCTTGCATTTATCACTAGGTTTTACGATCATGGCATAACTTCTCTGCATAACTGATGTTTGGTGTATGTGAACTCAAATTCTGAAGTTGATTTGTTTACTATTTGGAAAAGATATGGAGGCCATCTGATATGTGAATTATTTGATAAATATACTGTAACATTCATATTGATTCACAATTGTCTGTATGTATGAGTGTTGTGTATCCACAGTCCTCCGTCATGTGTGTGGTCGTGCCGGACGAAGAGGTACTGATGAACTGGGCCAGGGACAAGGGACTGGCCGACACCTTCCAGGACCTGTGTGGCAGTGAGGTCAGTAGTGATAGGTAGCAGGGACATTGCCTATCTTTCTGTTGTACACCAGTAACACAGCTTAAGAGGGCCTTATAGGAATTACTTTGTCCTGTTTTGTCCCATCACGTAACTCTTATGATTTTTAGCTTGACTATTCTAAGAAAAAGGAGTGCTGTTCTACTCACCCAAGTGTCAGCATTAGCGTAACAGTTACGTTTTTTATACCATCTATTTTTCACTGAACCCTTGAAGATATTGTTTTGAAACTTGGAATGCTTCCTCCAATTGCAGGAAAGAATAAATAACTCTGTTATATAGATTTTGTGCAGACATTTTTGTTTTTTTTTTTATTAATTTTTTTTGCCAGTGAATTTATACATGTTTACAGAACTGTAACCTTGATAGTCATTTGACCTTGAGATTTAGTAGTTCAAGGTGATGTACATTATAATACATGTAGTCATGTGGAAGTTGTGAACAACAGAAAAGTTCCTATAGATAATTACAGTGTATACATTTATGATTTGATTTTGATTTGCAGTCTGTGAAAGACATGATCCTGGCTGATCTAATCAAGACTGGTCGTATGAGTGGTCTGAAAGGCTTCGAGCTGGTAAGTTTTGTTTTGTGTACCTAATTAAATTCTGATAGGCCTCTTACTCTCAACTGAATGGAAACTGATTGCATGTCTCCATATAGGAGATCTGACTATCTTGCTTTTGTGTTAAAGCTAAGACTGGATACAATAATTATGTAGTGAAAATGTAGTGTTTTGAGTTAATAAAATGTGTAATATTTACTGGCATAATTTTGATTCTCATTTTTCCAATTTTCTAAAAATAAAAAGATTTAAAATATATATTAATTTATTTTCTACTGCTGTCATGTTTTTTGTTGTTGTTGTTTCAGCCAAAAGCATAATTATTTTCCCGAAACTTTTCTTTTTTTCAGCCAAAAGACATAATTATTTTCCCGGAACTTTTCTCTATTGAGAATGAACTGCTTACGCCAACTTTTAAAAACAAGAGGCCAAACTTGAAGAAGAAATTCTATGATGACATATTGGCTCTATACAAGAAAAACAATGAACAGAACAAGTAGAAAAGATGGAGAAAAAACATGGATGAAATAAAAAGCATATTTACTCTAATTCATATTCACTGTGTATAGCTGGCTAGAGTTACATATTTTTCATAGTGGAGTTTTCTTTTATCTAAAATACTCAATATATAAGAAAACAATTATCATCCTTATATGGTATATTATTTGTGTACATAACTAATGTTTCAGTAAAAAAAAGAAATCTTCTACAGCATATTGTATTTCATATTAAACTTTGGTAGGTAAAATAGATTGCTGTTTCTATTCAAAATAGTGTAATTATTTTACAGTGATTTTACCAACAGACATTGAATTATGAGATCTTTGTACTATACACATACCTCTACATCCTATATTAACATTGCATTTTTATTGTTATTGTAACCATATTTCTAGGAGAAATTATTTGTAGAGGCCATGCTGCACTGTAGGTCATTGTGACTGTATTGGTTGAACTGGAGGGATTAGATCTTCAAATCACATGACAATTAACATGACACCCAAATAGGCGGAGATGGTCCAGAATATTTGTTGCAGATTGTTTATCTGCAGAGTAACTATTGAACGCAAGGTTTATCTGTATATTTTATTTTGTTGTCAGCTCTTTTCGTTGGTTAAACCATAAAGAATACTCATTTTTCTGTTGTCATGTTAATTACTTGACTGATCACTGTAAATTTAAAGAGGTGCGTGCAGCTCTGATAAAATTCATTAATTTGTGAAGAGATCATAGAATGATAGTAAAATTTATTTGTTGACATTTTATACAAGAAAAATGATTGTTAATTGTATTACTGCAAAACAAGCACCAGTCATGAAACTGCCAACTATAGACTTGATATACCAGACTGGGATAAAATCAGATCAGCCTATAAGTCGTCCTGCAGACTGATCTGGATTATACTGACTACAATTAATAGTTCTTCAGTAAATGACCCTTCAAGTTTTGTAGTAGAAGGTGAAGCCCTCACCATTACATACTGGTATTGTTATTAGATTATTTTGTAATCCTGACAAGGTCAATTGTTCACAAAGCAGTATCACTTATAAACACATGTGTCAACTTGTTTAAACTAGGTCATTCTTTGATCATGTTACATCTCATTGTAGCTTTTTGACAATCTGATGATATGTAGTATTTATCTGTAAACTTTGTACAGACTGTTAATTGCTTTGGAGTTAGATATGGCTTCTATTGTGTGTTTCAGTCTCAATTTCTTAATTTCCAAAAGAAGACAAAATGAAAATCAGATATCAAATATATCAAATAAAGAATGGAATTGTGGAATTGGTGTATATAAAAATGATGAAATTATGTATAATATATATCTAAGGTTACTATTTTGACCATCTTGGTTAATACATTTATGTAACTTAAAACCTTTCATAAAACAGGAAAGCAGGATGTGTCCTACTTTATCTATGATTTAAAATATTATGTAGCCCAAAGTATTGTTGGAATCCAAACCAGGTATTTTGGTAAGGTGGAATTTTGTAATATATATCTTGCTCAAATTGTGAAAGAGATTAAATACTGGTTTTAAATACTTATTTAACTCAATATTTTCAAGTTAAACTTAAAAGTTTAAATTTAACCCTTTCCCTCATAGAGAACCATGAAAAGACCTATGCGAACAGCATAAAACCAGATCAGCCTGCAAGTAACTCGCAGGCTGATCAGGTTTTATGCTGTTTGCTGCTCCTCAGTGGTCTGGAAATGAGGATTTTATAATT
Source organism: Solen grandis (assembly GCA_021229015.1). Taxonomy (NCBI): domain Eukaryota; kingdom Metazoa; phylum Mollusca; class Bivalvia; order Adapedonta; family Solenidae; genus Solen; species Solen grandis. The sequence continues at coordinate 13,365,844 of CM037777.1, read as the reverse complement.
AAATTTGGTAAGGTTTAACTGTGGTTTTCTGCAGATCAGGCTTTATGTGGTACCTATTGAGTGCGTCAATATGAGTCTATATGAGGGAAAGGGTTAAGTGATGGTTTATATTCATTTATATGATAATGAAAATTATATATAGAGGGAGATTAATATAGAAAGGATGTGTATTTGAAAGAAAAAGATATGAGGATAACCATGGATTGTGAGAATGACATGCTGGTTTTATTTTTCTGCTAGATTTGTATTTGTGTATGATAATGTGTTCATTATAGTTTTTGAAGGTGTCAAGCTACAATCCAGTGAGATGCTGTATAGGCATTGTGCTGTTTCATAGATTCACAATTCAAACTCATAGGTCACTTCATTAAAAAATTAGTGCACAGATATCATGAATTTCACATATGTCAGTAAATATGTGCATGGTCCAGCCTCCAGAGAAGCAGACAACACATACAATGCCTAGCCCACTGTTCCAGTACTGTGTAGTTGAGGGTCCTTAACCCTTTACCTCATGAATACTCATGTACAACCAATGATTTGATGAAAGTTAATCTACTGAACTTAAACTGGTACATGAAACCATGGATTTTTCTTTCCTGTGCATGAGCTACAATTTTTTTTATGAACAAACAAGGAAAGACTGTTCAGATAGCAAGGAAAGACTGTTCAGATAGCTGCTTCAATGAGCTGGTTGGTGTGGATCTGCTGTGTTTGCCAGAAAAAGGTTAAAAAAGCATAATGACTATGTGGCACTTTCAACTTTATAATGTTTGATGCCATTATGGCCCTTCAGACCTTATATTTTTTTCTGGGAATACTTAACTTAAAAGAGAGATCACCCCATGATGTATATGTGTACTTTTATATTGATATTGTACATACAGTGAAATGAAACATTTTGAGTGATCGTATGTTATTGATGTTTCTTTCTGAATAAGAAATGTGTCAGATAATTTTGCAAGATAGAATTTTGATATTGAATGGATTTTTATCAAACTTATTTGTTTATTTTTATGTTTTACGTAGGTTATGGTTTATTTTTATGCTCCGCCAATTCCGTTGGGGGCGGGGGGCATATAGATTTTTGGTCTGTGTGTCCGTCCGTGCGTCCATCCATGCGTCCTTTAGTCCATCATACCTCGGGTTTTCCTTTGCGTTTAAGGTTTTTTTCTATGAAGATGACTTCACATCTTGATGAAACAAGGTACACATGTACATCTTGACATGATCTATTTAATATTTATGTGAATTCATGCTGTGATCTATGTTTCACAGTTGAATGAACATTCTGAAATTGATTGTTCTTCCTCAGGTTTACCTTTGAGTTTAAAATTTTTTTCTATGAAGATGACTTCACATCTTATAAACTGGTGTACATCATTATATGATGTGTCTAATATTTATGCAAATAAATTGCTGTGACCATTATTACACGGTTGGATGAACATGCTGAAATTGAATGTTCTGCGTAAGTTTCACATCAGATTTACCTTCATGTTTTACCTTTTTTAATTTTTTAGGTACACATGTACATCATGATATGAGCTATTTCATATTATGAAAATTTATTGCTGTGACCATTATTTCATGATTTGATGAACATGGTAAAATTGATTGTTCTGCTTTTTTTTTTTTTTAACTTTTTTCTGTGAAGATGACTTTACAATATCATGAAACTTTGCACAAATGTACATCATATAAACTTTAAAAAATACAAGCATATATTTGGTTCTGACCATATATTGGCGGGGCATTAGTGTCTCACAGACACATTTTCTTGTTTTATTTCATGTTTGCAAATACACCTGTTTCATCCTGTATCTTCAGTTCAAGTTTGTAATTTACATTGATCATCTTGAAACACATTCAATAAAAGAATGTTCATTAATTCCTTACAACTTAAAGACATCATGGCTGAAGTATTTGAACAACAGGTTTCCAAAAATTGAATTATTATATTTCAGCTTTATCCAGGCATTGTATAACCTGTTACTGTCACAGAAAATATCTAATAGTCAATGTAACCTCATTACAAAACATTGTAAGATATAATATGTATATAGAGGATTCAGGTCCAGTACATTCAAGCGATACTTTGTTGCCATTGCATTTAATATTTAAAGTTCACTTTATGTTTAGATCACTATATCTCTTCAGCTACCTGAAATCTTGTATAACTTTTATGAAAGCTACAGCAGTGGTCAGCTGAACATATTTTGAAGTCTTACAATATTTTACTGACTAGGTTGTTTTATGAAAATATTAATAAGGAAGAAACGTTCCCTTGTTCCCTTAGGTCCTGTAGCTGTGTTCATATACATGTAGATACAGTGGTTGGAAGTTATACTCCTGCTGGATGCAAAAATCTTGGAAGACCTTCCCATGTACTGGTCCAGCCTTGAAACTGTCAGATCAGAAGGATAAATATAAATCTGGTGAAATGGTTTCAGTTTATATATGATAGGTTATGAAAAAAAACTTTATTTGAAGGTTTCTTTTCTCAATTTAATGCATGTTTTTAGCTCACCTGAGCACAACGTGTTCAAGGGTGAGCTTTTGTGATGGCCCTTCGTCCGGCGTCCGTCGTGCGTCATCAACTATTTAGCTTGTTAACACTCTAGAGGCCATATTTTTAGGCCAATCTTCATGAAACTTGGTCAGAATGTTTGTCTCCATAAAATCTTGGACAAGTTGAAATTGGGTCATGTGGGGTCAAAAAGTAGGTCACGAGGTCAAATCTTAGAAAAAACCTTAACACTCTAGAGGCCACATTTTTGGCCCAATCTTCATGAAACTTGGTCAGAATGTTTGTTTTCATAAAATCTTGGACAAGTTCGAATTTGGGTCATGTGGGGTCAAAAAGTAGGTCACGAGGTCAAATCTTAGAAAAACCTTGTTAACACTCTAGAGGCCACATTTTTGGCCCAATCTTCATGAAACTTGGTCAGAATGTTTGTTTCCATAAATCTTGGTCAAGCTCGAAAGTGGGTCATGTGATGTCAAAAAGTAGGTCAATATGAAAAATCCAACATATGTTGCTCATTTATAATCAGGTGAGCGATTCAGGGCCATCATGGCCCTCTTGTTTAGTGTTAAAACAGAATTTAGATTATAAATAGAGTGCCTTAGACTTTATGAATGTATAGACATTGTATATTTGAATAGATAGGAGCACATTGTTTACTGTATATATCTTGCCTGGTGGAATTAATCTGATACTTTGAAAGGGATAAAGACTCAAATTGAAGGACAGCTCCCTTGAAGATAAGACCATTTTATATTCACTTATGACATACTTATATTAAACTTTCCTTCCTATTTATATACATATTTGGAATGCAGTACATAGCACAATAGTCATCCAATATATACCTATGGAAGTTTTGCCACTGGATAAATATCCTATGAAAGGGACCAAATTGGGGGAAAGATATTAAGCAAGTTTGATTGGTCTTTTGTCTCTTAAATTGTTTTTAGTTTTTATGTGAATAATGAAACTTGTATAATGTAATAACCCTGGTCATTGGATATCTGTCACTAAATAAGATATTAAAAAGAATCTCTTTTATGACATAGAATCACAGATACATGTATTTTACATTGATATTTGTCTTTGTTTGGTAGATATGTGCTGCTTCTTATGCACATTGTATTTTTGTACACATGTATTCATTTTTTATAATAAAATTTTACTAAAGAATGTGCCTGTTGCAAGTCCTTTGTAATTTCCTATGCAAAGAATGTGGGAAAAGATTAAAAAAAAATTCTGAAAGAGACTTAAACCCTTCAATACAGACCATTACCTTTAATCAACATCATGTAACACTGTAACCGCCTATAGACACATTGTGATACTGCTTCCTCATATAGATGTTGTGATACTGCTACCTCATATAGCTATTGTGACACTGCTACCTCATAAAGACATGTGACACTGCTACCTCATAAAGAAATGTTTTGACACTGTTACCTCATATAGACATATTGTGACACTGCTACCTCATATAGATATTGAGACTGCTACCTCATAGTGACACTGCTACCTCAAATAGACATGACACTGTTACCTCATATAGACGGTGACACATCTACCTCATATAGACACATTGTGACACTGCTACCTCATATAGACATTGTGACACTGCTACCTCATATAGACGTGACACTGCTACCTCATATAGACATATTGTGACACTGCTACCTCATATAGACAGTGACACTGCTACCTCATATAGACACATTGTGACACTACCTCATATAGACATATTGTGACACTGCTACCTCATATAGACATATTGTGACACTGCTACCTCATATAGACACATTGTGACACTACCTCATATAGACATATTGTGACACTGCTACCTCATATAGACATATTGTGACACTGCTACCTCATATAGATATTGAGACACTGCTACCATATAGATTGTGACACTGCTACCTCATATAGACATGTTATGACACTGCTACCTCAAATAGACATGACACTGTTACCTCATATAGACAGTGACACTGCTACCTCATATAGACACATTGTGACACTGCTACCTCATATAGATAGTGACATTGCTACCTCATAGACATGTTGTGACACTGCTACCTCATAAAGACATGGTGTGACACTTGTCTCATAAAGACATGTGACACGGTTACCTCATAGATATGTTGTGACACTGCTACCTCATATAGACATGTTGTGACATGGTTACCCTCATATATACATATTGTGACACTGCTACCTCATATAGACATGTGACACTGCTACCTCATATAGATGTTGTGACTGCTACCTCATAGACATGTGACACTGCTGTCTCATATAGACATGTTGTGACATGGTTACCTCATATAGATTTGTTGTGACACTTTTTACCTCATATAGATGTGACACTTTTTACCTCATATAGATATGTTGTGACACTTTTTACCTCATATAGATATGATGTGAGACTTACCTCATCTAGACATGTTGTGACCCTGCTACCACACAAAGACATGTGACAGTTTCATCTCATGTAGGTGTTATTTTACAAAAGTGTCTAGACAAGTCTATATGAGGTAAAGGCTTCAACTTGACCAACAACTTTTTAGACATCAGACGGGACTAAGATCAAACCTAGGTTGATATGGTAAAAAGCCAGATATCCAAAGAACTACAATATTTTGAATTACATCAATAGTCGGGCATGGTATTGATTGGCAAATCTAAGTAATATATTTGCTTGTTTATTGTTTGGTGGGTTCATTTCTCACTGACAGAATTTTAGGGACGTTTTGTCAACATGATAGTGCTTCCACATTGTATTATAATGGCAGGATACTATAATTGACAATGGGTCAATCAGTCCTGGAACTAGCCTTATGAACTGGTGGTCAAGATTCAGGAAGATATGTCTATACCATATCCCTATTGTGGATCAGAACCCTTACAGTACATAGCCCCCACCTCTGTGAGGCAGGGCCAAACATTGGTACATCAAACCCCCCCCCCCGCCAGTTACAGTATGGAAACTCTAACCACTTGGCCATAGGGATCAGTGCATTTGGGTTAACAAGAGCTGTTAGATGACAGCTCACTCGACTATTCAAAATGCTTGATGATAAATCAGATGAAATCTATTTCAATTCTTGCCCTTCACATACCCAGTATATAATGATGGTCAAAAATGATGTACCTTGATAGTCGGATTCCCCTGAATATGTTTATGAAGTCTAAAATCAATCCCATGCCTAGCTATTGAGACACTGTGCATGTAAAACTTTAACCAAAATATCCAAGTCAGAAATGGGCCTTAATTTGTATTAAATTCAGTCAAAGAGTTATCCTCCTTGGTTTTCTGATGCCTTCGAATGCAATACCATGCAAACTCTTATCATCTGGAAACTTGTTTTCTATTTTTAGTCACAGTGACCTTGACCATGACCCATCTGACTTTAATACAATAACAAGCAAACTCTAAGCTAGCTATATATAAAGTTTAGTACTGATTTGTCTTCTCTGACTCCAGTTATCATCCAGACACTTATTTTCTATTTTTAGTCACAGTGACCGTGACCCGGCTGACTTGAAATACAATACCAAGCAAGCTCTTCATATAAGCTACCTGTACAAAAAGTCTGGTATTGATATGTCATGTATGACTCAAGTTATCATCCAGAAACGAAAGTTTGATGCCGCACGCCAATACGACAACATTCGGCAATCTAATAACCAAATTTTTTTGTTAAAAATCTGGTTAAAAAGGGGACATAATTTGTATTAAATTCAGTCAAGAGTTATCTACTTTGGTTGCCTGATACCCCTAAACATATTTATAAACTTTAAAATCAATACCATGAACGGTTACTGAAATAAAAGCTGGATAGTAGCTTGCATGCAAAACTTTAACCAAAATTTTCTATTGCATGTAAAACTTTAACCAAAAGGTCTAAGTCAAAAAGAGGCCAAAATTTGCATTATATTCAGTCAAAAACTATCTGTCTCTATAGTATGATACTGCTGGACATATTTAAGAAGTTTTAAATCAATGCCATGTCTGTTTACTGTGATATAAGCATGAAATCTGTGCATGCAAAACTTTTACCAAAATTTTTAAGTTAAAAAGGGGGCCATAATTTGTATTAAATTCAGCCAAGAGTTATCAACCTTGGTTGTCTGATATCCCTAAACATATTTCTAAACTTAAAAGTCAATACCATGAACAGTTATTGAGATAAAAGCTTGATAGTAACTTGCATGCAAAACTTTAACCAAAAGGTCTAAGTCAAAAAGAGGCCAAAATTTACATTTTATTCAGTCAAAAACTTTCTTTCTTTATAGTATGATACTGCTGGACATATTTAAGAAGTTTCAAATCAATCCCATGTCTGATTACTGAGATATAAGCATGAAATTCCTTGCATGAAAAACTTTTACCAAAATTTCTAAGTTAAACAAGGGCCATAGTTTGTATTAAATTCAGTCAAGAGTTATCTACCCCAGTTGCCTGATACCCCTAAATATATTTATAAACTTTAAAGTCAATACCATGAACGGTTATCGAGATAAAAGCTGGATAGTAACTTGCATGCAAAACTTTAACCAAAATGTCTAAGTCAAAAAGAGGCCAAAATTTACATTATATTCAGTCAAAAACTATCTGTCTCTATAGTATGATACTGCTGGACATATTTAAGAAGTTTCAAATCAATGCCATGTCTGTTTACTGTGATATAAGCATGAAATTCCTTGCATGCAAAACTTTTACCAAAATTTCTAAGTTAAACAAGGGCCATAATTTGTATTAAATTCAGCCAAGAGTTATCTATCTTGGTTGCCTGATGCCCTTAAACATATTCATAAACTTTCAAATCCATACAATAAATGGTTATTGATATATAAGGATGATATTAACTTGCATGCAAAACTTAAACCAAAAGCTGCAATGCCGATGCAAAGGTGACTGCAATAGTTCTCATATTCTTCGAATAGTCAAGCTAATGAGATGGTTTCATGAAAATGATAAAACATGTTAAGATTTTTATGTTTATTTTAAAGTGCATCTTTTAAATGCATATAACATTACAATAACAACAATTTTACAAAAAGATTACATTCATTCTGTCAACAGAATCTCAGACAAACAAAATGAAAAGTTAAAAAATGCAATCATCAGTCATTTGTTGAATTTAAAAAAAAAATCATGAAATGCATTAAATATTCAAATGAATTTCAGAAAATATCAAAATATGGCCAAAACCTGTCAGTACAGAAATCTAGTTTATATGTAATATATATACCGTGTGTGGATAAAACATACACATACAGTAGTACAAACATTCATATTTAAACTCTTAAACTTTCACAGAAAATTGCACATTTCAACTGATATTAAATAAATTGACATACTTGTAGTAAATATACATGTATCTGGAAAAAAATGCCATAGTCTTTTTGTAAGTTTTTGGTAAGAGTAACGCACATATTCAGAATCAGCAACAAAGGCCAGTATGTAAATTATAGAAATACCTATATATTGCCAATATCAATATAATCAGGAAAAAAAAAAACATTCATGAATCAATCTGTTTTTTTTTCATTATAAATGTGTAAAACAGTCAGGTGCACTTGATTCTGTTCAAATACGCTACATATTCTTGAGTTAACCTTACTACCAGGTCTCTTTGGATGGGTGGTTTCCAAGTAAAGATTAAACTTTCTACTCCATTTGTCTTTGGTACTTTGAAAGTTGCCTAGAATTAGGTAGTTAAAAAAGGCTGTGTATATGACAACTCACCAAACATTATCTTTTTTTTTTTAATATAAAATTTCTATTAACTACATTCGTTTCTATTTAAAGACATTGTTTTGTTACAATTATCTCTTTGAATTACTAAACCATCTACATGTAAATAAAACTTTTAAAATCAAATAAAGGGAGAATACCCAGATGATATAAAGTGATTTATAAGACCTGACCACACAAATTCACTCATAATAAAATATTCTACAAAATCACTGGTCACCCTTCCTTCCAAAAACAAGCACAGCATAAAATTACCTAGATTTACTTCAGATATCTCTTTACAGAATCATCTAAACAAAATTAAGCAAAATCAGCCAGCAAGTATTTTCAATCTGCATTTATTTGCAAAATTCTGATCAAGATTTCACTAGCTATATCTGATCAAGTTTAATGAAAAAGTTCACTTGCTAAATTGTATTCAAGTTTTCTGACCATTAAGTATTCACCGGTTATATTTTAAGACAAATTCCAATTGAGTTTACCAATCACGTTTTCATTTTCTATATTCATTATTTTATCAATTTATGAGCTTCTTTTTTTTTTCCCTGTATTTCAAAAGTATGTTCATATTCATACTGTTCAATACAAAGGCATGTTCCTCAAAAATGAATATGTTTTGCAAAAATTTAAATAGGTCTTTTATCATGAATGAGGGTATAAAATTAATCTTAATCTTTGAATCAAAATCAAAAACCAAAACAAAAAAACTTTAAAATTAACACATACCTAGGTTATTTTGAAGTTTCCTTTTGATAATAATGATTTGGTTGTACCATTTTGTCAAAATGAGGTGATTTATATAAACACTTGATACGTTTCTCAAATAATCTTATGGGTACAGATTCTATAAAAGCAACTTAACTATTCTCTCTTATAGTAAAGATTAAATACAAATAACCACTGTTTCAATAACACATAAATTACTGCATTAGTGATAAACTTAACTTAAATCTTTGCTCAATAATATTGTACAACTGAATGGATATCCAAAATCTATTTTTGGTAAGAATATCCGATATTGTTCATTTTTAGCAAATGTTAAATGAATAATGAAACCATGGGGTCTTTCATTCCACATCATTGCACAGAAACACTAGGACTTCCTGCATGGTAACCATGGCAACCAACTGATGGCCTACGACCCAGTCAAAACATGACACTGTCATTCCAAACAAAAATCACAGAATTACAAAATGAAACCATAAAAGGACACAAAATCATCTTTCATAAAACACAATAAAAATCTTAACAATAATATAATACATCTTTTGTTTTGTAATAATCTTGTTTAACAATTAAAAAATTATCATAAAAATTTATATAACGTAAACAGTTTTACTGTTTAGACTGACAACATATCCCCAGCTCCAGACTGCAATTAAAGTTTATTAAGGAATCATTTCTCACAATGGTCGCTACCCAATATATCTACATCCAGACATGGACTTTGTTCTCAAGACACCTTAATAGTTTTCTTTATTATTTCATCCAGGCCAATTTAAGAATAAACTTATCACTGCAAAACTTCAACAAAAAACTGAAAAGGGTTCATAGCCCCACCGACTTTATCCTTGTTCAAACCACAAGTCTCATTCATTTAACATTTTTAGGCTCTGCATCTTAAGTATGTAAGTTAACCCTTTCCCTCATATAGACTCATTTTAACGCACTCAATAGGTACCACATAAAGCCTGATCTGCAGAAAGCCAAACTCAAACCTTACCAAATTTAATTGTAAAATCCTCATTTCCAGACCACTGAGGAGCAGCGAACAGCATAAAACCTGATCAGCCTGCGAGTTACTCGCAGGCTGACCTGGTTTTATGCTGTTTGCATAGGTCTTTTCATGGTGTCCTCTATGAGGGAAAGGGTTAATAGAGCAAGATGGGAAGCAACACATATGTTCCAGTATAGTCTTCACTTCAGATTTATTTTTTCAGATCAGCAAGTTAGTACACAGAGTGTTTTGTTTTAGTTTTTCCTTAAGCAAGATATGGTCTGTAAATCCTAGTATAGATACTTCAGAAAAATAAGTATCTCGTATAAAGAAAGATATTAAGGTGTTTTGTTAATAATGCCCGATGTCAAACTTCTATATGACAACACCACTGAAACATCCATCTAACAAGCCCTTCTCACATCAAAATTTCTTCAGATGCTTTACATTTAAACATTGAAAATATATCTATATCTCTTCTTCAAAAACAGAAGTTCAATTTTCCAATGTTAATCCCAACCTCTCTGCTAAAACCATTACCGGGTATTGTTTAATAACAGAATTTATTTTAAAAAAAATTTTTAAATACTTTTGTATAAATATCTATATCATTGCAAAAATCATCCAAACAAAAGCCATTTTTTTATAAAATATACAGTGGAAGCCAAAGTACACTTAAAAGACCCATCTTGAAAATATATATTGAAATATAAAAATATATTAAGCCAATAGGAGATTTTTTTAAAATATTTTCTGAGAATACACGTATACATATTTCACTGTAAGCAAGAATAAAGCACAGAATAAAAGACTTTAGCAGAAAAGAAGAAAGCAAATATGACGGTAAACATGTGCAGCAAGTCACCGGTTTATCAATAATCCTTCTACTAGAGAAAAATTCAAACAGTATTGTAATCCTGTTATGTCATTTGGCCTTTCTATTCCATGAGCTTCAAATTCCGTAACTCTTATTCTTTCATTATCATTGAAAACATCTTACACGGGGAAAACTACACGTGTCAGTACAACATCTCGTTTTGGCCTTCAATAATAAGAAAACATACAGACCATTATAAACAATCAGCGAACAACTTTCTATTATATTTGACTCTGCAGTTAATAATCACCAAGAACGAACTATTGAGAGCTGGTATCAGAACCTCTGCTCATTCCCTGAACTGTTTACTAGCTGTCAATAATCTTACAACTAGCTACTCTGACTAGACCAAATGTTATTCAGATTGATTCAAAATATGGGTATTGACAAATATTTAGAATAATTTCAAGTAGCTGACAGTTCTGTCTTGACTTACTATCAAAGAGTTAAGAGAAAATAACTTGCAAAAATATTCCTTTATACTTTCTTAAAATTGAAGACAAAAATAATGTCTCTGGTGAGGAATGGGCTCTTGTTTTCAGCCATGAAATAAGGTTGTTGTTTTTTAATAGGGAAATGTATTAAAAGAAATTTTATACGATTTTTTTTTCAATTACATTTCAATTGTCAAAAATATTTTAAGCCATCAATTCTTTATCATTTAATCTAACTCACTGTAGAAACATTTACATTCAACAAACTCTTGTACAAAATACAATCAACCTGATCTCAGCCTAGCTTAAGTCATAAATAATAAACTGTTAAAAAAAAAAATCAGGATAAGACATTTAAGTGGGTGTGTTCTTAAAGATATATTGGCTTACATGTTGAAGTAAAATTTGACCAAGTAGCCTAATATGATTTTATAAATACAAGTGATTGAGAGCCAATATAAACAGAGGTAATCATAGACCAATAGCCATATCAGAATCCTCCAAGCCGGACCTACCTATAGGTTACAACTAGCAAGATAGCTTGCGTGTAATGCCCCAATTTACTAGTAATTCTCCCACGGTTATGAACAAAATGTATGATACAGTAGTAGTAGTAGTATAAGGAATGGATTTCTTAAAGGTGCATATTATTTACATGTGTTGAAATGACTTATGTACTAAGATAAATGTATCAACACTGACAGAAGCCAATATCTGTTTCCCACGACAAACCATACCCAGCTTTGTTATCGCCTGCAGGTGACTGGGCTACACAAAACATACAAGATCACCTCTCATACAGGTCTCTCCGCTTGCCACTACCAAACTGAGGCTCGTTTCTCTAAACTTTGTGTGAAAATAATATTATATTATTGATTTTTTTTTTCTTTAATAAAACCTAAGAGTTTGAATAATGCAATGAAATGTTCATTTTTCTTTTTGTATTTTTGTGCAAATAAGAAATGAGTAGATACTATGTAGGGCAATACATTAAGGGCTGAAATTCATTTTTTTTTTGTAAAAAGTTTAGTGAAACGGACCCCAAGTTCAAAAACCTACAGGAACAAATATCTACAGCATGTTGTGATAGACTGGTACCATACACACTCTCCCTTATGGTCAGAGACATGTTCTAGACTGGTTCAAACTACTTCTACAAGGACTGGTTACACTGACAACAGGAATGATATACCAGAGTTCAGATCATTACAGTTCCAAACTTTGATATCTACAACTTTAAATGCCCTTGCAAACTGTAAATTTCATGATTCTGATGTTGTCATATTTCATATTATAATAACATGATTATTCATAACCTTTTAATACATGTATTCCATGCCGTAATGTTTTTAATATTAAACATGACAGTTATGATTCTAGACCGACATATTATATATCCAGTGTTTTATATCAGTGAGAAACAATACACAATTGTCAACCCTTACAAACCTGGTTTTTTACTTGTTTACAATAATTCATTCTGTGCAAGACTTTGTTTTGATACTACCATGTCATAAAAAGCTTGATGCAAATAAAAAATAAAAAGGAAATAAAAACAGATGTCATCCTGACGTCAATACAGAAAAAAAAGTCACTGAAACCTGACGACAACTGACTAGTCATTGTAAACAGTGTTATTTCTGGTAAGTAAATAAAACCATCCTAATATTAAATATTGATTCTTTCATAACCAGATGACTGAACCTTTTCATAAAACTATAAATGTAAATTGTCATTGTGCATACTTGTCTTGATATATTCTGAGAGATGGGTCAACACTCTATGCGTATGGAAAATTCACATGGATTTTAGAGTAAATTTCCTGCATTACTTTTTCTAAAAATTTGTTTAAGTCTAAATATTGCCTTGAAAAACACAGGACATAATTTCAGAGAAAACTCTTACAAATAAATGAAAACAATCCAATACAGTGCAAGAAAATTTGATTCAGCATTCAGCGCATGTGATGAACAAACTAGGGTTTGCTATTCTAATGGAAACAATAAAAAATAATATATAGTATTTAAGTATGGTCCTTGGACTTGTATCAGCTTCAGACAACCCCTTTATAATAAATCCTGACAATTGGCTGGGGCTTGAATTTCATATTGTTGATTGTTGCCATGTTGCGAAAGACTTTGGAACCAGTCCTCCAATGTACCTATCATTCTGACATACATGCATACAGTTTGGAACACAAATTTAAGCTTGAAACAAACAGTCTGACGAGGCGCCCACTCTCCGATTACATGTACCTATCATCACTAACTAAAGTCAATATATATTATGTACAATACACGTGGCTATTTCATAGAGTGTGTGTGTTTCTTTGAAATGCACAATAATAAATTAAATATAACAGATTAAATATGATGCAGAGCAAGTCCATATCTTGCCACATTTTGAGACATGCTCTAAGATACAAATGAAGATTTTTGTTTCCTCTGCTCCTTACCAAGAAATAAATCCATGTGTTTGTTGCCCTTATAACAATGAAAAAGATCTTTCCAAACACAGTGGCCCTATATTTCAAGAATCAAAGAATGACACAGATGTCATGGTTGTCAACACCTAGCAGCTGACTTATTAATTTTTCATTAATTAAGCTTTTTTTGAACTTCTCATCCGCTTTATATTTTCATTTTTAATTAGGGTGATTATCCGAAACTACATTTGCTGTTCATCATTTTCTGATAAATAAACCATTGCTTTCCGATATGTCTTTGAATGTCAGCTGTTAGAATGCCTTTTTACTATGTTGGGCTTGTTTACCTGAAGTTATTCTCACATTAGATATAACAGAATGGACAGTGAAAGAGTATCCTTTTGATTGAGTTTCCTGTAGAAATTCTCACCACAGAATGTATTGATTTTCTGATGTGAAGAGTTTAACTTTCTCCTTGAACACAGTATGGAGCACATTTATGGGTTTACTTCCCCTTACATGTATATATATATAAACAGAAATCCCACAGTATCCAGGAGAAGGTGGTTGGCTTGGTGAAGTATTGGTCAAGTTGGTACACGCCCCCGTGGCCCGTCACAGGAGGATGCAACACAGGCTACAGCTGGCCTCCCCGCTCTTGTCCTTCTTCAACTGACCTGTACACAGAACAAACGGGTTAGACAGGGGACAGGTAGGGGTAGTAAGGGGGGTTGATTAAATAATGGGCAGGTTTGTGTGGTTCCTGAATGTTTTACAGACAAGAAGACAGACAGAGCCATAATGAGAAAGAGAGAGAGAGGGGAGAAACATTAAGAGAGGGGGGGGGGCACCGTGGTCCAGTGGTAACATATCTGATTGCGGATCCGAAGGTTGTGGGCTTAAACCCTGTTGGGGCAAGAATTCTTCATGACCTTCCTGGACGCAAAGTACTGGTCCAACCCAGGGACTTAGTATGAGTTGTAAGAACTTGTTTCCCAATCAACGTAAAATAAATAAGTTTAATCTAAACCAAAAACTAATAAGGGAGAGAGTCTGTGACCACTGGGAATCTGAAAGTCCGAGAGAGAGGGAGATGACACAGGTTATTCCATAGATGACTTACACAGGAATGTGGTAGAAGCATACATATAATTACAATATCACCTCCGAATTCGAACACCTGTGGGACCGGCTAAAAAGTTTGGATTTTGGAAGTTTCTGGAATTCAGAAGTCTGGAATGAATTGGACCAGTACATATGTACTGATGTTTCTTAATGGTTGAGAATGGTGTCATTCTTGTAACAAACTGTTAAGTGTAATTATCATCATATTCTTTGAAGCTTTATCATATATATATTTATATTTTGTTTGCAAAAATGTTTATGTGATTTCCCATAATCAATTACATATATCTTACTTCTCTTTCTCTCTCCCACCCTCCCTCCTTCTTTCTTCTCTCTCTCTCTCTACTTGCCTTTTATTTCCCTCTCTCTTTCTCTATTTGCCATTTTTATGTCAAAATGGGTTATGTTAATGTTGATTCCCAGCATTTTTTTTTTCATTCTTTCTCTCAACTTTATTTTTCTCTCTCAAACAAGAAGTAAATGAAGACACTGTAGCCTAATTAATTACGCTTCTAACGATACCACACTTACACTTAAGCTGTTAAAGATGTTTGTTGCAAAAAATATCAATTAATTCACTTATCACCACTTTAAAAATTTACAATGTGTCACTAATTGCCTATGTATTCGCCAGTGCAAACATGGAGGCCTTATGTGTGTCAAAATAATACAATGTAGACAGATTGTGATTATAACGCGTTTCAAAATAACGATCACTGCTGATTAATAAACAATCAATCATCATCACCATTGCTTACAGCAGGTGACACAAAAACCAACCATTATGCTGTGGTTTGTTTGATCTAGTGCTGCTCTTTTCTTTTCTTTTTTCCTTTTTCTATCTACTTTCCTCACAAAAAAACAACAAAAATCACTTTCCTCACAAAAAACAAAACAAAACAAAAAAACAGTTCCTTTGATAACAGTTGTTTAATCAGGAGGACTAGTCACAGTTAGCTATATGATCAGTGAGACAATACATTTTATATGACCTTGTTGATATTAGGATTTACCAACTTACTCTCTAGAGATGACAAGGTGTGAAAGCAAATTCAAAACCAGGTGTTAAAGTGACAGGTTGCCATGGAGCCTGGTTGCCAAGGACATACAGGGAGATTTGATAATGACTTCGAAGAATTGCCGAGAAGTAATATAGGATATAAAAACTTGGGACCAGGTACAAACGTTGAGGAATCCAAATTGCAGGTTTGAAGAACAGCCCTAATATTTATATAGAGTAAGAAGGGCTAAATCAAGGGACTGAGCTTGAAGCTCAAGTCATCACCGGTATTCACATTGAGGGACAGTGAGACCACAATACCTACAATACATTGAATATAAGAAGTGCCTTCAAGCTAAATTAAGGAGTGCTTTCTAATTCCTTCTCATAAACTGGTAAACTTCTTTCAAGTGCTTTTAATTACAATCTGAGCAATTCAAGATTAAAGAACATGCATTCCTTCATGTGCCTTTACAATTTTCACAAAGAAATTACTTTATATACTTTGTGTATTATGTGTTCATTTGTAATAAAAATATTACAACATATTCAATAAAGTGTTTGCTACATGTTTCCATAGAAACATGATCAATGCTGCTGGGTGCACAATCCTATTTCTCATTGTGTTGATGTAACTTAGAACACTGTAATATTAAGCAACACATTCAGCTACATCCAAGAAATTTCATGTGCCTTAAGTGTGATATAAAGATCATATTTCCAGAAAATTATATACATGTATTTGCATTGTTTTCTTTTGGTACTGAGATCGTGAGAATATAAGATATTCATTGTTTGTCTTTGATAACATCACAATATCAATTGATGGTTTTGAGTTGTGATGTGATCAAGTTTTTTTCCAGTCTGTTGTTAAAACAGATCAATTCAATGTTTCTGAGATCTGGACAGCTAAAGTATATAGGGCCTCTTGTGTACAGCCCTTCCTTGTGCAGATAGACTTCTGAATATGACGACAAGTCCTACCTCAGCTATGTGGTATCAGATCTGTCAATGAGCCTCTGCTTAGCGTCGCAATACAGAACATTATTTTATGAGCCTCTGTTTAGCGTCGCAATACAGAACATTATTTTATGAGCCTCTGTTTAGCGTCACAATACAGAACATTATTTTACATTTCAATTCCTTTTGGTACCAAGATGCCTTTGACAAATTACTGGCCTATTGCAGGATGTGTATTCTAACTGTCAGTGATAATATTGTGAAAGTTGGACCGGTTACATCACTGACATTCATTTGTGATGCTGAACTGGATTTTTTATCCTGCATACTGTCTCTTTACACAAACAACAGTTACTGTACCATGTTATTTAAAAATATCTCAATATTGTTTTAACAACACACCTACTAGTTTACCTGCTGTCCAGTAAAAAAAAAACTAATAACCAGACTTAAACTGGAAAATGAGGTTTTATATGCTTCCACTAAAATACTAGGGTTTATAACAGTAGGAATCAGGAATAAAACCTGACCAGTCTGAGAGTTGCTACATACTCTGTTCCCTTCTCCTCAATGTACAACCTGCATTGAATCAGAATTGCTGTTGGTATGATATGGACTTACTGTGCGGGGCTTACTCTGGGTCTGAAGGGGAAATAGGCTCCCTTTCCTACAGACACAAATTTATTTAAAAAGTTGATCTGAAAAAAATAATGGGTCTGTAAACTTATTTCTGGAGTCCAAGACCAATCTGATGTTATATTTGGTGGATCATATGGGGTTATTAAGGCTGGCTTCAGATTTGAATTTAGAATACTTTTATCTGTTCATGCCCAACTTCTCATGGGTACATTCTAGTGTTTTCCTGGCCATAGAGAAAAATGGTGAATCTGAGAATCATAGTAAAATATTTGCAAGTTAACAGGTATTGCAACTGAGAGAACACAAACATATCTAAAAGGCCTCTTTTTTTGCATTTGGAACTAGTCTATGAGTGTGTAGAGAGCAGTCATGTTTGATAGCTTACCCTGATTGTTTGGCTCCGGCAAGTTTTCTCTGGCCACCAGATGCATTACTGTGGTCTTTCCTAGAGGTAGCTGTAATGCTGCAAACAGAAGAACACGCCATCATTGAACAGTTAATGGAAACCCTCACAAATATTTCCCCCTGACACAGTGAAAGTATCAGTGCATCTGGGAACCTAACAGTTTTACCTGATTACTGAAACCAAACAATAAATTCAAATTACCACTTTCCAGTTTTCAACTCTCCCTACATGATAAATATGTTAATAACATGGTTTTACTCTAATGCAAATTTAATCAATAAAATCTACATGCACTTCATCAAATAATAGATTTAAAAATGAGAACCTAGAGCCAAGAAAAAAATGGGGTCTGTTGTCTGTTGATACTCATTTGATCATGGTAATTTAGTTTGCTCATCAAACAGAAGAAATTAAATGCCCATATCAATATCTTGTTGCAAGAAAAGAGATGGTTGTTTTTCCAATTGTAATAGAAATTCCAAACATCTCAGAATGAACAAGAGCTATCTTTGACAGTGATACATACCCCCATCAAAAGCCTTGACTTTTACAGGTTTTGCAGGAAAAGGTTACTGGTAAACCCCATCTCTAACCCTTGTTAGATTCAAGTCTATGTCAACTCCTCACAAACATAATCAGAAACCTATTCATATACTCTTTTGTATAATCTAGCCCTTTCTTGGTAAATAATTGAATACATGGTATCCCAGGTTAGCTATTGAATTATCTGATAGTATGAATGTAACAGAATGGGATAAGGCACGTTCCAAATTAGCCCCCATTTCACTTTGTAACGTGAAGGAAGAAAAATAAGATAGGAGTCTGTATAATACCCCAAATAGAACTAGGAGTGACTTTCACAAGACCTGTCAAAACCTGAGGTCCCCTACATCCCCCTCCCCACCCCCTGTTGCCAGCCCTGCTATGAAGAAACTTGTATGACAAGTACACTTACCTCCTAACGTTACATTGCCATGCAAGAATCGTCCTTGATATATCAATCTCAGTATATTCGTCTCTGGTAACTTTTCCTCTGACCATTCTGAAATTTGATAATATGAGTTAATTAAAATGTTTGCTTTCTTTCTTCTAATTTTAATTTGATTAGTATCTGGTTTACAAGGGGGATTCCATCTTACAATCATAAAAGAAATATTATACATGTTTAAACCCATGATTTTCCAATACAGAGGGTCTAATACACTCAGTGACACGAAAATATTGCCACTTCATATTTCAAAGAATAATATACTGTTCATAAGAGAAAGAAAATAATATTTATGGCCATGGATTTTCCTTGCTGAAGTGCCTGTGACATTGAACGTAAAAGCAAATACCTGTAGCTTAAAAAAATGCATACACATTTTCCCATCCATCAATCCATTTGTTTCATTCTTAAAGGTATGAATCAAAGCAATTCTTTGTTTCAAATGTATAACTTTAAAAATAATCACCAAAGCAGTCTGTCTTATTGTTTAAATTATTTCATGAGTACTGTTGAACTTTTTACCACAGAAATGAACTAAGCAACCAAAATAAATCCTGATCAATCTGCAAGCATCTGTCATGCTGATCAGGGTTGATGATGGTTGCTGCTCCTGTAACTCAATGTTATGTAAACCAAAACATAATGCCATAAACCTGCTTTAAGTGAGGACCACTTCTAATTTAATCTAGACATGACTTCATATACCTGGCTGTTTAACCCTTTCCCTCATATAGACTCATTTTGACGCACTCAATACGTACCACATAAAGCCTGATCTGCAGAAAACCACAGTTAAACCTTACCAAATTTAATTATAAAGTCCTCATTTCCAGACCACTGAGGAGCAGCGAACAGCATAAAACCTGATCACTCGCAGGCTGATCTGGTTTTATGCTGTTCGCATAGGTCTTTTCATGGTTTCCTCTATGACGGAAAGGGTTAACCATTTACCTCATAAAGACACTTTCTGACACTTGACTGCATGTGCCTATATAATATAGTAGCTCAGATTCTACAAAGTCTGCAGGCAAAGAAAAATCCATTGATTAATATACCTATAAATTTATATTCAAGTCATAATATTGTACATGAATATCCCTAAGGAAAAGTGGCATGATGTAAGTGAAGCAAGGTTTGAGAATGCTGTATGAGGAAACAGGAGAATCTTTCTTTGTACTGAAATACATTTCAGGAAGTGTCTATCATCTAATTATGTGCAGGGTGAGAAGTTTCAAAAATAAATACTTAATGGTTTCTCTTCAATAGTTTCCTTTTCATCTAGCTGTCTGTCCTGGTGTGTTGTTGATGATATTTGAGGATCAGTTTACTTATATTCATAATAAGTCAATTTAATATCATATTTTGCCTGCAGGGAAAATAAATGTCCATGATATGACCATCATTAGTCAATCATTTATGATCTCTGTGACTAGGAGAGATTGGGTGGCCAAGTGCCATTGTCACATTCAAACAGAAAAAGTAACATTGAAATGTTCAAACAAGAGTTGTCACAGTCACCATGACAAATACTTCCTAAGAAAATCGCTGACATTAAAACCTGGGTCACGTATATGACAGGACCATCTTTCTCCTTTTGACTATTTGTGGCCTTGACTTTTTTTAGGCTACAGTCTTGGATCTTGCATGTGCCACATATCTGGAAGCCTGTTTGTGCCATGTTATTTCAAAATGGTTATATATGTAAAACAACATTAAGAGCATGGGCACAGAAAAAAGTGGCACTTTTCAACCTTTGGCCTGTGACCTTTGAGCAACAGACCTGGGTCTTGCTCAAGACACATTTTCTTCTCTAGAAGAACATTTGTGCAAAGTTAATTCAAAATCCATCAATGTATGATGGAGTTAGAGACTGGACAGTTACAAAATGTTTTTTTACTTTTGATCCAAGACTGTGACCATGACCTTTGAGTACAGACCTGGGTCTTTTGCATGACACATAGTCTCATAGGAAGAACATTCCTGCCAAGTTATTTCAAAATCCATCCATGCATAATCATTTAATGGAGACAGAGCCCGGACCTGACAAAATGTTCCCTTTTTGACCGTGGGAAAAAAGCAACATTATGAGCATCGGCACAGACAAAAAGTGTCACTTTTCAACCATGACATGTGATTGTGATATTGACCTTTGAGCTTGAGCAGTACACATAATTTTATCATTGAGAACATTTTGTGCCAAGTTCAAACAAGAGTGTTCTTTGGAACATGTGTTACCTGCTGAAGCGTGACGTAAAAAGTGTGACAGACAAACGAACAGACAGGTGACAGAAAAGTGATCCTTATGTTTCACCTCCGCTTACAGCAAGGACACAAATAAAATGTTCCCATTCTCTGCATTGTGTCTGTTGAAACAGTTTGCACCTACAAGAAGCATTATTCCTAGGCTTATAGCCTTTAAATACGAACAACTTACACTCATTTAATCTAAAACATGCTCAATGGCCATTGAGGACTGTGATCACTGGTACATTCTTCTTTACACAGATTGTAAATAATAGTGTTTGATTAGTTGTCAACCAAATACCGCACAGGTACTAGAGATGATTTACAAATGATTAACAGGATCTTATGACCTGTAGTAGCGGCCACATATATTAACCCTTTACCTCATGTATATAGTAGAACCTCTGAAAACTGAACGCTTTCGGACAGGACAAAATGTTCTGTTTCCAAAGGTTTTCGTTTCGGAGAGGTTTTTGCTGGGGCCATTCATTTCAGAGATGATAGGGTTATACATGAAATGTGAATGTATCTGCAATTATCATGTGATTGGGCAATCTGTCCTTAATGATTTTTTTTTCTCTTTATTCAATTAATCCCTCTCCCTCTCTGTCTTTCTTCAACAAGCATCCTTCAGATTGATAATGAAATATTGAATTGTTTCTTTAAATGTTTGTAAAACTAATGCATGCATGTTTCCCTGTTGTATGTACATACATGTTTACCAAGATGTAATTGCTCTAAATGAACTGACCAAGTTTCAGGTTTTTCTTCTAGTTTTTTTCTTCTTTAAATCAAGATAATAATTAATGGAATTATTATTCATTTTTTTATTTTTAACACCATATTTATTGGGCTGAATGCCGGCTTAATGACACAATTTCCTTATTATGATGTTTGCTCAATATTTGTGAATATATAATGGGGACAAAAGAACACCAAACAATTAACAAAAGAAATATTTAACTACATTACCGTGTACTTAATTACATGTGTGAACAAGAGCTGTCAGAGGACAGCACGCTTGACTATTCAAAACGCTTGTTGGTAAATCAAATGAAATCTATTTCAATTCTTGCCCTTCACATACCCTGTACATAATAATAGTCAAAAATGATATACCTTGATAGTCTCATACCCCTTAATATTTTTATGAAGTCTGAAATCAATCCTATGCCTAGTAACTGAGACATAAACACAATAACACTGTGCATGCAAAACTTTAACCAAAAATCCAAGTTAGAGAAGAGCCATAATTTGCATAAAATTCAGTCCAAAAGTTATCAACCTTGGTTTTCTGATACCCCTGAAAACACTCCTTAACTTTCTAGTCAATTCCACAAGAAATTACTGAGATATAAACTGGATAGTAGCTTGAATGCAAAAATTTAACCAAAATTCTAAGTTAAAAGGGGGCCATAATTTTCAATATATTCCATCAAGTGCTGTCTTCCTTTATAATAAGTATGATACCCCTAAACATATTAAAGATGTTTCAAATCAATCCCATGCCTGGTCTCTGAGATATAAGCATGAGAGTATCTTGCATGCAAAACTTAACCAAAATTTCTAAGTTAAAAAAGGGGCCATAACTTGTAATGTATTCCATCAAAAGTTATCTACCTTGATAGTATGATACCCCTAAACATATTAAAGATGTTTCAAATCAATCGCATGCCTGGATACTGAGATATAAGCATGAGAGTATCTTGCATGCAAAACTTTAACCAAAATTTCTAAGTTAAACAAGAGGGCCAAGATGGCCCTTGGTCGCTCACCTGAGAAAGATGATTGCTTAAGAAATAAAGATACTTGAGTGTAAAAGTGAAATCTGGCTTTTTTTATGGTGAAATGGGCATAACTCCTAAATTTACAAGTCAATATCAGTTATAATTGAACCCGATTGTGTTATGGGAAATTAAATTAAAAAAATGAAGTTGGTAGAGAATAAACAAAGTGAAATCTTGCATTTTTTGTATTAAAAGGGGCATAACTCCTGACCTAAATGACCCATCTCAGCCACAATTGAACTCAATCAAGACATTATGGTCATTAACAATGTCATAAAGTTTGAAGATGATTGCTAAAAAAAGGAAGATGCTAGAGTGTAAACAAAGTGATTTCTGGCATTTTTTTAATATTAAAAGGGGCATAACTCCTGACCTAATTGACGGATCTCAGCCATAATCGAACTTGGCCTAGATTTTATGGTCATAAGCATTGTCATAAAGTTTGAAGATGATTGCTCAAAAGATGAAGATGCTAGAGTGTAAACAAAGTGATTTCTGGCATTTTTTTAATATTAAAAGGGGCATAACTTCTGAACTAATGTTCCGATATCAGCCATAATCGAACTTGGCCGAGATTTTATGGTTATAAACATTGTTTTAAAGTTTGAAGATAATTGCTCATAAAATGAAGATGCTAGAGTGCAAACGAACAAATTGTGGACGACGGACGACGGACGGACGGACGGACGGACGGACGGACGGACGACGGACATTCATCGATCCTAAAAGCTCATCCTGAGCACACGTGCTCAGGTGAGCTAAAAAGGGCCATAGTTTGTAATATATTCCATCAAGAGTTATCTACCTTGGTTGTCTGATGCCCCTAAACATATTCATAAACTTTCAAGTCAATACCATGAATGGTTATTGAGATATAAGGTTGATAGTAACTTGCATGCAAAACTTTAACCAAAAGCTACAACGCCAACGCCAGGGCGACTACAATAGCTCTCATATTCTTCGAATAGTCGAGCTAAAAATCAATGATAATCTTCCTTTAATTTCGTCCGTATCTGATGTACTTGTTTATACAAACACCGGCTCCAGCAAGTATCTCCCCTAGTGTGATTGTCACACCTCTGTTTATTACACGCTTCCCCACCCCAAACACCTGTCACTTTGGGTGTCGCTTCCAATTAACACTAAATTTGACAGTTATACAATTAAGTTTGCCAATCGGTGTTCGGTTTCCGAAGGTAACTTTAAGAAAAAATGAATATATTTGGACCGAAAACTTCATTCGGTTTTCGGAATTCAGAGGTTTTGGTTTGCAGAGGTAAAGTTAATTAATATAGAATAAAGAACAACTACTTTGGGACCGGAAGAAAAGTACGGTTTTCAGAGACTTTCGGTTTTGGGAGGTACGGTTTTCAGAGGTTCTACTGTACATTTTGATGCATTGCTACTTCCCTATTTCCTCATACAATATTTTAACACAGATTTGACAGTCAGCACAGCAATTGAAAATCCATTAATTCATAAACTATTCAATGTTCAGTAAATCAAAATTCATTATAAATCCATGAGGTAAAGGGTAAAACAGCTAAACTTGATTAATCTGATCCCACCCTGTCATATGATTCATTTGACTTCTCTTCAGCACCCCCTGTCTTAAAAGGACAAATAATCCTGTTTCTAAGACTGGCTGGTTAAGGCAGACTTTAATGTTGACTGAGACAGTCACAAAGTTACATCCACTGTAGATCAGTCTCTTAATGTACAGAAAAATCAAGAATGTGTTTGATTTAAAAAGAAATTCAAACTGATACAGTTATATGCAAAGATAAACTGATTCATGTATATGTAAAAATACACTTTACATTAATTTTAAACTTAAAATATACAAAAACAGGTTTTTTCTTTTTATCAATTTTAAATAAAAATGTTTAACTACAGTGCAGATACTAAATATCTCTTAGTATTTAAAATTAAAACTGCTTGCATTAATGACTTATTATAAATTAAGGTGAGCCATGCTCTTCAAAGGGATACGTATATAAGGATATACATAGGTGTATTAACAATATGTAACCTGGTAACATGTGTACCAGGATGATGTACAAGATAACATCAGTTCACACTACACTTATGCTTTTGAAGATATTCAATCATGCTTGATATATATTTCATGATCATGTAAATTTACACAGTTTAATATCTTCTGTCTGACTTGCAAGATCAATGAACTAAACAGATCATAAATAGCACGCTATCTAATGAGATGATGATCAATGCTTACTGGGAAGATGCTAGTGTTTTCTCCCTGAGAATTTTGGGAGTACTGCATCGCTAACTTTATAACCCATATTAAATTGTCATTCTATGCTTTATTATAAAATAAAATTAAATAAATGAACAATATGGGTGTGGCATCATTTATCCATCTCGAGTAATGGATGAAATTTCAGGTACAAGTGTATAGGGGTAAGTCCATTGTTCATAATACAAGCACCTTTTTTTCGTGTTTTTAGAGGCAAAATTTTAAACCATGCCCTTCCCATCCATTGCTAAGTTAACAAAACAATGTGTTCTTTTATGTATTTGAAGTCGAGACCACTGACTACAAATGTACCAATTATCCCAGTGCCACTATTGGATAGCCTGAAAGTCAATTTGAATATTGTACAACTGTATTGATCTATGGTATATCTAGGAACTGCAAAGTGCTAAATTGAAGGACTATTTTAAAAAACTTCATGATCAACAGGACAATGACTTGAGCAGCCACAGACAAGGAAGGAAAACATGTCAGTTCTAATGTCTTGTGCACACCAACACATACTTCCTTGACTCCTCATTTACTCCTCATTCGAGTTCTGGACTCTAGAGTTTAGAAAAGGACAAGGATTGTTTTCCTCTATAAATATATGACAGAACACCAACTTTTAGTTTTTTTTTAAAGGATTCTTATTTCTTGGAATCCTCATGAAAACCCAGAATTTCCTCTATCAAAGTCTCTGCAACCCTTACCATGCTAAACTTCTTAATTGGACTAATCCTTTCTTCATTTCCGACTGTACCATTAGTTGTATATGGGAGTGTTTGCTGAAAATTTATTGACTGAATGGTAAATAGGGCACACCATGATCAGACTGTACGGATGTGCAGGCTGATCTAATGGTCTGCACGCGTCACTTGCCACAAGTGCCAACAGCATTACAAGTAAGACTGAAAAACAGTTTAATACTTGCAGTTCCAGATACAAGAAATACTCAAATTGGAAATGGTTATTGATTTTAATTACCTACGGTAATACTGCAACAGCCAAAGCCATGCAGCAACATAATCAACTTAATGGTACAGCCAATTAAGTAATTATGCAATTACTACAATGGTCATTAAAACAATTGAAAACAATCATCATTTTGCTCTTTATTTTTTGTCTTCCTGAAAAGAAATTTTCTGCCAGTAGTCAGGGATACAATGCATTGTGTTACCATTCCATTTGATAATTGCACATGACTAACTTGAAGGCCACACGTCATGATGTCTGGTGGCAACGGAAACAAATTCATCTCACAAGTAGCATTCCTGTTTTGAAAGACTTACCATTTTATTTCTTAATTTATGTTAACAGAACTGAATAGTTCAACTACTGTATTTATCAAAAATATTCTGGTGAATTTGATTTTAGACTTTGCAAGTACACACCTGTATTTACAGAAAACTTTTCATCTCACCAGATCAGTATTTTTGTCTTATTAACCCTTTCCCTCATAGAGGAAACCATGAAAAGACCTATGCGAACAGCATAAAACCAGATCAGCCTGCGAGTAACTTATGTTTTTGTTGTATTGGGGTTTACCATCGCTGCAATAGTATTCAATCATATAGTGACGTCCAGCTAATTACAGGTGGAGGAAGACCCCAAGTACACAGAGGTACCCAGGTAGAACCACCGACCTACCGCAAGCCAGCTGAAATAAACATTATGTATTTCCAAGTAAAGATTCTATTGTTTTCAAAGCACAGGACAATTTTTTTTTATAATTTTATGCATACTTATGTGTGTGTAACAAATTAGTAGAAATTATTGCCTACACATGTGCCAGAAGAAATTTCTTAACCCTTTCCCTTATATAGACTCATTTTGACGCACTCAATAGGTACCACATAAAGCCTGATCTGCAGAAAACCACAGTTAAACCTTACCAAATTTAATTACAAAATCCTCATTTCCAGACCACTGAGGAGCAGCGAACAGCATAAAACCTGATCAGCCTGTGAGTTACTCGCAGGCTGATCTGGTTTTATGCTGTTCGCATAGGTCTTTTCATGGTTTCCTCTATGAGGGAAAGGGTTAAATATAAGATCTTACCAAAAATTAGTGGTTTTTACATGGATGGATACATGGGTTATCCTGGCAGGTTTTTCTCATAATTATCCTTTTCTGGCCAGCACAAATTTGCCAAATTTTTAAAAGAAAATGGGAATATTTCAAAGAAAATGAAAAATAAAATCACAAGAAAACGTAGGACCCCCATACTCCGAGTCCCACTGTCTCCTACAATTTAACAAGAGGGCCATGATGGCCCTGAATCGCTCACCTGAGTACCATTGCTTCAACTGATGTCAAGGTTTTTAAACAGACAAGGATTCTGATATAACTTAATCTAAAACATTTTACCCCTGACAATACTACACACCAAATATCTAAGCAATGGGCCATATGGTTTCAGAGAAGACTTGGGCGCAGGGTCATTTATCACCGTAGGGCCAAGACTTTGAAAATCTTTGTAATGAACCATTAGATGCTACTACATACCAAAAATCTTAGCTCTATGCCTTATTGATTCATAGAAGAAGATTTTTTAAGATTTTCCTATTTAACTCTATGTAAAACAAGTGACCCCTGGTGTGGGGTCATTTATCACCATCGGGCTATGATTTGTACAATCTTGGTAGTGGCCCATAAGATGATGCTACATACCAAATATCTAAGCTCTAGGCCTTATGGATTCATGAAGAAGATTTTTTAAGATTTTCCTATATAACTCTTGTAAAACAAGTGACCCCTGGTGCGGGGTCATTTATCACCATAGGGCTATGATTTGTACAATCTTGGTAGTGGCCCATAAGATGATGCTTCATACCAAATATCTAAGCTCTAGGCCTTATGCATTCATGGAAGAAGATTTTTTAAGATTTTCCTATATAACTCTATGTAAAACAAGTGACCCCTGGTGCGGGGTCATTTATCACCATAGGGTTATGATTTGTACAATCTTGGTAGTGGCCCATAAGATGATGCTTCATACCAAATATCTAAGCTCTAGGCCTTATGGTTTCATAGAAGAAGATTTTTTAATTTTTATATAACTCTATGTAAAACAAGTGACCCCTGGTGCGGGGTCATTTATCACCATAGGGCTATGATTTGTACAATCTTGGTAGTGGCCCATAAGATGATGCTTCATACCAAATATCTAAGCTCTAGGCCTTGCAGTTTTGCAGAAGAAGATTTTCAAAGTTTGCATTTTTAAAATCTATTTTTAGCTCCTGTGACCTAATTATGCAATGGACCAGAACCATTTATACAACTTTAGTAGAGCTTCATCCAAGGAACATTCCTGCAAAATATTTTTCAAATTGGCCAAGCCGTTTAGGAGGAGATGTTGTTTGAAGCAATTGTTGACGCCGGACGCACGCACGCACGGACGCCGGACAAAAGGCGATCAGAAAAGCTCACCTTGAGCACGTTGTGCTCATGTGAGCTAAAAAGAGCCTTCAACTTTGATTCTTAACAAAAACCCTGTCTGGGGCAATGATTCTATAAAGAATGTTCTTTAAACTTGCTTGTTATGAAAATAAAACCTAAACCTCAGTCTCAAACATTGCACTCATAAATACTAACCATTGTAAAAAAAACAAACATTTACATTAATTTTAAATCATGAAAAGTTGATGTTTAGTGTGAACATTTGGTGCACAATTTCTCATTTTGTAAATTCATAATACCGTATATCTCACACATCACTCAATGAAGCTATAAATATGAGATCATTCAAATTCAAATGAACAACTGAAATACTACCTTTATATTCCAATTCAAGATTTATTTCTATTTTAATGACAGCATAATAATTTTGAAACAACTCAGACACTTCATACATTCACCTTTTATTTCAATGGCAAATATTTACTCCCAAAACACAATTTCATCTTTATTTCAAGATTCCTCCTTGCTTTCAAACATTGTCCTTTTAATGCCTTGTGTGTTTTAGTTTAGCATCAAGTTTATAAAGTATTTCATTACCTTGTGACACTTGTAAATACATAACGCTTAATTAAATATACAACTTGTCAAAAGGCTAGCTAGTAATGTTGGGGCGTGGCTCTAACAGAATTTAATACAATGTTTTAGTCACGAATCTATATTTGAACAAGAGGGACAATGGTGGAGCTAAAACATTCACCAGAACCATAAGTCTAATTGAAATAACTGAGTTCACAGAGAAGAATTTTGATTATTGAACAGGGTTGCTTGCAATGCTGTTCTATGGAAGCACACATTTTGCATCGCACAACATTTTTGGGGCTATATTTAGACATTGACATTTAGATTTCCCTCTTTTTTACTACACGGAGATAAAGTTCCGAATTTTGATTTCTGTCTTATCACTAAGTGGTGGTAATTTTCATGTTTATTTTAATACAACTGCATTATGGATATCGAAACTGAATTAAAATGTGTTGATATCTATGCTGGAGATAATGTGTTTAAATAAACTGTAATAAAAAACATTAATGCTAAAGCAAATAAATCATAATCCACTTGGAGATTTTTTAACCATCACTGGCTGGAATTACCAGAGCTAGGTATCAGATTTAGATTTAATTAATCTTTAATATGTTGTAGCTGTACCATCTGTCCAGTGGGTAAGACAGTCTATATAAATAGTAGTCTACACATTCACAAAGTCAGGGTGGAAAATACAATAGTAAATGACAAAGACCAAAGTACCTGCTGGCCAGTTAGAGTATACATGCTCTGTAATGTCAGCTGCCGAGTTGGCGTGGGAGAACAGGAACTCTTTTGTACGCCCACTGACCAAGATCAAACGTAAATTGATCTGAAAAGAAAGAACACAAAACCATCAGAAAAATAATGAATGTAATTACTTATTTCTACTAAGTCTAGCATTTCATACCATAATGATGGATGCACAACTCTTGTCCACACATCATTTGTTTATCAATTCATGATGAATATTACATATAAAACTTACATGAAGAAAAAAATGTTATTTGCCCTCCAGAATAATCCTCACTGCCAATGTTTGCATAAAAGAAATTCTTACAAATCAAAATTACTTAAGCCACATGTATAAGGTTTCCAAAAGTAAACTTTACAGAAGCTGAACAAGAAAAAAGGAAAATCTAAATAATTTGCTCTTCTTGATCCAAATATATTCGTTCCTTACAAGACAATATAAAAAAGTTTAAATCTCAATTTACTAAAACAGCATCAGCCATTCGAAAATATAGTTATTGTCTTTTAAAATTAATCCACTGAAGTATACATGTATTATTATTTGTGCATGTAAAACAATGAAAAATATAATTTATAAACAATTACATAGTGTATTATTTCTTTGCTTTAACCTTTGTTGATTATTGATAAGTTTCGAATTTCAACTTTCATGAATAATCAAAAGATAAACTACGTCTGAAATGTTACGAACAAGATGGGTCAGAACAAAAGTTAATTTGGGGAATCCTCGGCACACTTTAAATATACTTGTAAGCTTCCAGATGATTTCATAATAGACATTAATCTGTCCATCACACATTACTTGCACAATCACCTCTACTTCCACCCAAAAACGATAGTTTCTCACCGAAGATAAATGCAAGTTGGTAGATCTCAGTATTCTGCATTTATACATAATTAGGAAGCTTAGGAACGTGTTGATTGGATAAAATGACACAGGTGACTGACTCTGCCATTTTTAATGATTTCTTATCTGCACTCCATCATGTGCTTTTTAAAAATTTTTAAAAGTAATATACTGTGTACATGCACCAGCAAGCAAGTTCTCATTTGAGCTGAATGGACTGTGTTTAGTACAAACTAGAAAGATTTTTTTCTGTAAAGCTGTCTGAAATTACAAAATACAGTACAAGGTAAATCGGCATGAAGCATTTTAAATTTTCCACAATAGAGCTAAGCTTTCAAAACACAAGAGGCCCATGATGGCCCTAAATCGCTCACCTGAGATAAATAGGTTGACCCAAGGAACATCTGTTCCAATTTATTCTAAAATCTGGCCAGTAGTTTGAAGAAGATGATTTTTAAAGTTTTCATATTTTTTTTCTTTTTGTAGCCATGGCAACCAGAGTTCTACATGGATCAACTTTATTTTAGCAACTTTTGTGAAGGTTGACCCAAGGATCATCCCTGCCAAGTTTAATCAAATTCTGTCCAGTGGTTTCAGAGGAGATGTTGTTTAAAGGTTTCTCTATATACATATAAGGCAAATAAGCCCCGCCCTTGGCAGCCATGTTTTTTTACGGATCGGAATAATTTTAGCAACTTTGGTAGAGGTTGACCCAAGGAACATATGTACCAAATTATTTTGAAATCTGGCCAGTAGTTTTGAAGAAGAAGATGATTTTTAAAGTTTTCGTTTTTTTCCCTTTTTGTTGCCATGGCAACCAGAGTTCTACATGGATCAACTTTATTTTAGCAACTTTTGTGAAGGTTGACCCAAGGATCATCCCTGCCAAGTTTAATCAAATTCTGTCTAGTGGTTTCAGAGGAGATGTTGTTTAAAGGTTTCTCTATATACATATAAGGCAAATAAGCCCCGCCCTTGGTGGCCATGTTTTTTTACGGATCGGAATAATTTTAGCAACTTTGGTAGAGGTTGACCCAAGGAACATCTGTACCAAATTATTTTGAAATCTGGCCAGTAGTTTTGAAAGAGATGATTTTTAAAGTTTTCATTTTTTTTCTTTTTGTTGCCATGGCAACCAGAGTTCTACATGGATCAACTTTATTTTAGCAACTTTTGTGAAGGTTGACCCAAGGATCATCCCTGCCAAGTTTAATCAAATTCTGTCCAGTGGTTTCAGAGGAGATGTTGTTTAAAGGTTTCTCTATATACATATAAGGCAAATAAGCCCCGCCCTTGGCGGCCATGTTTTTTTACGGATCGGAATAATTTTAGCAACTTTGGTAGAGGTTGACCCAAGGAACATCTGTACCAAATTATTTTGAAATCTGGCCAGTAGTTTTGAAGGAGATGATTTTTAAAGTTTTCATTTTTTTTTTTTTTGTTGCCATGGCAACCAGAGTTCTACATGGATCAACT
>CM037777.1:13283534-13333534 GCA_021229015.1 Solen grandis | reverse complement strand
CTAGACTTACCACTGAGCCATCTAGACTTACCACTGAGCCACCTAGACTTACCACTGAGCCACCTAGACTTACCACTGAGCCACCTAGACTTACCACTGAGCCACCTAGATTTAACACTGAGCTACCTAAACTTAACACTGAGCCATCTAGACTTACCACTGAGCCACCTAGACTTACCACTGTGTCACCTAGACTTACCACTGAGCCACCTAGACTTAACACTGAGATACCTAGTCTTACCACTAAGCCATCTAGACTTACCACTAAGCCACCAAGACTTACCACTGAGTCACCTAGACTTACCACTGAGCCACCTAGACTTACCACTAAGCCACCAAGACTTACCACTGAGTCACCTAGACTTACCACTGAGCCACCTAGACTTAACACTGAGCCACAAAGACTTAACACTGAGTCACCTAGACTTAACACTGAGTCACCAAGACTTAACACTGAGCCACCTAGACTTACCACTGAGTCACCTAGACTTACCACTGAGCCACCTAGACTTACCACTGAGTCACCTAGACTTACCACTGAGCCACCTAGACTTACCACTAAGCCACCAAGACTTAACACTGAGTCACCTAGACTTACCACTAAGCCACCAAGACTTACCACTGAGCCACCTAGACTTAACACTGAGCCACCTAGACTTAACACTGAGCCACCTACACGTAACACTAAACCACCTAGACTTAACACTGAGCCACCTAGACTTAACACTGAGCCACCTAGACTTAACACTAAACCACCTAGATTTAACACTAAGCCACCAAGACTTACCACTGAGCCACCTAGATTTACCACTGAGCCACCTAGACTTAACACTGAGTCACCTAGACTTACCACTGAGCCACCTAGACTTAACACTAAGCCACCTAGACTTACCACTAAGCCACCTAGTCTTAACACTGAGTCACCTAGACTTAACACTAAGCCATCTAGACTTACCACTGAGCCACCTAGACTTAACACTGAGCCACCTACACGTAACACTGAGCCACCTAGACTTAACACTAAACCACCTAGACTTAACATTGAGCCACCAAGACTTACCACTGAGCCACATAGACATACAACTGAGCCATCTTGACTTAACACTGAGCCACCTAGACTTACCACTGAGTCACCTAGACTTAACACTAAGCCATCTAGACTTACCACTGAGCCACCTAGACTTAACACTGAGCCACCTAAGCCACATAGACTTAACACTAAGCCACCTAGACTTACCACTAAGCCACCTAGACTTACCACTGAGCCATCTAGACTTACCACTGAGCCATCTAGACTTACCACTGAGCCACCTAGACTTACCACTGAGTCACCTAGACTTAACACTGAGCTACCTAAACTTAACACTGAGCCATCTAGACTTACCACTGAGCCACCTAGACTTACCACTGAGTCACCTAGACTTACCACTGAGCCACCTAGACTTAACACTGAGATACCTAGACTTACCACTAAGCCATCTAGACTTACCACTGAGCCACTTAGACTAACCACTGAGCCATCTAGACTTACCACGGAGCCATTCAGACTTACCACTGAGCCACATAGACTTACCACTAAGCCACCTAGTCTTAAAACTGAGCCACCAAGACTTACCACTGAGCCACCAAGACTTACCACTGAGCCACCTA
This sequence comes from Solen grandis, assembly GCA_021229015.1. Lineage (NCBI taxonomy): Eukaryota > Metazoa > Mollusca > Bivalvia > Adapedonta > Solenidae > Solen > Solen grandis. Next base: position 13,331,884 of record CM037777.1, on the reverse strand, counting down.
GACTTACCACTGAGCCACATAGACTTACCACTGAGCCACATAAACTTACCACTGAGCCACCTAGACTTACCACTGAGCAACCTAGACTTACCACTGAGCCACCTATACCCTATACTTTACACCAAGCCATCTAGACTTACGCCTGAGCCACCTAGACTTAACACTGAGCCACCTAGATTTAACACTGAGCCACCTAGACTTAACACTGAGCCACCTAGACCCTTTACTTTACACCAAGCCACCTAAACTTACCACTGAGCCACCAAGACTTAACACTGAGCCACCTACACTTAACACTGAGTCACCTAGACTTAACACTGAGCCACCTAGACTTAACACTGAGACATCTAGACTTAACACTGAGACATCTAGACTTACCACTGAGCCACCAAGATTTACCACTAAGCCATCTAGTCTTACCACTGAGCCACCTAGACTTAACACTGAGCCACCAAGACTTACCACTGAGCCATCTAGACTTACCACTGAGCCACCTACACTTATCACTGAGCCATCTAGTCTTACCACTGAGCCACCTAGACTTATCACTGAGCCATCTAGTCTTACCACTGACCCACCTAGTCTTAACACTGAGCCATCTAGACTTACCACTGAGCCACCTAGTCTTAACACTGAGCCATCTAGACTTAACACTGAGCCACCTAGTCTTAACACTGAGCCACCTAGACTTACCACTGAGCCACCTAGTCTTAACACTGAGCCACCTGGACTTACCACTGAGCCACCTAAACTTACCACTGAGCCACCTAGACTTAACACTGAGCCACCTAGACTTACCACTGAGCCACCAAGACTTAACACTGAGCCACCTACACTTAACACTGAGCCACCTAGACTTACCACTGAGCCACATAGACTTACCACTGAGCCACATAAACTTACCACTGAGCCACCTAGACTTACCACTGAGCACCTAGACTTACCACTGAGCACCTATACACTATACTTACACCAAGCCGCATCTAGACTTACGCCTGAGCCACCTAGACTTAACACTGAGCCACCTAGACTTAACACTGAGCATCACTTACTTAACATGAGTCACCTAGACTTAACACTGAGCATCCTAGACTTAACACTGAGACATCTAGACTTAACACTGAGACATTCTAGACTTACCACTGAGCCACCAAGATTTACCACTAAGCCATCTGTCTTACCACTGAGCCACCTAGACTTAACACTGAGCCACCAAGACTTACCACTGAGCCATCTAGACTTACCACTGAGCCACCTAGACTTAACACTGAGCCATATAGACTTACCACTGAGCCACTAGTCTTAACACTGAGCCACCTAGACTTACCACTGACCCCTAGTCTTAACACTGACCACCTAGACTTACCACTGAGCCACCTAGACTTACCACTGACCACCTAGTCTTAACACTGAGCCATCTAGACTTACCACTGGCCACCTAGCTTAACACTGAGCCATCTACACTTAACACTGAGCCACCTAGTTCTTAACACTGAGCCACCTAGACTTACCACTGAGCCACCTAGTCTTAACACTGAGCCACCTAGACTTACCACTGAGCCACCTAAACTTATCACTGAGCCACCTAGTCTTAACACTGAGCCACCTAGACTTACCACTGAGCCACCAAGACTTAACACTGAGCCACCTACACTTAACACTGAGTCACCTAGACTTAACACTGAGCCAACTAGACTTAACACTGAGACATCTAGACTTACCACTGAGCCACCAAGATTTAACACTGAGTCACCTAGACTTAACACTGAGACATATAGACTTACCACTGAGCCACCAAGATTTACCACTGAGCCACCTAGACTTAACACTGAGACATCTAGACTTACCACTGAGCCACCTAGACTTAACACTGAGATACCTAGACTTACCACTAAGCCATCTAGACTTACCACTGAGCCACTAGACTAACCACTGAGCCATCAGACTTACACGGAGCCATTCAGACTTACCACTGAGCCACATAGACTTACCACTAGCCACTAGTCTTAAAACTGAGCCACCAAGACTTACACTGAGCACCAAGACTTACCACTGAGCCACTAGACTTACCACTGACCACAGTAGAGAACTTACCACTGAGCCAAATAAACTTACCACTGAGCCACCTAGACTTAACACTGAGACACTAGACTTACCACTGAGCCACCAAGATTTACCACTAAGCCATAGTCTTACATGAGCCACCTAGACTTAACATGACACCAAACTTACCACTGACCATCAGACTTACACGACCACCTAGACTTATCCTGACCATCTAGTCTTACCACTGAGCCACCTAGACTTACACTGAGCCATCTAGTCTTACCACTGACCCACCTATTTTTTTTTTTTTTTTTTTTTTTTTTTTTTTTTTTTTTTTTTTTTTTTTTTTTTTTTTTTTTTTTTTTTTTTTTTTTTTTTTTTTTTTTTTTTTTTTTTTTTTTTTTTTTTTTTTTTTTTTTTTTTTTTTTTTTTTTTTTTTTTTTTTTTTTTTTTTTTTTTTTTTTTTTTTTTTTTTTTTTTTTTTTTTTTTTTTTTTTTTTTTTTTTTTTTTTTTTTTTTTTTTTTTTTTTTTTTTTTTTTTTTTTTTTTTTTTTTTTTTTTTTTTTTTTTTTTTTTTTTTTTTTTTTTTTTTTTTTTTTTTTTTTTTTTTTTTTTTTTTTTTTTTTTTTTTTTTTTTTTTTTTTTTTTTTTTTTTTTTTTTTTTTTTTTTTTTTTTTTTTTTTTTTTTTTTTTTTTTTTTTTTTTTTTTTTTTTTTTTTTTTTTTTTTTTTTTTTTTTTTTTTTTTTTTTTTTTTTTTTTTTTTTTTTTTTTCTTAACACTGAGCCATCTAGACTTACCACTGAGCCACCTAGTCTTAACACTGAGCCACCTAGACTTACCACTGAGCCACCTAGACTTAACACTGAGCCACCTAGACTTACCACTGAGCCACCTAGTCTTAACACTGAGCCACCTAGACTTACCACTGAGCCACCTAAACTTACCACTGAGCCATCTAGACTTACCACTGAGCCACCTAAACTTACCACTGAGCCACCTAGTCTTAACACTGAGCCACCTAGACTTACCACTGAGCCACCAAGACTTAACACTGAGCCACCTACACTTAACACTGAGCCACCTAGACTTACCACTGAGCCACATAGACTTACCACTGAGCCACATAAACTTACCACTGAGCCACCTAGACTTACCACTGAGCAACCTAGACTTACCACTGAGCCACCTATACACTATACTTTACACCAAGCCATCTAGACTTACGCCTGAGCCACCTAGACTTAACACTGAGCCACCTAGACTTAACACTGAGCCACCTACACTTAACACTGAGTCACCTAGACTTAACACTGAGCCACCTAGACTTAACACTGAGACATCTAGACTTACCACTGAGCCACCAAGATTTACCACTAAGCCATCTAGTCTTACCACTGAGCCACCTAGACTTAACACTGAGCCACCAAGACTTACCACTGAGCCATCTAGACTTACCACTGAGCCACCTAGACTTATCACTGAGCCATCTAGTCTTACCACTGAGCCACCTAGACTTAACACTGAGCCATATAGACTTACCACTGAGCCACATAGTCTTAACACTGAGCCACCTAGACTTACCACTGAGCCACCTAGACTTACCACTGACCCACCTAGTCTTAACACTGAGCCATCTAGACTTACCACTGAGCCACCTAGTCTTAACACTGAGCCATCTAGACTTAACACTGAGCCACCTAGTCTTAACACTGAGCCACCTAGACTTACCACTGAGCCACCTAGTCTTAACACTGAGCCACCTGGACTTACCACTGAGCCACCTAGACTTACCACTGAGCCATCTAGACTTACCACTGAGCCACCTAAACTTATCACTGAGCCACCAAGACTTAACACTGAGCCACCTACACTTAACACTGAGTCACCTAGACTTAACACTGAGCCACCTAGACTTAACACTGAGACATCTAGACTTACCACTGAGCCACCAAGACTTACCACTGAGCCACCTAGACTTAACACTGAGCCACCAAGACTTACCACTGAGCCACCTAGACTTACCACTGAGCCATCTAGACTTAAAACTGAGTCACCTAGACTTACCACTAAGCCACCTAGACTTACCACTGAGCCACCTAGACTTGACACTGAGCCATCTAGACTTACCACTGAGCCACCTAGACTTAACACTGAGCCACCTAGACTTAACACTGAGCCACCTAGACTTACAACTGAGCCACCTAGACTTAACACTGAGCCACCAAGATTTACCACTAAGCCACCTAGACTTAACACTGAGCCACCTAGACTTAACACTAAGCCACCAAGACTTACCACTGAGCCATCTAGACTTACCACTGAGCCACCTAGACTTAACACTGAGCCACCTACACGTAACACTGAGCCACCTAGACTTAACACTAAACCACCTAGACTTAACATTGAGCCACCAAGACTTACCACTGAGCCACATAGACATACAACTGAGCCATCGTGACTTAACACTGAGCCACCTAGACTTACCACTGAGTCACCTAGACTTAACACTAAGCCATCTAGACTTACCACTGAGCCACCTAGACTTAACACTGAGCCACCTAAGCCACATAGACTTAACACTAAGCCACCTAGACTTACCACTAAGCCACCTAGACTTACCACTGAGCCATCTAGACTTACCACTGAGCCATCTAGACTTACCACTGAGCCACCTAGACTTACCACTGAGTCACCTAGACTTACCACTGAGCCACCTAGACTTACCACTGAGCCATCTATTACCGAGCCAACACTAAGCCACCTACTTAACACTGAGCCACTAGACTTAACACTGAGCCACCTAGACTTACACTGAGCCACCGAGACTTACCACTGAGCCACCTAGACTTACACTGAGCCACCTAGACTTAACACTTAGCCACCTGGACTTACCACTGAGCCATCTACACTTACCAGAGCCACCTAGACATACAACTGAGCCACAACTTACCTAGCACTATTTCCACTGAGCCACTAGACCTACAACTGAGCCATCTAGACTTACAACTGAGCCACCTAGACTTACACTAAGCCACCTAGACTTACCACTGAGCCACCTAGCACTTACCACTAGCCACCTAGACTTACAAACTGAGCCATCTAGACTTAACCACTGACCACCTAGACTTACACTGAGCCATCTAACTTAACACTGAGCCACTAACTTAACACTGAGCCATCTAGACTTAACCATGAGCACCTAGACTACACTGAGCCACCTGACTTACCACTGAGCCACCTGACTTAACACCGAGCCATCTAGACTTACCAGAGCCACCTAGACATACAACTGAACCACCTTGACTTACCACTGAGCCACCTTGACTTAACACTGAGCCACCTAGACATAACACTGAGCCACCTAGACTTACCACTGAGCCACCTAGACTTACCACTGAGCCACCTAGACTTACCACTGAGCCACCTAGACTTACCACTGAGCCACCTAGACTTACCACTGAGCCACCTAGACTTACCACTGAGACAACCTAGACTTACCACTGAGCCACCTAGACTTACCACTGAGCCATCCTAGACTTACCACTGAGCCACCTAGACTTAACCACTGAGCCACCTAGACTTAACCACTGAGCCATCTAGACTTACCACTGAGCCACCATGACTAACCACTGAGCCATCTAGACTTAATGACCACCTAGACTTACACTGAGCCACCTAGACTTACACTGAGCCACCTAGACTTACACTGAGCCACTAGACTTACACACTGAGCCACCAGTACTTAACACTGAGCCACCTGACTTACACTGAGCCACTAGACTTACCACTGAGCTACCTAGACTTACACTAAGCCACCTAGACTTACCACTGAGCCACCTGACTTACACACTGAGCACTAGACTACCACTGACCTCTAGACTTAACACTGAGCACCTAGACTTACACTGAGCCACCTAGACTTTACATGAGCACTGACTAACACTGAGCCATCTAGACTTAACCACTGAGCCAACTAGACTTACCTGCACTAGCTTACACTAGACCTAATTACACTGAGCCACTAGACTTACACTGAGCCACCTAGTACTACCACTGAGCCATAGACTTACACTGACATCTTACTACCACTGAGCCATCTAACTTAACACTGAGCCACCTAGATTCCACTGAGCCACCTAACTTACACTACACTGACTTACATGAGCACTGACTACACTGACATCTATTACACTGAGCCATCTAGACTTAACACTGAGCACTAGACTTACACTGAGCCACCTAGCTTACACTGAGCCACCTAGTCTTTACACTAGACTGCTACCTAGCACTATTACCACACATCTAGACTAAATGACATCTAGACTTAACATCTGACCACTAGCTTACACTGAGCAACCTTAATCTTAACACTGAGCCACCTAGACTTAACGACACTGACTTAACCTACATCATTTATACATGGCCATAACTTACCACTGGACCACTAGATTAACACTGACCTAACTCATGTAACTTAACACTGAGCCAACTATACTTACATGACCACCTAGACTTACACTGAGCCACCTAGACTTAAACTGAGCCACCTTAGACTTACACTGAGCCACTCAGACTTACCACTGAGCCACCTAGACTTACCACTGAGCCACTTAGACTTAACACTGAGCCATCCAGACTAACCACTGAGCCATCTAGACTTACCACTGAGCCATTCAGATTTACCACTGAGCCACATAGACTTACCACTGAGCCACCTAGACTTTCAGCACAAGCACAGTTTCTGCCTCCCTTTAAGCATGCGTCCGCATCTTTCCCCATCTTATATACAACTGAATTAATAAGCAATCGAGCACGCCTACACGCTCGATTCTACAACTTTCGTACCTGGTCAAACTGTACAATTCGCCCTTACCTCATTTGCACCTGCACACCAGCCTCTTAATCGTGGAATTACACGATAACTATTAATGTGACGTAACTAAGTATCCACACCTTAATGAAAAAGATCACATTTGCAAATAATATACCTGGTAACATCTAGTAAAACTTTGTACAACTCAACAACATGCGCCTTAAGCATACAAATTAATTCATGTTTACATCATATATAGTGACTAAATTGTACCTACATTCTATATGTTATCTGACATTCTATTATAGTTCAACTCTTTAATAAAGACCACTCAAGGACTGAGACCAGTCTTTGTCTGGAGGTGCCTTTAAGCACAGGGCTGCATTACATTACATTACCTGTACATTACAAAACCTGTACAGTCGAGACTCGTTATCTCGACATTTAGGATATCATCATTTTTATGTCGAGATATGAGTATGTCGACATATGAATTTACATGTACCTGGAACCATGTAAACAATCATTCTCGAAATGAACATGTATTTGACACAATTTGTCTATCAATTTTTTATATGCCTAATAAAAAGCTGGTCTTACATTATATGTAATAGCCTAAAATGAGTTTTGTTGAAATTGATAATGCAAGTTTCTTTTGGTATATTCGCTGCTGTCAAATAGCGTCGACGTTAGATCACAAGTTCGCACTTTATCTTGTTAAGTTAAGCGTGTATGAATGTATCTAGCATTTATCTGCTCATTTCCAAACATTACAATTTGCAATATTTTGATGTTGTAAATGACATTAATTGCTGTGGTTGGGGACATTATCTACGAAAATAAGAAAACTTACTGCAGCAATCCTGAATATTTGCACGTCCGTTTGAGTGTCGGCACGTGTCAAGATAAAGACATAGTTGCAGGTGAGATTTTACCCATCGGGACCAAAGAATACGTCGACATTTAAAAATGTCGAGTTATAATTGAACCCGATTGCAAGCTTCTAGTCATAAACATTGTCTTAAAACTTGAAGAAGATTGCTAACGCTAGGGTGTAAAGAATGTGAAATCTGGCATTAAAGGGGACATAACTCCTGACCTAATTGGCCAATCTCAGCCATAATCAAACTCGATCGAGATATAATGGTCATAAACATTGTCTTAAGGTTTAAAAATTATTGTTTAAAAAATGAAGATGGTAGAGAGTAAACAATGCAAAATCTTGCATTTTTATGTTAAAAGGGGTATAACTCCTGACCTAATGGCCCATCTCATCCACCATTGAACACAAGAATTATCGTCAAAAAATATCATGAAGTTTGAAGATGATTGCTCAAAAATGAAGATGCTAGAGTGTAAACAAAGTGAAATCTGCCATATTTTGATATTAAAAGGGGCATAACTGCTGACATAATCAACCGATCTCAGCTATAATCGAACTCAATCGGTAAATTATGGTCATAAACATTTTCATAAAGTTTGAAGATGATTGCTCGAAAAATGAAGATGGAAAAGCGTAAAAAGTGAAATTTGGCATTTTTTTTATATAAAAAGGGGCATATCTCCTGACATAATTAATTGATCTCAGCAATAATCAAACACAATAAAGACATTATGGTCAGTAACATTGACTTAAAGTTTAAAGATGATTGCTCAAAAGATGAAGATGCTAGAGTGTAAACAATGTGAAATTTTGCATTTTGTTATATAAAAAGGGGCACAACTCCTGACCTTATTCACTGAACTCAGCCATTATCAAACTCAATAGAGACATTTTGATCATAAACATTGCTTTAAAATTAAGGTGAAAGAGTATAAACACTAAATTGATGACGACGCACGACGCAAACCGCACGACGGACACTCACGGGATCACAATAGCTCACCCTGAGCTTTGCTCGGGACTTTCAAAAAATGTTGATATATATATGTAACTCAATGGGTTTGTGGGGAAAGAAAGTAGCCAAATCCCAGTTACTTAATTCAGGTTTTTTAATTGTGCCGTAGCGCACTCATGATGAACAAACGATAAATATATCCTGCAACAAAAATAATGAAGCCGTGATTATTATCACCAGTACATCAAACAAATAGATATTATCTAGTAACCCGAATTATTATGTAGCCTTTACTAAAACATGTCATTTAAATAATATATAGCATATCATTTTAATACACATGTATTGAACATCAAATAAGGCATTCAGACACACAACAAATTACACACAATATGATATTATACATTTATAGCATTACATTACATTACAATACAAAATGTTACAATACAATGCAATACAATTACAACAACAAAGCAACACATTCAGCACACGAAATTCACCATTATGGATTGAACGCTTTTGGCTCGATCTCGCATTAAAGAAGTCAGCTAAAGTACTGTGCTGGAAGTTTAAAAAATAGTGTACATAAATGAAAAGTTGCAAATTAGGCTTATGTAAATTCTGACAATTCTATCACTTCTACAATGAATTCCAAAAGATTATTCCTAGAATTGAAGGATTCAATAATATACAACACAATAATTTAATAATACTAAATTACCAAAATGCTTATATTAAATAATGTAATAAAATTAAGACCTGTTCTTTAAAAATGTAACTAACCTTTTATCCTCTCAAAAACTCCAAATCCCGAATACTAATCTAAAATTAATTAGATGTAAAGCTAGGGGTAAAATTTGATCCTTTCTCTCCGAAAACCTTTGTCCAACTGCCCAGTGGACAAGAAAAGGCGGGAAAAAACCTGTTGGTCAAACCAGGTAACTCCAAAACAATTAAAAACAACAAAAGCATGTTTGATAACGCTGTTAAAAAAACATCATAATATTTACAAAGATATGACTAATGGTCAAAGGGAGGTAATCCAAATATCATAAAATTACTAAATTTTCTCCCCTGTTACACATATTAAATGTCGAAACTCGCGATGTCGACATAACGAGTCTCAACTGTATATCCCTTTTCCTGAATTAAACACAAGCTAGAATATCTATCAGAAACACTGAGTCTTCAGATCCCAGAAAAATATTTACTTGAAAATATTAAAAAACTTTAAGAGAAAGATGAAATAATGTACAGACATTGGCAATGGCAGTATCTTATTTGACAATAATTGCCAAATTTAAATCAAGTTAGTAGAACTACTTCTAGACTTCTGGCAAAGACTAGTCTATCCAAGTGAACATAATACATGCATTATGTAACTTATATGCAAATACCAAATGCTGCATGATTACAATTTAACATTATCACAATGCTGGAAAACATATATACAAATGATATACTGTTATACATCTATACAGATCAATTTCGATGTTATGAAAAATGATTTTCAACCAAAACAGTGATTCAAATAATTAATTACTCCATCTGTAAGAGAACACACAACTTACCTATTGGTCTTGTCAAAATGTTTGTTGTGGTCTTCACCTTCACACGCCGTACTAGTCCAACACGGCAAAGTAAGGTTTCAACTACAACACCCATTGGTCAGGAGTTCCTTGGCGCATTTGAATCGACGATCAGGACCACATCGCCAATGATCAAATTTCGCTTAATGTCGAACCACTTTTGTCTTTCTTGTAAAAGAGACAAGTACTCTTTGAGCCATCGCATCCAAAACAGAGATGTCATATACGTAACTTGTCACCATCGTCATCTACAGTAATTGTCAGCATCACTGAATACTCCTGGAGGTATGTTAGGTTCACACTTTAATAAAAGCAAACGATTTGTTGTAAGAGCCTCTAAATCATTACACTGATCTGACAACCTAGTGATGGACCGATTATTTAGAACAGCTTAAATTCCGCACAGAAGCGTAAGGAAATTTTCTTCATCTCACATTTTTTCTTTCACTGTGCTATTAATTGCATACCTAACTGATCTGATGAACCTCTCCAAAACTCCAGCACGATGCCACCCGGCTGGGGAGTTGAACTGCCAGTCGAAGTTTCTTTGAAGCATAGCTTCGTGGATTTGCGCAACGTTCCAATTGTTGATTGGTTGTTTTAATTCATGCTCCGCTCCAACAAAGTTTGTCCCATTGTCAGAACGAATTTTGGTTACTTGACCCCTTCGGGCTATGAATCTACGTAACACATTTATGTAAGAACTCGTGTCTAGAGTGTAAGCTTTTTCAAGATGTACAGCACGACTTGTTAGGCAAGTGAAAATCACACTATAGCGTTTCACGCGACTACGCTTCAATTTCCTTTCATATGCTCTGAAACAGTCTACCCCTACTTTCGTAAACGATGGTTCATCTGGTCTAACGCGATTGCTTGTTAGATGTGACATCTTTTGTTCTCCAACTGTAGATTTCTGTCTACGACATGTTACACATTATGAGATCAGTTTTCTGATTGCAGATCGGGCTTGAACCATCCAAAATCTGTCTTAAGAAGAAAGCATAAGGTTTCTACCACTATTTTTCAAGTTACTGTGGATTTCTTTGAGTATCAGCCACGATACATGATGATTCTTTGGTAAGATAACCGAATGTTTACTGTCAGGTGGTAAGCTAGATTCAATTAACCGACCACCCACCTACGCGTAGAAGCTCACCATCTAAGAAAGGATCTAACTTTCTGATTGAACTACTACTTTTGACCCGACCATGACTTCTTAGTAAGTTTATTTCATCAGCAAATTGGTCTTTCTGAACAAACACCAAAATACTCTTCTCTGCCTTTAAATCAGAAACTGTAACTTGGTGTGATTTACTTGGTATCTTCTCAGAAATTGTTTCAGATTTCTTACAATGTTCCTTACGAACCTTGAGTATCCACGCAACAGATTTTTTAACTTGCACCATGACGAAAACGTATTAAAAATTGTGTTGATTAAATCTGAACCTGTTTCAACATTCACCTCATTTGTTTGAACAGTATTCACTTTTACTTGTTTCACTTCTGGATTAGATTCGGGAAGATCAATTTAAATTTCAGGCATTGTTAAATTTTTTAATGTTTCAACCCACAGAAAATTTGAGAGCTTTAATCCACGACCTTAAGTTCTTTGTCCACTTTGATACCTATGGAAGCTAAATCAGCTGGATTTTGCTTTAAACTCACATAGTACCAATTTTCAGGATTGAACCCTTCACGCATCACTGTTAACCTATTTGCTACAAAGGTATTGAATCTTGAAACCGTATTGTGTATGTACCGTAGCACAGACATGTTGTCTGTCCAAAATATGGACTTTTCAATTTTGATATCTAGTTCATTAAATAGTAGTATGTACAAACTACCACTGTTGCTGCAGTTAATTCTAAACGCGGAACTGTAACCTTTTTCAGGGGAGCAACACGCGACTTTCCCATGACAATGGATCAATGAATCACCTTTTAAGTTTGTCAAACGTAAATATGACACAATGCAATAACCTCGTCCACTAGCATCCGAGAAATGATGCAAGTCTGCCCTTTGAACCAAACCAAATTAAAGTCTGATAATTTATGAATATCACTAACCAATTGAGACCATTGTTTCTGGTACTGGGTCATCCCAACGTAACTGTCCTTTACTGAGCTGTCGCAACTTTACCTTAGCATTTAGCATCAATGGTGCCAGGAACCCAATAGTGTCATATATGCAGCTAACTGTAGATAAGATTCCCTTTCTAGTAATTGGTATATCTGGAACAATCACAGTGATGGTAAATGTGCCTGAATCTGCACCGTGTTTAAGAGCTCTTTCAGCAGGTAAACTGTCTTGGTCAAAATTTAGGTTGTTCGTGTCCTTAGCTCTATATTGCAGGTATTGCATTCATTTCAACCATACTGTTGCTTATCCACTTGGTTATGTTAACCCCCCCCCCCCCTACACACACTTAAAAGAACTGCTCTCAAGTCACTCACAAAAGATATAGCTTTCTCAGATGTTTTGACTGATTTTAAGGAGTCGTCAACATAGAAAATGTTTGACACTGCATTTATCACATCATATTAAAAATGACCTTGGCAACTTTGAGCAGTTTTTTTTGTGCAAAGTTAGCATAACTTGAAAAGATTTTGCGCCAAATAAATATACATTCATTTGATACTCTTCTATTTGTTTTCCCCATCAACCCACCAAAGAAACCTTAAGTAACTTCTGTGTTTTTATGGGACATAAACTTGGTAAAACATGCTTTCTATGTCACCCATAATAGCAATTTTTTCTTTTCTAAACCTTGATAATGTTCCTATAAGGCTAGTTGTCAAATTTGGCCTTGTAACAATTGTTCGTTTCATGAAACACCCCGATATCTGCAATCAAAAACAATCCTTAACTTTTTTTCTTTTTTGGATGGTACACCCCATGATGCGGCAAATACCAAACGTAACCATCATTTTGAAAAAGTTCATTTGAAGGCACTTTCTCAGCATAACCCTTTTCGATCAAATCTGTAATAAAGGTGATTTATTCATTTTGAAAGTCTGAACACTTTTCAATATATACTAATATATACTCTGTTCTGCTTGACTTCTATTGTTTGGTATGCAGTTTTCAGCATTTTTCAAGGGCAAATCTAGCCTTTTCTAGTGACCTTTTTGTAATGAACAAATTTCAGAAACTATCTTCATGAATTGTTTATCCTCCATGGAGGACTCCAATTTATCGCCAATTACTCTTTCGTTGAAGTCAAAGTCAAATTGTTTTCTAATTTGAGAGTCAAAGCTAACTTTATCAACAATCACGATTTACCCATTGGTTTCAGCTATATCCAAAGGACCATTAATAACCCAACCTAACGGTCCCCCATCATGACTTGCAATTATACTGGAAACTTTGACTGGGTAAAATCTAAATTTAAATCAAGAGTGCACTCCCCATCCAGTGAGCTAATCTCTAGACCCCGCAACTCATAAGTATCTTGTAAAGCTTTCTGGCCATAGTTACCTTTTGAATTTGCTTTATTTTAACCTCAATACCTAGCAACTGAGCCACTCTTTCTGTACAGAAAGTGACAGAGCTTCCTGAATCTAAGAATGCGTAAGTTTCCAGAAATTTGTCATTGGTGTTTGCTTTCATTCTGACAGGTAATATTGGTAGAGCTTGAAGTTTATTACCAGCACCCATATGCGTTGCTGATATTGTAGTTTTAGCAGAGATGTTTTCTGTTTGGTCGGATTTATTTGACTTAGTGGTATTGTTTTCGAAACAATCTGCATGCAAAATATCTGGATGTTGCTTCTGACAGTTTTTGCAAGTCATTTTGTAGTGACATGTTTCATATGTCCTGATTTAGGCACGCAAAACAGAGACCTTTCAGTTTTAGAAATGCATATCTATCTTTAAGTCGCAATCGTTGTATTTGAAAATACATACGGAGTGAATGCTCTCTTTTACAGTATAAGCATGGTCTAGCAAATGCTGTCCAATTCATATTTACATTTGAATTGTTTGTTTCATATCTACCATCCTTAAGTACTGATGTAGCAAAAAACGTCTATGAGCACTCTGCTTTGTTTGTTTCTCTTGCAACTGTTTATTATATAACTTTTCACTAAGAATGTCTCTTCCATATACAGGATCAGTTGCTTTTCTGTTTTCTTTCTTTGTTAACTCTACAAAACTTTCAAATGTCACTATCTGACCCTTACTTTTCCTATCAAACACTAAGTTTCTTCGCCTTTTCTGTAGATAGAATGGTAATTTCTTGACTAACTGCTTTATATTCTCTGAGTAATCTAACATTACCTACACTACCAACTGCAAACTGACATTCTCTTAAGAATAAAGCAAATTCATCAAGTTCTTGTGGTTGTCATATTTAACCTGATTCCATCCTAAAGTCTTTCTTATGTATGTTCTTAAGACCATATCTTTCATCAAGTTCTTTCAAAGCCGCCTTATACCCTATTTCCGCATCCTGGTGAGAATAACCCTGAACTATATTGTGAGATTCTCCCTTTGTGAACTCTAGCAAATAGTTCAAACGTTCCTCATATGAATTTGTATTTGCACAGACTGTAGTGTTTAATTGTCTCATTAATATTTTGTAGTCCATGGGACTTTTTTTTTTTCAAAATATTTCACATCTGCTTTTGGTTTATTGAGTGTATGTGTTTCTGAGAGCAAATCAGCACTATGAGACAAAATGTTTTCATCATGCCGTTGAGTCGGTCCCAAAGAATTATCAATGTTATATTTATTTTAGTACTAAACTGGTTTTTAACTGTGTTAGCATTTTGCACTGCTGCATTAAGTTTAGGCATCCATTCTTCAACATATGGATTTAATTCTGACTTAAGTTTAAAACCTTTATTCTCCATATCATCACCAAGATCTTGTTCTTGTAAAAACAAATTGAGATAATCAACAAGTTATCTTGCATCAGCAATTTTAAGTTCTGTATCTATAAAAGTTGCTCTTTTTCAATTTTAGCTGCAAATGTTCTTGTTCTAATGCTTGTTTAGAGGCTAGAGTGGACATTTTAATTTGAAGTTCTGCCTTTTTTTTTTTTTTAATCTTTTTTCAACTTTTCTAACATAACCGATACATTTTTTTTTAGAAGATTTCACCGAATATTTACTGCCATTTGACTTATTTTTCTTAATACTTGGACTTGAGGGAGCACCTTCCTTTCTTAAAAACCACTGTTTTGTATTTTATTTATTATCATTGTAATGAGCACTTATTATTTGAAAGGAAGTGTCTCCTTGAACTTCAGTTGTGTCAAGTAGTGTGACATATTGTTCATGTGCTATCATTAACTGCTCATAACATTTTACCAGTCTGAATAAATATTTTTATACTTTCAACATCTTCGTCTTCTATCAACCAATTCAACTCTCTTGAGTGGCCACGAGATAATAAAAAAGAAAAACACCACGTACCCTCTGTGCTTCCGTACATAACGATTTAGACCTCCCATTTATATTACAATCGAAAAAGCAAAGCAAAAGAAAACGAAGAAGAAGAAAAAAGAAATATATGACGTTACGTATACGTAAGTATGTTTAAAGCATACATTTGCTAAAATAAAAAATTAAATCAAAGGACTTACTTAGAGTGTACGCAAATAAAAATCAGTATCCATGCATATAAAGGCTTAAATTATCTTACAGTTTTTAAACTGTAAATTTTACATATTAAAGTGTTAAATTTTCAGAAAATGTGTTAATTTTACAGAAAAAGTGTGAATTTTACAGATTAAACTGTAAATGTTACAGATTTTACAGATCAAAGTTTGGGAAATAAAAAAAAATGTCAATGTGGCACTAATACGCTTCCGTAGATGATGATAATGTAAATTATAAAGTAAAAACTTTTTAGAATGTGGCATAAAATGATTTTGTTTTGCATAGATAAGGTTTCATTCAGTGCTGCCTCTAATTTCTATATATCAATAGTAATTAAGTCTAGAAATATAACATTGAGCTACTGAACAGGATACAAATGTCTATTGTATTCATATCAATTTACTAGTGAGACTGGTAAAAAAACCTCGTGGAAACTTCTTTCATTCATTTGAATGTATTTTATTTCATAAAGATGTGTTCAAAATTCTCACCCAAAGTGCGTTAGCTTTCGTTCTAAAGACCATCTTACTCTGAAATGAGACATAGACCTGCGTAAATCAACGAGCACTTCCCCGAACACCTAATCTACTGCTAGTGTAAAATTTCATACATTTTTCAATGGGAAACTTGAGATTTTTCCTTAATCACTGATTGGTCAATTAACTCAGCGAATTATACTGGGTATTGCCGATCCTCTGGTGCAATAATGCATCACACTTTGGGTCCAATTCTGACCCCAAAGAGCGTAACGCTCTATAGCGTTGGGCCCCATAGTGCGTTGGACCCCAAAATACGTTCCCACAAAACATAATGCCATTTTCCATTTTAACTACCATCTTAATGTTTTAGATATGCTTTTTTGACAATAAACCGACAAATTTCACAAGATAATGCTACTGATTGGTGCTAAATGTACGATGTCAGAGGTGGCTCGATAATGGAACCTAGCCCGAAATATAGAATGCAAATATCAAGCTGGCTGTGAATTTCGATCGAAATTCCTTCTCCGGCTCGATACTCGCATTTCTTATATGGAAAATAACGATGTCCGACTTGCCTTGCTCGATACTCGCATTTCTTATATGGAAAATAACGATGTCCGACTTGCCTTGCTCGATATTCGCATTTCTAAATGAAAATACGATTCGAAATTGCCTTGCTCGTACTCGCATTTCTATAGGAAAATAACGATGTCGACTTGCTTGCTCGATTTCGCATTTTTATATGGAATAACGAGTCCGACTTGCCTTGCTCGATACTCGCATTCTTATATGGAAATAACGATGTCCGATTGCCTGCTCGATATTTGCAATTCATATATGGGGAATAACAATGTTGGCTCGATATTAAAATCTAGAACAATATTCTGCATTTTTTTTTTAATCATGCTTGTGTTTTTTTTCCACTGTTATACATGTATTTGATATTCTCTCTTCATAAGAAGGAATAAAAGATTGAATTGAAAATTCTATTGTCTGGAGAAATGTCTTAATATATTCTATCCTACTTAGAAGTTTCCCGGCTCAACTTATACCTATTGCACTGAAGCCGGGACATAATATTTATATTACCTTATTCTCTGTCAATCAAATGTTTCTCGACTGGGTGGCAGGCGGGAGAATGAGAAATGTGCAGACAATAAGTGGGGTTTGATATTACATCAACATCTGTATGTTCAATTTTAATCGATTAGGAAAATCTCTCCCCTTTCGATATAATGGACCAAACTTAAATGTAAGTTTCACAATGCTGTAATCATCATATTTACTACTTGGACAACAACAAGTCGGGATGGACGGCAGCAAATTTGAATTAATGTTTAATGTCGATTTTATCAAGATATTTCAACGTAAATAATTTAATGAGGAATTTACTTATGTTACTTAGCAAACCGTAAATAGTGCGACGCGATTTGTGTCATTTCCTACAGTTTGTTGTCTTTTCCTTAATTATACAAGTGACCATAAGAGAAGCGTCTTGCAGTGGTAAAATGTCCACCCCTATGGCCATTTCAGCCTCCTGCTGGGTCCAGCCAGATAAGACTGTGAAGTACCCAGCAGTGTGCCACATTCCTTGCATACCAATTTCCAATGCTTTTAACTGCTTTCCTATTATATTCTGCACTAAAAATCATTTCATAGGATATTTAGCCGACACATGAGCAAGAATGATTGATTTAACCTTTTTGTTATCCCTTTCGGTCATATTGAACTTAATCCTATACTAATCACAGATAACTGCTTATCAGCTTTTCACCACAATAACAAAATATGCTCATAAAATTGAATACTTTAAAATCTCATTTTTTAGATCATTATATTTTATATTTTACTGAAACTTAACTATCTTGTGAGCTGATTAATGACATATTTTACCTAGACGGATCTGATAAAACATACCGTTGAGAAAACATTCGGATGATTTGGTTACATATGTTTATTATTTCACTTAACTTGTTTACATCATCTTGAAAACATATTTCCTGAATAAAAAGTATATAAAGCAGGGACGAATATCATTCGTAATGTGTAGTATGTATCGCCACCGAACGCGACAGTTGAAAATTTATTTAGAAATGATATACGAACAGTTTTAGTCGGAGATATTAATGAAAACAAGCTAAATAATCGAAACCACAAGTTTAAGGACTCATATAATCAATTGTTTATTATTTAAACAGCTTGCGGAGATGTCATAGAATCTGACTGCGTCTTTTTATTTCTTTCTTTATTTCTTTATTTATATATTTATTCAAAGAAGTTTAGTGTCAACCTTTGTCCAAATCATAATATTTTGCAGGACAGTCTGAATATGTGTCTGAATGGATACAAGGCAATTAATTAGGTTAAATCTTCTTATAGCTGTATTTCTCGTATAGTGCGGGTGACATTTGAAAACTCACAGAAACGTGTTTTCTATTTTCTTATTGAATTTCAGCTTAAAACCGGGATAAATACACAACTTGTCATTGTATCCTCCTTCATTATTAATACCAGGCTGTGTTTCTTGTCTCCAAATTCTCCCCAGACTAGGTCTTCTTTCTTTTTTTCAGTTATCGAATATCAACAAATTCTTTGTCACTTTTTGCAATATAAACCACCAATTTTCAATAAATATTGCTTACATCGAATTAATTCAAACGAAATTACAGAACATTGTATACCGAAAAAAAGGGAGATCTGTGTAAAATGTGTAAGACATTATTGTACATGGTAGCGGCCATTTTCCCGTCCTGAAAGATATGAATATCGTTTCCAAAACAGCGTTCGTCATGAGAGACGCACGGCCCACTTGTGCCAAAGCAAATGTTTGTAAATCAGTCACAATCCAATGTACGGTTCCGCACTAATACTGAAAAGTTTGGCTCTTATATATGATTTTAACTTACGGAAGTAGGCAAAGTCAAACGAACCGTTCAACCGGTGAGATAGAAAGAGGATCTACATAATACAAACGGTCAACGTGACTGAAAATATTACACGAGTTGGCTGGAATAATCGGAAAGGAAGTTCACTTAAGTTTCGAAGTACCTTCATTTCAGTCAAAGGCCACACATGTTATGTTCTATCTTCGCCAATGTGTTTCATAGTTTATTAACTTGAAGGCAGTGAATAAAAAAAGTACTAGTAAATGAATGCTCATAAAATAGGGTTTATATTAGCTGTGATCACTAATTTTAATTTTAATGATAATGAAAAATGGTTCATTCTCTTTATGTATTTAATATTTATGCAAACTAGTTTGCGAATCATGTATGTATTTCCCCCCGCTAAATGATGTCGCGATGCACTCTTAGTTATGTGTTAATTCATTTTATAGAACCAGCCCTGCGTTCAGTTAACCGTAACGCTCGCGACTGTTATGGGTTTGGTTCCCTGATTGCACTCTATACGCTGCGATACAGCGGGGAAGCAAACGCTAACCTTATGGATTTTTAATGGTAAATGAATGCAGGGCTGTTAAAGAGTTACTACCGAAACAATGGTAAACGTTGCAGAAATGTCTTGTTAGACTTTTCTTCTCTGTTCAATTATAAGACATATGCACTTACTCTCTACAAATGTATAATAATTACATATAAATAGCAAAATATATACATGTACATGAATACAGTGGATGAATACAGTGATTCAGTCTCTCGCAATCTAAAACTAGTTATATACGCATAAGGCTTTTTATCCAATACTGGGCCGTAAAGTATATGATAAAATCATTTATTAACGAAGTCTACAATAAAATCGCCCACGTATGCAATATTCCCCCCAAAACAAGTTCTTATATTCTAATGCCTTCAATGTAGCACATACAGTAGCAAAACACATTTCCACATTTTTATTCTAACAAGCTTCCATAGGTTATTCATAATCCGGGAACACCCACCTCGCTTGGCGATCAGCTTCTCAATTTATCTCAAATGGCTATCTCGAATAACAAAAAGAAAACAGTTTTTAAAGATTTAAATGTTTGAAAATATCTACATCATCAACATCCATGAGTCTTAAGCCCATCACATCGCATATCACACATTGACAGGGAGTCGGCATATTAAATTAAGCTAATTCTCGTGGAAAATGCACAAAAGATATGGAACATGTTTACATGAATTTATTTTCTAAGAGCTTAAGTTTATTCTATAAAGTTTTTTAGGATAAAAATGAGTTTTTCACACGTTCAGGGTGTTAGACTTATTTGATATCTTAATCTATAATACATCACTTATAAATTTGATAAAAAATTCTATTTTACTTCAACTGTTCTCTCGTCAATAATGATACAGAGTTACTTTTTACAACTTGTGTTATACCCTCTCTGTACAGCTTGTGTTATACCCTCTCTGTACAACTTGTGTTATACCCTCTCTGTTTTGGACTCTGTACCTGGGAAGGTACTGAAACTTCTTGTCATCAACGCAGCTCATTAGATTTCACTAAGAAGTGTAATGATAAAGAAAAGAGTTTTAATTATATATTTACTTGATTTCTTCACTAAGCTTTTTGCATTCATTTCTAAATAATTATGTTTTCATATATAAACTAAATAAAACTTTGAAAAGGTTTCACTGATCCACACAAAACAGGCACAATTACCCAGTGTGTTTTGTGAGAGTTTTAACAAAATATAACATCGCATTTTTTGTTTGTTTGTATGTGTGTGTTTACCATGATGTCGTCTTCGTGGAAAAGAAAGCCATTCTATCAGCATGTATAAAGTAACCCGGATGTAATGATTAGTATACTATTTCATTGACGCGACCCCCAAATTCAAGCCCCCGGAACATTAATTCGTTTTTTTCTCCCCGGAACATGAAAACACACACACACACACACACACACACACACACACACATATATTCCCGATTAAGGCATATTGTAATCGTTTTGAGATCCCCCCCCCCATTACAGGATGGCTCGCAACTCTGCTTTGTGGTAGCACATATTTCTGCATCGGACAATATTTCGGGGCTATATTTAGACACTACATTTACCTCATTTTTATCAGGCGGAAATTTTTTTTCTGTCTTATTTGTAGTTACGTTTTTTATGATTAGGCGTAATAAAAAATGTTACTTGTTTCCACTTACCCGACCGACCCTATTTTTTTGTACCGACCCTAAACATTTTTTCCTAGTATTCGGGTTATATTGATTGCAAAACGCTGTTTTTCGTCACATCCTCTAAAAAATAAGGTAAAAAAGGGAAAAATTAAAAATAAGAAAAGTTCAACCGACCCTATTTTTTCGGAGATGTTAGTGGAAACAAACAACCCCTTTTTCGCCTTATTCCAATAAGGTTGAAACTGAATTGAAATTTATAGATAATTTATGTTGAATACATTGCAACAAACAAAGTCAAACGCAATTAATTCGAAAATATGTTTCCCTTTATTGGCTGGAATTTCATCACTGTTTTTACCGTCGCGCATGCTAGATAGCTCACTTTGTACACTTGTTAAGCAGCGCCTCCGTAAGGAAACGTCGCGGTTTCGAAAAAAGCTGGATGTTTTTTTTCCTGAATATTTAATATTTCAATTAACCTTTAGGCAATAAAAATACTATAAATGAGAGATTGTTGTTTTTATTTGCTTCCTTTCGATTTGAATACTCTTATTTATGTAAATCTTATGAACTGCAGGAAAGAGAGAGAGATAGAGAGAGAGAGAGAGACAGAGAGAGAGAGAGAGAGAGTGGGGGGGGGGAGCATGTGCTTAAAGTAAGCAATCCATGTACACAAATGTGTTTATCTGTTCTTCTTACGACCGTATTTACGCAAGTCAAAGCGGGTTCATAACATTGAGTTTATTGGCTTGAAAATTTCATCTTCGTTTATTAAATTAGCTATAATATACAAAATGAAATGCGCACGTAAAAAAACAAAAAAAAAACCCGTTCACTGCTAAACCTTTACTCGATACACAAGGCCTAGGCAATGGTTGTAAACGTAAAAGCATTTAAATAATTATTTTGAAATAACTGAAGCTAGCAACACTGTGCTAGTGTCATCTGATTGTACATCCGGCGTGAGTAATTCAGTCAGAAACAAGTGCGCCCGCAAGTGCATTTGTACTCCAGGGTTTAGGAAATGTGGGTGTGAGAAAATCCTGGTATTTTGAAACAAATGGTTTCATTTTGAAAGTAAACTAGGTAATGAGTCAAGAGGCTCAGCTTCTTGCAAAATCTGAAGGATTTGATTCAACGAGAAAACCTTAATTGAATCCGAAGCGTAATCCTTAACATTGCATATAAGTGCTGTGAACTCAAGCTGTTTTGACATTCTGTTGGCAAGCCAGTCACTCGGTGATGGCGTAGTAAACAGCTCATTCTTGTGATTTTGTAAGATTTTACAATCTGGATAGTATTTTTACTTGTTTGATACTTGGAGAAAGAAAAATGTTGTTTCTCATTTTGCTTTGGAGTTTTTGTGTCGATTTCAAAGGGATGGAAGCCAGTGAGGTGAGTTTATTAAAGCCTTGTTTCTCTAATAAAAGTACCTAAATACTTCATTTCTTATCAATTATTGTTAGTTATTAAGGTAATTATTCATTTCAGCATAATCATATACTTGAAAATTACATAAAATAGTAATAGTGGAATATGCATCGACCTAGTTAAAGAATTTTAGTATTACTTAACGCTAAGTATTTTTGTTGGAATTCGAGCATGCATATCTTTCTATTTTTGCTGCTATGAGCTTAAAAGTATTGTATTTTGACATTGTCCGTCGACATGAACTTGTATCTAAGTCACATTTTTGTAAACTATGTACAAGAAAATCTGGATGTTGCTATTTCTATATGTGGGTAGTTTGTGCAATACTTTGCTGACAATGTTTACACTGGTAGGGGAATTGTGTGTTTATAATGTACGTATGTCTGCTACTTGTAAGATAAAGCAAACAAGTTTCTCGCTCTGAAATGGTGAGGGAATATTTTCACCTGCACAACAGTATGATGGCAATAGGCCTATCTGATACAAAAAGACCTAAATGAACTTCGACAGCCGGTTGTAAAAACAAATATTGAATCGCAAACATGATTTTGATTAAAAAAAATCAATAAGCAGAAGGGAAAAGAAAAAGAAAGAAAGGAAAAAAAAAAGGATTTCATTATTCTTTTGTAAATTATTTGGTTTTTTAAGATTCAAAAATAGTTCAAGTTTTTATTACATTTATTTACTTATTCAATGGACAAAATGTCATTA
Source organism: Solen grandis (assembly GCA_021229015.1). Taxonomy (NCBI): domain Eukaryota; kingdom Metazoa; phylum Mollusca; class Bivalvia; order Adapedonta; family Solenidae; genus Solen; species Solen grandis. The sequence goes on along the minus strand of CM037777.1, from coordinate 13,308,298 downwards.
TTCGTCGTATTGAAGTTTATATTTCTGAATATGTCTTATCTAATTACTTCGTGTTTCACAGGTGACGTCCACTATTTATTCACTGCACATCCAGTCCGACATTTTGTACCGGTACAGCACCACTCTGGTCACAAGTCGTCTGGCTAACCCACACAATGCCACGGCAACGGCGCGTTTTGATGTCACATTGCCACAGGAAGCTTTCATATCGAACTTCACAATGTAAGAATGGTTGATTGCAAATCTTAATTGTTTGTTTGTTTGTGTATTGTCTTTAACGCCCCGCCGACAGCATTTCAGTCATTTTGGAAACTACCGGGTACATCTACCCGACACATTAACCAACCAGTCCTGGAACTACTTTTATATGCTGAACGTCAAAGCATGGGACCTAAACCGTTAGCATTTTTACGACTTATGTCGTGGCGGGGAATCAAACCCACAACTTCTCGATTCCGGGACACGTTTTTACTACAAAGCCACCGGGACCAGTACACTCTTATAAACCAAATTGTTTCGCAATGTATATCGTGCTGCAACCTTTAGTTTATTATGATGTATGTACATGTATGTTTTGTGATAGTGACAGGTGTTGTTGTTGTATATTGGGTTAAGCGTCCCTTCAACAGTATTTCGGTCAGTTGCAGGCTATGTCTATTTGAGGCAGGTATAATGTTCTTACATTGCAGTATACATGTATATAGAGGATTATATTTTTTTTCGAAGACATGTAGGATTATTGTTTCAAATGAAATATCAGCTTTTATTTCTAAATCGGCAATATGCAGCTAAACATACGCGCCAAGTTTGGTAATTCTTTGAGCAATATAGTGAAATCTCGGTGAAAAACAAGTTTACTAGTTTAATGGCTTGGTCAATGCCGACATTGCGTGTAAAAGGAAGCTTCTTAGTTAATTTAAACTTCTGAAAAGTAGTAGCTTGCTTTTCCTCCAGGAGTCGAGATGACCATTATTTTAGCAATCAGGGTTGACAGTGGATTTGCTATCCGGTCAATGATAAAGGGAAAAAGGTTAGCACTTTCGGAGAGAGAAAGAGAGAGAGGGCGTATTCGTAATCTTGCAGTTATTTATCTGTTGCCAAATTTTCATGTTGTATCTTTTAATGATAGAATAATGTAATATTGATTGTTTGATTTTGATTGAAAAAATGACGTCACTATGATTTCGTTGCTAGGGAAATAGACGGCAAGGTGTATTCGGGAGAGGTGAAGGAGAAACAGAAGGCGAAGAAGCAGTTTGAAACTGCGAAAAAGAAGGGCCAGAGTGCAGGTCACGTAAGCAAGTAGGTGGTCGTCCATCGTTTGCCAGTATTATACTGTTCTGCAATCATAAGGAACACACAGGGAGACCACCGATGAGTTTTGAATCATTATATACATACTTAAACCTATGTGTTTCTTATTCAACAGTTTGCAATAAAAATTAAAATGTATCATTGAAATTTCAAAGCAGTACTGAAACTCCGGTATTTTCAATGGATTAAATATATCACGTTTGACGAACATATCGTCAATGTATAAAATGCTCAAAACAGTAAATATCGAATGTTCAAAAGAAAAATATGAAATGATTATGGAACTTAGGAAAAGAAATAACCTGCAACAAATGTAACTCACATGTTTTACATATCATCACAGTATCTTTGGTTGGTACCTTTATTCTCATCATTTGGAAGATCAAACATGCCAATAACTGTGCTTCATCGTGTATAAAATGTTAATCTTTATTCAATCATACTTTCTCATAAGATCTACTCGAGATACGAACGACTTCACACTGGAAATAAGCATCGCTGCCTTCGGCAAGGTGACCTTCAACCTGACCTATCAGGAGCTTCTGAAGAGATCACGTGGTCTCTACCAACACAAGATCTACATCAACCCGGGCCAGCCCGTGGACGACTTGCGCGTAAGCTGAAATTTGATATGAAAGTTATGCAATGACCCAATTTCTATAATTAAGTTATGTTACGCTTTGCTTCAATATTTGAAGGGGGATAAAAGCATTTGAATATTTGGCGACTGAAATGATTTTTTTACAGACATAAAATATCATAGTCTCGTAGTTCCCATAGACTCCGTCATGACGGTTATTTAATCACCTTGATGCAATTAACTAAAAATTATAATTCTGCAATCGTGTTTTCTTTTTAATTCGATGTAGCCGTTTAACCTCATCAGTGATCTTATTAAAGATGATGACGTTAGACAGTGCCGATTGGGTAACTTTAAAAAATCATTAGTTGATAGTCCTATACTACCGGAAATGGTTATGCACCACTGTTGAGATGACAACTTGCGGAAACATATACTTGGTATTCACGAAATTTAAAAAAAGTATTTTGATTTAATTGCAGTTTCTTTGATGTATCTAAAGTTCTATCTACAAAACATTTCTTTTTGATGAACATTGAGACTTGTTTCGAACCGAACGTTTTAAATGGTTGCAGTATAAAATAGTCTGTTTAATTGAAAGACGGTCCGCTTTATTACAAAAGTATGTTTACACCTCGATAACTTTGCCGAGCTTATTTTAACTACCTAGAATGAAACGATTCACAAATAATAATGGGTACATCATATAACCGCTCTACATTTTCCATTACTTTAATGTAGAACGGTTATTTCCCCATTAGCGTCGCATATCTATTATTAAAGACGTTTCTGGTAATTTCTATTTCCTTTTAATTTGTTTTGCTTTTTTATTATTACTGTTATATCATCAAAGACTTGACTTGACTATTTGAGTTTACCGTCGCTTCGACAGTATTTCAGTCATATAGCGACGTTCAGCTAATAACAGGTGGAGGAAGACCCCGAATGCACGGAGGCATCCGGGTAGAACCACCGACCGACCGCAAGCCAGCTGAAATGATTCCTCACATGAAAATCCGAATGACCCTGCCGGGATTCGATCCCACGCGGTGAGGGGCTGAGTGAGTGTTAAAGTCAGCGACTTTACCCTCTCGGCCACGGAGGCCCCGTATCATCAAAGAGGTGTAATGCATAATACGCTGAGTGATCTACTGTTTCTTTGCATAAAGCACACTATTTAGCAATTACGAAACATTATATATATGTCTGTTGAGTTATATTTCTTATATACTCCAATTTAACTGAAGCAGTAAACAACAACAACATCTTATATACCAAATAAATAGACCCCCTCACTCGGAAATGAGACGTAAACCTACGTAAATCAACGAGCACTTCCCGAACATGCTGGTGTAAAATTCCACATATTGTTCTATAGGAAATAAAAATACATTTGAGATTTTTCACCAGTCACTAAATGGTCAATCTAAATAAGCGGAATATCGGGTATTTCCGATTCTCTGATGAAATTTTCTATGCAGTACACTGATTTGACTTTTATACATATTGTGTATGCTGCTAGCCCAAGTTACCATATGTAAACAATGAAAGGGAACATTGCGTTTTGTCGGGGAAAAAAACCGCATAAAAATGGATCTTTATGATTTGCAGGTAGCCGTTGCTATACAGGAGTCACGTGCCCTGACAACGTTACGTGTCCCGCCGATACGGACGGACATACTGACGAACGACAATCTTCAAGGTAGTACTTTGTTACATTATCTTGTGGATGTTACACAAAATTATATCAGTGACATTATCTAGTGGATATTGCATAGAATAGTACTATGTTACATTATCTTGTGGACGTAACACAAAATTATATCAATGACATTATCTAGTGGATATTGCATAGAATAGTACTGTGTTACATTATCTTGTGGATGTAACACAAAATTATATCAATGACATTATCTAGTGGATATTGCATAGAATAGTACTGTGTTACATTATCTTGTTGATGTTACACAAAATTGATGTGATAATGTTGATTTCTTGTGAATACTACATAGAAGAGTAAGTTCATTTTCATTGTCTTGCAAATGTGACATAGGAGCGCACTCCGCGACATTATCTTATAGAATAATACTCAGTTGCATTATCTTGTGAATCGTACATATAAGATATTGTATTTACATAATATTTTAAGTGTCACGTTTATATTATCTTATCTACCAGTTTTGTAATCAAAGTGTTCGTTAACGAAATACAAAAAAAATCTTAATTTTTTTAGCAGACATGGTGTTCGTGTCTATGCTGATATCAAATGCAACAATTTCATTTCTTAAGCTATGGAATATCTGGCGGCGACAAATCGATATATGCGTTATCATTTTATGATATTTTGAGTTACTTGTATTATATGTGGTTTCTTAATGTGGTACCGGTATCTGTCTTAAAATAGAACATCTCAATATATGTCATGATTAGCTACGCTATTGCCATTACTAGTGGTTAAGTGTAGGCTTATAACATCGCACTTTGAACAAGTGGTAAACACTTCATGGCCTCAATTTGATTTTAACATTTAATTACTCATAAATGCTTATCAACACAACGCTGAGCCGGGAGACAGTATCGCAAAATCTCAATGGAATTACAAAGCTGGCACCCGACCCATGTGTTGCAATGTCACTGTGTACTTTAAGATAATTGGCGTAGTATGGGAACACTTGTTCATGAGTGATGCATTTGACCTATTTCCTTGAGCCTGTTTTGTTTTTTCTGTGGAATTGCTGGGAGATCTGCACTTACTGAAAAAAAAAAAAAAAAAAAAAAAAAAAAACCTCAGTGTGCAGTTTATATTAACTGGTCTGAGTTAACTTCTGAATCTTTGCATAGAAGCACACAACTATCTCGACATTATACCTGGTGTTAGGGCTTAAATCTGATTCTACATCCTTGCAACTTGCTCAACTTGCTCCCTTTCGATAATGCCACAAAAGAAAAAAAAAAAGAAAAAAACAAAAAAAAAACATGCATAGAGTAGTGGCACTTCGGTTCCCAAAACAAGTCCACGATTTGAATCCTGCATAGTCGCGTATATGAGACGGTACGGTGGTCGCCCGTCGAGAAACATGTGTTTCTCTGGGTACCCTGGTTTCCCTCCACAATAATGAATCACATACACAGCCAAGTCAGACATCGCGAGTGATTTATTTTTGAAGTTATGAGAACTTGTAATCTTTGTATTGTAATGAAGTTTGAATTTAAACAAACAAGCATAAAACATATTTTAAGATGATGTGTTCCAATACATATATTCACGACAGTTAATTAATACCAAGTTTTTTTTAAACACATGTAACGGCCGAGCCGTGTAACGGAAACCCTGTCTGGTTCTTAGCTGAAAATAGGAGATAACTCTGAGGAGAAAGGGGGAGGGGGTGGATCTGATCCCACGCCTTTATAGATCCTCGCAATTACATGTTTATCATTTTTGAAAAGACTAAGAAATATCCATGAACGATAATCATATCAACGTAGGAGATAAAAAGTATCAAATAAAAACATATGTATCAAAAAAGGATAAAAATGGCGTCACGTCGAAGCATCGAAATTTCGATGAAACAATAGAAAAGTATAACAAGAAATGATTATAGTATTTGTAGATTTCATTGTGATATCGCATTTTCCTTCACTTGTGGTCATATAGAGTATTCCATTACTCATACAGATATTGTTTTGAAAGAATATATAATCTTACCCTCTTACCATAAGATAAGAAAAATCATTTCTTTCTCTTTTTCACTTTGTATACTATTTATAAATATACTGTTTAGGAAAAATATATAATCTTACTTTCTTAACAAAATATATAAAAATCGTTTCTTTCTCTTTTTTTTTTCTTTGTATACTATTTCTCTATCTTCGGCACTAGAAATTTATTACAAATGAAGATCACCAAGTGGATAATTTAGATTGAAAGAGAGATCAAATCATGTTGCCAAGGAAGCAAATAAATGTATCGTGCCAATTATCGTCACATTAATGTGGTGGGCATGCCGTGATGGAATGTTGCAGTCTAGTCGTAGTTCAGTTCCAAAGGACACCACACTGCGTATATATCTTAAATTCATTCAAATATTATCTGTAAGAAAGCGTTTTTTCCCCTAATGTGCACGGAGTCCTATTGTCTTCACATTATGGGGTATTTCAGTTTGAGAGCGTTCTGAAATATGCGCATCTCCTGCATACTCGCAGATCAGTTTAGCCATAGCGCCGAGATTTTGGTAAACAATAAATGAGAAATGCATCCCATGTTCACCATAAACAATTTCATCTTTGTTTTTATCTGCATTACTGACTGCTAACATCACAACACTTCAATGAAGTATGCCTTAAATATAGGACACGACTTTAGCATATTTCTTTTTCTTCATTAAATTGTTCCTGAATATGTTGAATTAGAATTCAGTTTGTCTATGTTTATATCCAATAAACGGACGTGGATCCCACTTCATGGTTAAACCAAACATCTACAATAACATCCTTGGCGTGTTGCCATGGATATGTCTCAAACCGGCACACACGATGCGTAATTACCGCATTTCGCAAGTTGGACTGATGATTGATGTACAGAGTTCACGGCAAGATTACGAAAGTGTGCGATAACTATTTTCTCATTCTCTTCAGACGAAAACAGTATCGCCGTCATAGAACAACCCTCACCTACAACGGCCTTCATTACTTACAGCCCGTCCGTCAGTCAACAAACTGTGGCTTCATCAGACGGTATTTCCGGGCAGTTTGTCGTCGAGTATGACATCGAGCGATCTGTTGATGCCGGGGATATTCTGGTATCAGATGATCGCTGTTTATCTTTTCAAGATTTTGCTTTCCCTTTTTTTCTGTTCATTTTATAGCTATGCATAGCTTAGTCTCTACCAAACCGAGAATTATTACAATATATGATGATTATGTTCTACAATCTCGACCAAACTTCTTAAAAGTCAAACAATTAGACCAGCTAAGCCGAGGTAACCGCATTAAGATTAATTGTAATACAATTGTTGTACAATTATTTAAATATCAGACTAGTAGCTTTTAAGCTTCTCACTTTAGCTCATTAAATGACTTTAAAAAGCTATCCCATATCTAAGTGATAAGAGCCTCTTCTCTGAAACCGGGGGGTCTTTGTGCCAGTAGTATTGAATACTTTTTATGTGGCATATAGTAAAATAATTAAAATCTAATGCTACTAGGATATCATCTGCCTCATTGTTTTGCTTGTGGTTCTAGGACTGGATAGTCCAGTTTCAGGACAATGAGACTTTGTAATATACGGGTAATGTAGTATACAGGTAGCACTAAATGTATCTCGAGTACTAGGTCCTATATGACTGAACTACTTTTGATAACTAGGTCGTTAAGGTCATGCAAATGATCAGAATAATACCGGTTTTATTGTTCATTGTTTTCATTTTTTTTTCTTTTCGCATCCCGGATATTTCATAAACTACTTAAATTGAAAGAACAGGAAAAGGGTTAGACCGGAAGTTTACATGAAATAAAGCTTCTGTATTAGCTCAATTCATGGGAAAGAACGATTATTTTGTTTATTTGTTGAGATTAACGTTCTACAAACAATATTTCAGTCTTTTGGGGACTATGTCAATTTGTGACTGATATAGTGTTGCCACACTGCAGTATTACGCTGTGGACTTGTGGCAATTTCATTAACAATATATTTAGTACTCATGCAAAGTACATGTGAAAAGTTCCATTATTCTTAATGATCCACAGAAGCTATCCAACAGCTGCACTTGGTTAATCGGCAGGCAGAGGTTAATCTGGTTTACTCAAAATAACAAGATTTTACATAGCAGTTAAACCTTAACTGGAATTGTACATACTTTAATGTCATCGTTTTTTTTTACGTTAAATTTCCTTGATTGTGTGGATACATTTATTCGTGGATTCATGTTGCTTAAAATGTTAGGTTTTTTGAAATGGTAGATTATTTCATATGTTCACCATTTAACCGACCGGAGTATGAAATTAAGTCTGTTTTAATCACTGCTGCGCATGTGCATATAATTCACAAAATCTTAGAAAATTTAAAAAAAAAAAAGAAGCAAGCTTGTCTTTCTAGTAATGCACTGGTAGTAACATGTAATATACTAATCTAGAACGGCTTTCTTGGAGGGCCATATAGTGTAAATGCAATCCAATCAAAATACAGCGGTATTGAAAATAAGAAAACATAAGTTGTTATAAATACATTTTAATATTCTGTATTCCAGGTGGTTAATGGCTACTTCGTCCACTTTATGTCCCCGAGTGTGGATACACGTGTTTTTCGGGACATTCTGTTTATCTTGGACACCAGCAGCTCCATGAGAGGGAGAAAGATACATCAACTCAGAGTTAGTGTCTATCGCAATGTTTTGCACTTAAAACAATCAACGACATCCTTCTCTCTCTCTCCCTCTCGTTCTCTTCAAAGCTCCCACAAAAGCCTCCAACGAAGCTTATTCTATACAGCTACAAATTAGCTATTACTGAATTTAACAATGTTTCATATACAACGCTCTTCCCAGAATCCAAATCTGGCACCTCTGCTATCGCTCACTCACTATCACTGAACTCTCTAACTGCTGTTGGTTCGAATTCTGATGATTGGGATAGCCTCCCATCTGCCTCGCACTACCGGTATGCCCTGACTTATTGTTCCAGGGACGGTAGCTCCAGTACAACGAATGCATATTCACGACAACAAGAATGATCTAACCTGCTGAAGTAGGAATATTTTCACATGCTTGCAGGTGTTTCGTCTCAAATTCTGGTTCACCCAATAACAGCTATGGTTTCGATAATTGACATCCATTAAGTGACCAATTCTAATCAAAAACCGTTTATATATTTATCACTTATTGACTGGACTTCATCGTTTAATAATATAACGTTTAATAGGTTTTGACAGCTATACTAGTCCCTCTCGATTCCTGGGTTGGACTAGTACTTTGCGCATGCTAAGTTTTGAAAGACACCCCCTCACAATTATCGTATCCTTAATCACTGAACACAATCATTGATCCACGGTGTCGTATTTATTATAATTGTTGACGTTCAATACAGGAAGCCATGAAAATCGTGCTAGGCGAGTTACAGCCCGGAGACAGGTTCAATATAATGAAGTTTAATGACAGACTGAATGAGTATAGACCGAATATGGTGGAGGTGAGCGAAGATGCTATATCAAAGGCCAACCGCTTTGTTGAACGCCTCTCTGCCGGCGGTTGTAAGTGTTCTTACTAAAAGTATATTTACAGTGTTCACTGCATGTACGTACTAAGTAAATAATGACAAACAAAACAAGAATATTTGCGGCGTTGATGGGGATCAGAGTAATGGTGTGCCAGGATAGCGTAGTGGTAACATGCTTCGCTTCTCATCAATGCGTCCCGGGTTCGATTCCTGGTCACATACGTGAGAGGGTACAGTGGTCGCCCGTCCAGACACGTGTTTTTTTTTTTTCGGGCTCTCCAGTTTCCTCACACAATAATGACCACATACAACGCCACCAGAGCAATCGAGAGAATATAAGTTGTAAGAACTTGTTTCGTAATCGATGTAAAATAAATAAGGTTTAAACTTAAAAAAGAGAAATGGGGGATAGTTATGTCACTCTGTCACTCATACGGAGACGATTAAACATACTTTAACAAGTCTGCAAGTATTAAAACGGTCGGTTCGAAACATGCCTATTTGTGCATCAAAGAGAACTGTTTTCTTTTAAAAAAAAAACTTTATATATCAGTCAAATTAACTGTACTTCAGTCAGGATACTTTATAAAAAATTCGGGGAGACGAAGAAAATACTTCAACTCGTTGTCATCTCAACAAACAATGGTTGTTTTTAGCTCACTAGAGGACAACATGCCCAAGGTGAACGATAATCATTACCCTGTACCCGTCGCCGTGCCTCATAGCAGTTAGTAATGCGGAGTTAACAATTGGCTTTAAAAGATGTATTCCCCGAAATATTTTGATAGAAATTGATTAAGCTTTGCATGAATAATCCTTGGGTAGCCTTCCACAAAATATGCTAAAATAAACTTCATCCACGCAAAAGTCATGCCATGGCAACCAATAGAATATTATTTAAATAAACTTGATCCACGCAGAAGTCATGCCATGGCAACCAATAGAATGTTATGATATCATGCCATGGCAACCAATAGAATGTTATTTAAATAAAAAAAATGCTTAATAACCTTCTTTTCTGAAAAATATGGACAAATTTATATTTCATTTTACACAAATGGACACCTTATACACATAGTCATCTACCATATGATTTAGCTAAATCAAAGTTGATCCTTTGAAAAATGAAGGCCGAAGGTGGCGATTTTTTTCCCCACTATATTCTGTGTATAGATACTAGATTTCTTTGTATCTGAAATTTGAGTCTGGTTGTTTCTGAAGGTAAAAAAGTAAAATTGTTTTAATTATATAGGCTTGATATTGATATTGATAAAAGATATTATACTCCGACGTAATGTCTCTGAAATGTCAATTGATGTTGTTGTTTGTGTATTTACATTCAAAATGTGTTGAGACGTTCAGATTGTTATTAAATGAAGAATGCACAGTTCAGTATTAACATCTGCTGTACAAATCTCTTTCTCTCAAACAGCGGTTTATCAAATTCCTTTGAAAACGAATGCCCAATTTAGCCCTGAATGCTTCATTTCCCAAACCCCGATATAAGGATTTTTCTATGAAAGTATCAATTAATATACCATTGTTTATCAATCATGTGTTTATATCATGTGTTTTCAAGACACCAATTTAAATGCCGCCATATTGAGAGGAATCGAAATATTAAACAAGGACCCCGGCCAGAAAAACCGATCCGCCTTGATATTGTTTTTAACGGACGGACAGGCATCCTCAGGCGTCCAGTCGTCTGCTGCTATCCTGCAAAATGTGGAGGGTTCAAATGAGGGTAAGAGACTACATGGTATTGCACTTGGGTGGGGTTGGGTTTCAGAGCTGGTTGGGAATTTTTATATAGCTCTCCTATTTCAGACAGTGCACGTGCTATTGAATCATACAGATTTATAGTTAATTACTACGCTGCTATGAACACAAAGCTATATGTGTTCATTCAAATTAATTTTTTTTCGGTATCTTTTTTTTTTTAGCTCACCTGAGCACAATGTGCTCATGGTGAGCTTTTGTGATCGCCTTTTGTCCGTGCGTCCGTCGTCAACAATTTGCTTTAAACAACATCTCCTCATGAACCGCTGAAGGGATTTTGACCAAACTTCACAGGAATCATCCTTATGATGCCCTCTATCAAAGTTGTACAAATTATTCAGATTGGTTTGAAAAAGTAGGTCACAGGAGCTAAAAATAGATTTTAAAACTGCAAACTTTGAAAATCTTCTTCTGCAAAACTGCAAGGCCTAGAGCTTAGATATTTGGTATGTAGCATCATCTAATGGTTCATTACCAAGATTGTACAAATCATGACCCTATGGTGATAAATGCCCCCGCACCAGGGGTCACTTGTTTTACATAGAGTTATATAGGAAAATCTTTAAAAATCTTCTTCTATGAATCCATTAGGCCCAGAGCTTAGATATTTGGTATGTAGCATCATCTAATGGTTCATTACCAAGATTGTTCAAATCATGACCTTATGGTGATAAATGCCCCCGCACCAGGGGTCACTTGTTTTACATAGAGTTATATAGGAAAATCTTTAAAAAAAATCTTCTACTGTGAATCCACAAGGCCTGTAGCTTAGATTTTTGGTATGTAGCATCATCTAATGGTTCATTATCAAGATTTTCAAAATGGTGGCCCTTTGGAGATAAATGACCCCGCACTAAGTCTTCTCCTCTGAAACCATAAGGCCCAGTGCTTATATATTTGGTGTGTAGTATTGTCAGGGCTAAAATGTTTAAGATGGAGTTATATCAGAATTCTTGTCTGTTTAAAAACCTTGTAATCAGTTGTAGCAATGGTACTCAGGTGAGCGTTTCAGGGCCATCATGGCCCTCTTGTTTTTTTTGAAAAAAAATCAGTCAAACTTAGTTTAGTATGCCCTTAAATATGGCCTCAAAGTGCTAAAATTTCACATTCAGGGGCAGATAACTCAAAAATTAGATCGCCTACCCCCATTTTTTTTTCCATAAAAATGTTTTTTCTATGATTCTATATAATCATGCAAAACTTAAAAAAAATCTACGAAAAACGAGTTTAAATTTTTACTTATTTGTTTTTATAGAAAATGTAGAAAACTGTAGCAAACGTCTTAAACGATCAATCAAGGAATCAAGAGAAAGTGGCCGATTAGCAGAGGTGACCGCTAAATGAAGCTTGAATATTTAACAAAATGATACATTAAATATATTAAAACTGGCCGCTAAATGCAGGTTGGCCGCTTAATACCGGTGACCGCTAATACAGGTTCGACTGTGTCTTCATTTACATACACATTTATTTTAAAACGGAGACCCGTCCCTTCTTTTTTTCCTATATTAGATAATGACTGAAATACTGTCGGTGGGACGTTAAATCCAACAATTAATGAAACCTATATTACATATATTGAAACATGGTAAGGAACGGAATCTGACATCGCCCTATTACGAAGATTGTAATTTTTCACAAAATGCTAACTTTACCCGATCGGTCTGATATTCAACTAACATGTTCTGTAATGAATCATAACCAAAAAGCTTTCTTAAGGCAGTAATTAGGTGAAATTTCTACAGTTTGTACATTAAACACAGGTCAGGAAACCCTTTAACTTCCGGTTCATATGACGAACGATCTGATTGGACGCTGTAAACACACCAACAATGTACTCGGTAGTCTAAATCAGTACTTCGAGGCTTATTAAGGTGTGGCGATTTTTGCCGATGATACAGTTTGGGTGATTTATTTACCGTGCTGGTTATTTACTTGAGTTATAGTGATCTCCCTTTGTTTACAAATGGCTGACGAGCGCTCTTTCAGTTTGCAAAGGTATTCATTATTTGTTTAATCGTGCTTGTATTGATTGTTGACTGTAATTTTAATCAGAGAAATGATAAATAATTTGTTCTCATGTTTTAAGTGTAGAGAGGCTCACGTTAATAAAAGCTAGTATCATGGTTATTATAGATTTTTGTATCATCGGTAATTGTCGTCAGTCTCCGTGTTTGATCGGTTTCCGACAGGGGGCGCTGTACGTTGGCTATATAAGGGGGTGTAAAAGTAGATTAAGTGTCTTTCTTGTTCACGCCGATCTCGTGATAAGATCCTATTGCTGGACTGCCGAATCGACTTATTAATACATTCTTTGACTTTGGGTATTAAGATAGGCTTCAGGTGCAAATTCAAATAGGCATTTGAGTGTGGGCTTATCGTGCTGCTCGGGTCGAAGTCCTGTATTAGGTTAATAAGCGTTGTTGAAGCCCGAACGGAAGTGGGTTTTATTATAGTCAGCCGCTTCATTGAAGCCTCATTGAAGCCAACTAGCATCACAGTACGCAGTTTACAGTTTTTGGAAAGAAGCTCCAGCCGCACCTGTATATTTCATAGCGGCATTTATATTTTAGTTTGTATATATTTAAGGCAGGTAGCCTAAGATATCCATTAATTGGCTTTACTTCCCCACCGCTGAAGTCCGCACGCACGCTACAAGGCTTGCATTTACTATTAAATCCCATGATCACTCGATGAACCATGGTCACAACTTAATGATGACTAAATCAGCTTAAGTTTCGCTGGTGGCACATACAGTTTATAAAAGTGGTTTGAGTAAAAAAAAAAACTCTCGACGGGGACTATGTAAACTACTTTCAAAGTGAGCCACCACCGATGTGAAACACCAGTGCGCCTGCTTTATTGACATATAATCCAGGGGTCCGGGGTTCAAATCCCCGTCGCACCTGGGAAATTTGTGGTACACGTTTCAGTGTTCCCCGCCTGACTAGGTTCATTCAGACAGTGGTTAAGGAGCTTCGGGCACGTTAAAGAACCATTGGTCTATTCGTAACCAGCTGGGGTAGCGCACCCGGATCCCTTGTATCTGCACCTGTCTCTGTGTGTAGGTACAGTTGTCTAGAGGTCTTAAGGGAGGGCAACCCAGGGAGAACCGAAGTCAGAGGTACTTGACCTTAAGGGCGTTCTCTGTCAAAAACCGCACCACGATGCACAAAAAGCCTAACAATAACAACAATTATTTTTGGTAGAATCCAGAAAATATATTTTAGCAAAATCAACTACGGTGATTCTGTAGGGAAATAATTATCCTCATATGTTTACACCATTTTTTTCTTTCACCGAAAAGGAATACAATGTAGTTTCTACAGAAATGGCATTGTTAATCGCATTAATTGATAAACACAGCATCATTTCTATTAAATATTTAAATCGTGAAAATATTTTTTTTTCTAGTTGGACTTACCAGGTGAGATTATAAATGTCAGATCTACTTATCATCTAGCCTGTATAAAAAATGTTTGATCAAGTTGTTTGCTAAATGTGAAGTCGAAGAAAATTAACCTTAAAGCTGGGTGCATGAAACAATTTGACCGCTCAGAACAGGTGGCTGCTAACATATGCCTCACTGTACCAGTCTTTATGATGAGCCTGACCAATTACCCCGTGTGTAATACAGGAGATATCCCTATCTACACGATGGCGTTCGGTGATGACGCGGACTGGGACCTAATGAAGAAGATAGCCATCCAGAACAATGCAGTGGCCAAAAAGATCTACGAGGACTCTGACGCGCAGTTACAGGTGTGTACATGGACCCATAATATCTAACTTTACAGTTAAACCCGTCCTTAAAATAGAATCCATGGAACAAGAGAAATTTGGATGCTTAATAGTGCGCTTTGTTGCTCAATTGAAGTTAAATACACCGTGATCCAGTGGTAACATATCAGGATGCGGATCCAAAGTGGGTTCAAACCCTTTGGGCAAAGATTTTTCATGTCCTTCCCAGCCCGTAAGTACTAGTCACACCCAGGAACCGTCACGAGGATTAAGTTAAGTTGTAAGAACTTGTGTCCCTAATATACGTAAAGTAAAGAAACTAGACCTAAGTATAATCTAAACTAATGTAAATTAGATTAACTAATGTAACTCTTATAAAGCAATACACGTGAAAGCTAAATACAAGCACTTGACAATGAGGTAGTTGATGCTCGGTAAGTTAGTGGTCCTAGCCATGTGCACGTTACTTTACAACTGTAATCAACTGAACGTTGATCTTTGACTAAAATACTCTCATAGTGCCGATCCGTCCCCCTCCCCCGCCAACAACAACAGCAAAAAAAAAAAAAAAAAAGAACAGACAAATGACGGCAAGTACCGCTTTATTTTACACTACAACCATTTAAATTCTAAATACACTGCACATTTGTGTTGAACTTTCAGGACAGTTGACTTTCAGGACAGTTGTTAATATAAATGATATTAACTCTGATTACAGATATCTGGATTTTATGACGAATTGTCGGTGACGTTACTGAATAACGTCTCTGTGAAGTACATCGGGGACAACGTCAGCTCAGAGTCTCTAACGAAGGCCACTTTCGAGTCCTACTTCATGGGATCTGAAATGGTTGTCGCAGGAAAAATTGGAAATATTGACGCAAAAACTATCAGCCTTGAAATATTCAGTCAAGGTGCCGAGGGTGATTTCGTTCTGACGTCTGATTCAGGTTTCAACGTCATTGATATGTCTGACGTCAAAGGTATGACGTCAGAAAGTGATATTGAGACTATCACGGAAAAGCTATGGGCTTATTTAACTATCAAGCAACTTTTGGATGAGGCAGAAGGAACTCTGGACAGTACAACCCAAACGAATTTGAAGGATCGGGCAAAAGAATTGTCTGTTAAGGTAGATATATCCATAATATTTCGTTTTATCTGTAAATATGAGCTGAAGCTCGTTTTACCTGTAGATATGAGCTGAAGCTCGTTTTATCTGTAGATATGAGCTGAAGCTCGTTTTACCTGTAAATATGAGCTGAAGCTCGTTTTATCTGTAGATATGAGCTGAAGCTCGTTTACCTGTAAATAGAGCGAAGCTCGTTTTCTGTAGATATGAGCTGAAGCTCGTTTTATCTGTAGATATGAGCTGAAGCTCGTTTTATCTGTAGATATGAGCTGAAGCTCGTTTTATCTGTAGATATGAGCTGTATTTCATTCAATTTCTTACAAAGTGGTATTCCAACAGGTGTACATTTAACGTAGGATTCTTGTACATATTTCAGTACAGTTTTGTGACGCCGTTAACCTCCATAGTTGTAACCAAACCAGAAGAAACTGAAAGTGACTATGAAAGTGATGCTGGTATGTATGCTCGCCTCGAACAGATGCATAAAACTTTCTTTCTCTCTTTCTTTTCTAGTAGTGATGAAAAGAGATAAGCATCTGTATCTGACAGTGGGGATATGCAGTTGCCTACTTAGTTTTTAGTTGTGTGTGACGTCAGGCTAGGTTCTCCTAGATTTAAAACCGAATCACCTTTAAATAGTGTAAATATGATCGAACAAGTGTATATTTCCACAACATAAGTATATTAGAATTAAGCAAAAATGCTGAAAAATCAATGCTGTGTCAAAAATAAATACTTACAGGCAACAAAAATTGCCTGTGACATGAACACATTATAAGACTTATTTTTATATGCTGATGTAACTGCAATCGAATGATGTAATATTCATTGCATTTACCAGGTGGTAGAATCGTTTTGAAGAATAAGACTTATGTGAAAAGTTTATTATACATTTTATAGTCTTATCTACAATCAAATGCTTTTTATATGAGAAATTTTTTTGTGTAGGTCTATATTAGGTAACAAAAAATGAAAAAGAAGAAGAAGAAGAAAAAAAAAGAAATGTTTAAAAAATAAATGATTATAAATATTTATTGTCTCTTGAAATAACTATGTGTACTTATGCATACGTTTTATATTAATTTTTCTTTTAAATTTTTGTATACTTATGGGTATGCCTGATTTATGTGTTCGTCCTCCATATTAAATTAAAAGGTATGCTGTCTGCAAATGAGAGCTCCAATACACTACCTTAAAAATATATTTATTACAATTATTCCTAAGGTTGACTGATTTTCAAATTTTATTTTTTCTTTCTTTCATGATTTTTTTTTATCTCACTTGCATATTTACTCTTATCTGTACCTGTATCAGTGTTTCATATATGTCTATACTTTGTATGCGATGAAGATCTGTATAGGTCAAATCTGAATAAAGTTATGTCTGTGTCTATGGTTATCTTAACGCATAATCACTTTATCAAGCGCACGAATATAGTTTGTTTCGACGCAAAGGTGACTCGGGGATAAATCTGATAGTAAATGTGCAGAGATCGGTCATTTTAGGCTGTTAAAATAACCCATGTGAAGTCCAAAACAAATCATTGTAACATACTAATAATCACGTCAATCTCTCGACCTCAGATATCTCCAAGGGTTATTTCTTACACTAAAATATGACCGAAATCTGTATATATACTATCCGAAATGAGCCTGACCTGTGCAGAAAATTTGCATAATTAATTCAGTCTATAAATAGAGTCTGTTGTAGATAAGGTACTGCATGAATACGAATCAAAGTTTTAATAGCGCGGAGCGAACAGGAATGTCGCATTTCTTTTGTTTATCAAAGTGACTTTAATTACTGGTGATCGACTTGCAGCTCTTCAATCACTCTTTCATTTGAGACACACACAACTTCAGTGCCTTCAGTGCTTTGACGTTGTTTTTTTTTGTCCCGTGACTATTGTATATATACTAACCGATCCCGGTGGTTGGATAGTTAGAGACCAATCCCATGAATTTCCTTGACATTATGCTGGTATAACTATTTTGCATGTCGCGTAGCGTCTAAGTACAGTTCCATTACTGGTTAGTCCCATTTCAGGGTAATGTAACCGGAAGTAGAATCGTTATGTCCTATCATAGTAAAATCTATGTATATTGTACTCGTAAACAAGGATCCCAGATGATTGAAATGTTGTCAGTGGGACTGTGAAACCAGTTTAAAAATCCACAGAGTATAAAGAAAGGCGCCGTGGTCCATTGGTACCTTGTCTACAATTTATGACCACGGTTAGGGAATCGAACCTGAGTGGTATTCTTGCATATTCCTTTGAGGCGAAAGATAGACACAGAAACATGCAGAAGGCCTGAGTATGACATAGTGAAAGAAATTGTTTCCCATTCGACATAAATAAGCTATCAGATAGGTATGAATCCTTAATGGGTCGCACGTCGAACTGAGCTTTAAAATGTTAAAACTACTAACACACGTCTTTAAAGCATGAAAAATAATAGTAGTGATACTTACTGCAATATAAATAAACGAGTACAATAAAAGTAAAAAAAAATCAAGATATAATTCAGTTTCTTATAATTCTTCTTTACAGATGAATATTCTGACAATGAACCAGAAAGCAGTGTAGATAAACGCATTCTTTATAAACCGAGTTTCAAAAAAACGCCGTCTAAATCGCCTTCTCTTCAATCGAGTTCCGGTCAGGGAAGCGGCGGAGGTCGTCGACGTTACAGCGGTGGTGGTGGTGGTGGTGGCGGAGGCTACTCAGGAGGGGGAGGTAACTCTTGATAACATATGTATAAATAAAAAAAATATTTAAAAAAAGGCATATATTTAACTGTGTAGTTTTAGTATATGATTGAAATGATATTTTATAGAATTTTTCTTGATGATTTTCATCAAATATTTTAGTGACTCTCTTACCAATTGTTAGTTTTATCATATTTCTTTTTCAATAGTTAGTAATATTACATTAAGACGTAAAGCACTATGGGCTAACATACTTTTCTGCTACTTAGTCTAAACATTTGTTCCAATTCTTCCGGTATATACATCTACCTACTAATATCTACATCAAAACAGGCAAACATACCTGCTTGTAAAAGTAATGTTATCGGACCCTAGTTAGACGCTGTTGTTGCATTAAGTCCGATTGTGTCACCGTTACTAACCTATTATATACCATAAGTGATTATAACATGACCGTTGTTCTAGTTATGCAACGTCTGTCACAATTATTGACTGTCGCTAATGCCTATATTGTCTATTATTTCCCATCTCTTTGTTGTTATATAATACATATGGTTTCTATCTGGCTGTGTGGCTACTGACAAGTATATATAGCTGGCCAGTCAAGGGTCGAGGGGAGAGATCTTGTGGGATACCTAGGAAGAGATCTTGTCAGAGACGTAGGGAGAACGTCGGACACATATCCTCCAGTCCCGACCATGGCAGCGCTCAGTCTGAGTGGGCCATGGCCTGTCATGTTAAATAAGGTGTAAACTGGATGAAGGCTACTTGCCTTGAATTCGACCATTATACGATATATACAGGCTAGTATATGTAAAGATATGTATTTGTCCGTTTCGGTTAAGATATGTACTAATATGTGTACTTACCTGTTGACATGAAAACATATGTATGTACTTACCTCTTTACATGTATATATGTTTACATATATAATATGTAAACAGACATGTACCTATCTATATCCAAATACATGAGGCATATTCATATTTGCTTATAAAGGGACAAGTGCATATTTACATCTAAACAGACAAATACATATATACAACATCTAAACAGACAATCATACATGTACATTCAATGAAAGCAAATTTTATTACAAATAATAAGACAAGCACATGTCTATACCTAATCATACAGATGAATATCTACAGCTAACGAGCTAGTAAAGATCTATATGTAAACAGTCAGGAATTTACATTTATATGCATGTAAACAGACAAGTACATAGCTTCATGTAAAAGACAAGTACATATCTAAATGTAAACAGTCGAGTACATTTCTACATAATAGTACATGTAAAAGACAAGTATACATCTACATGGAAACAAACAAGTATATATCTACATGGAAACAGACAAGTATACATCTACATGGAAACAGACAAGTATATATCTACATGGAAACAGACAAGTATATATCTACATGTTAACAGAAAAGTACATATCTACATGTAAACAGAAAAGTACATAGTTACATGTAAACAGACAAGTATATATTTATATGTAAACAGACACGTACATATCTACACATAAACAGACAAATATATATCAGCATTTTCAATTAGTGCGACTTACTCGCCCAATGAAATGCTTACATTTGGTACAAAATTTGAAAAATATATTGCATATAATGATACGTGAAGTCTTGATATGAAGAAAATATGAGTGTATGCTGCCTTCATGCATTAGGACTAAATCGGCGAAGCTTGCTGTGGCGGCGATTGAATACGTCATGTTTTGCATGTAGCCTTATAAAATGTACCCTTACGTGTACTGTCAATCAAACATCTGTTCCATAACGCGAGGTCAAAGGCAAAGCTGTTTGGCGTATGTGACAGACTGTAAATATGTTATCGTTTTTTTACGGATTTATTGCAGCGCTCCGCTTCGCGTCGCTTGCTATTAATTCTATAGAATTTAAAATATAAACGATAACATATCCATAAACAGACAAGTACATAGTTACATGTAAACAGACAAGTATATATATCTTCATGTAAACAGACAAGTATATAATTATCTACATGTAAACAGACAAGTACATAGTAACATGTAAACAGACAAGTACATAGTAACATGTAAACAGACAAGTATATATCTTAATATAAACAGACAAGTATATACATACACGTAAACAGACAATTATAAATCTACATTTAAACAGACAAGTATATATATTTATATGTGTGTGTGTGAACAGACAAGTACATAGCTACATATAAACAGACAAGTACTCGTATATATCTACATATGAATATACAATTACATACATGTACCTATCTACACTATAGGCGGAGACCCCCACTACATGATCAGACTGCCGGACTTCAAGTATCCACTGTGTTTTGACGTGAAGAGCACGAGGTCAGAGATACATACTTTGTTACAAGATCCATCGCATCGTAAGTGTGTAAAGTACACTTCATTCTGACAGATTAAAGTTCAACATCTACTCGGTTTATGACTCTCGTCTTGATGACATAGTTTAAAGGTGTTGATATAATATTTCTGTTTGCCGCTCATTGTATAGGGAGTTTGTTGCGGGATTGAAAGGCCAGGTTTAGAATAATGCGACTGGTCATGATGCCACATTATCTACGGCCTGATACCACAGTACGTGAGTTAGTAGTATACACATTATTGAAATTTTGTTGGTGAGACGTTACATCCCACTGACAGTATTTCAGTTCTTGTGGACTAACGAGTGATAACGAGACGTAGACAAGAGGCACGATACCAAATCCGTTCACAGTATCCTGACACTGGGCCAAACGACACTGGAACATTTATGTGCTAAGCACTAAGCACATCGGAAATATACCAGTGTACTTTTCTAACAACTTTGGTATATTGCGATCAGGAGTCGAACTCACGACCTCCCTGTGACGTCACACACGCGGCAAAGAATATCAAAGTACTATGATTAACTCGTGTCGGATATGAAATGGGGAATGTTTTATTCAAACTCATTATTCAAAGTTCTCTTCAGAGAGATAAATCAAAGTTTAAGCATAATTTTGTCTTGAAATTAGCTTTACCCGAGTTGGGAACATGATTTGCTGCAGTTTCAATTACATAATCGGCTCTCGAAGTAATATTAACACATATAATATTTTATTTAATGCTTTTCGGTAGATTATAGGGAAATATAAGTGAATAAAAACAGTGAATATTACCATTCTTATATTTTTCACTGTTTTGTTTGGGACAACTAGAAGACACTATATTAATTTTTAGAAAACATTTCAATATTGATTTCTGCATTTAAATAAAACTTCTTTTAGAAATACCTGAAAGAAATGTTGATTACTCGCTTTCTTTGTGATCACTTATTTGACTATTTTTAGACCGAATAACGATTCGTGCGACTTCGGGAATTTGGGGCTCCCCACGGTGTAAAATTTATGATGAACTAAGTAGAAATGTGTAAAGCGTCGCAGAAAAGCATTAAATAAAAAGATAAAATGTTAGTTACAGTGGAGTATTATTTTTAGTTCATCTCGTGCGGAGGAAAATCGATATTTTCACTCATGCGCCACTCGTGGAAATATTAAATTTACCTCCCCATTCGATGAATTAAAAATGATATTCCATTGAAACCAACAATTACCCTCTATATATCCATTAAAATGTATACATGTATCTACAAAAAATTGCGACTTTGATGGGGATTAAAATAATGGAGAGTGTAGAACGGATTTATGATGAACCAATTATTGTCTGTGAGGCGTATCACCCTGGGATGTGGAAATAAGCACAAGTAAGAAAGCAGTTGGTAAAGTGTCCCCTCTAACGCGATCCAACAATATGGCGGACTATAACCGTCCCTCTTTAAGTTTACCTTATTAAAATTTTGTGAAAACGAAACTAGTATAGGCAGTTATCATCTCAACAAAAAAATCATGCGAAACCTTTTATCCGTGAGCACAGGAATATCTACCATCGAAAATTATGCAATATTGATTGGATAGTCTTACATCATCATCCTTAAATTGGTCAAAAATGAGATTAGAAAATTTTCAATAGATTAGAATCGATTTGATTTGTTTCCTGTTTTACGAATTCCAGACATCAATATGTTCGCCCGTATCATACAATCTGGACAGACGGACGTACACGGAGATAAGAAGACGTTCATCAGTCAGATAGCCATTCAGCTACAGCATCACGTGATCACTGCTACAACTCAAACCATTGTCTTCGACAGTAAGGTATAGCGATAACTTGCCTAACCCCTTTTTCGCTTTGTATAACAATGACTTAAAATGGAATGCATTTCGCATTGCGTTTTGCCCACCTAACTGCAAGTCAAGTGAGGTATGAAACAGGTCATCTTTGTCACAAAGGGTAGCACGATGGATGTGATCAATATCAAGGACACTGTTACTAAAAATAGAAAACTGGAATAAATAGCTGCATCGTGAACAAGGACACAGCTGTGGTCACCTTCACTGATAAACACTTTTGGAGTAAGAAAATGTTGGATAACCTTTTCTGTCTCAGATTTTTGGAATTATTAGATGTGTCATTGCTGTTAGTGTTTTGAAATACCGGTCGCTGTGACAGTATCAGTCATATAGCGACATCTAGCTAATTACAGATAGAAGATAACATTCCACAAGCCAGTCCTGAAGGTTATTCATATGAAAATTCAACAGTTACTAATCCGGGACTTGAACCTATACAGAGATGAGGACTTCATGAAAATAAATCACCTTTTTTACCCACACGCCTAAGGAATGATTAATCTGGTATTTAAAAATTTTACTAACATGTTGAACGAAAGAAGAAGGAAAATTGTCTTGCAAATGGCAAAAGATGATGTTTAGTTCCGGAAAATCACGGTCTCTTCCTGTGTCTGTCAGGGGCTATCATTGCAATTTGGTGAAAAGTCAGGTTGAAGAACCGTTCATTATGCTTAATAATATAAATAACCTCTTTTCTTCGTCTATTTTTTCCCTGTCTACAGCGACTATCCTGGGAGGGAGAACAAGTCCACCATTTTGGTGAACATTTCTTCACATTTAAGAGAAGAGGGAACTTGCTGTTTATACGGTTTAGTTTCGGATCTGAAGTCATTATCGTGCGCCATGTTAGGGCCGACCGGGAACCAGGCGCCGTAGACTTCCTCAATGTTTTCATCAATCATGAAGAGGGATTCAGCAAGTTTACAACAGGACTTCTCGGTAGGCCTGATTTTCAGTTCATTTTAAAAGTAGTCATGTTGCGTTACTAGTAAACAAGACATATCTCTTACAAAGATGCGGCGATGATGGTGTTAAAAGTAACGGAGAATGTAGTACGGTTATATCAGAGATTTAAATTACCTTTAATATAGCTTCGGCGGAGCTAAACATCATTGTACTAAAGCGCACAGTTGTTCAGTGAAACAGACTATATTATACTGCAGATATTTATAACGTATGGCCTTGAAGAAGTCTCAATGCGCATCAAAGATAAGTGTTTTGGTAAATAACTTTATATTTATCAAAGATACTGTAATTCAGTTAAAATATTTTACTAAAATTTCATGAATACGAAGTATACGTTTCGGCCACTAATCATCTTAACAAACACTGGTGCGTACTTTTTTACGTGAGTATATATCTACCAATGAAAATCGTTAAAATTCTCATTCTGCACCGTATTATGTCATCGTCGCTAAGCAGGTCAAAAGCGAGGTCACACAGCTACGCCGAAAAAAAATGACAAGATTGCTTATAAAGTGAGGTCGTCTGCGCTTCATCAGACATCTCATCTTGAGATATTCCTCAATTCAAAAATCTCAAGTTCTGTATATGTTTTACATCAAAAACGATAATTTGCAATAAAAGATAATATGCAAAATGTCTATTCTTCGGGTCGATCTGAGTTCAAGAAAATCTCAATTTAAGATATTTTGTTTAAAAAAAACAAGTTTCTAGTAATCAGAATGCATTGTACATAACAGTAGATGCTCGCCCAATACTTCTAAGAGAACAAGAATTTGCGAAAAATTAAGATAAATTAGAAACTGATAAATATTTAAATATATAAACGAAGTATTTTATCTCTTCCTCAACTTTAATGGGACATATTTAGAACATGTGAAGCAGAAAAATGTACCCTACACATGGGCTGAAGGGATTTATTGTCAGATGTACAGTATTTTTTTCTAAAATTCAGGAAAAAATTCATAGCTCGTGGGATTTTGATTTTTCTTATGAAATAATCATTAGGGCCTATATGTTAGCCACAATTTCCCGCTTTGAATGTGTCATATCTGTTGAAACAGCAGTTTCTTCCTCGAATCAAGGCTTGC
>CM037777.1:13233434-13283434 GCA_021229015.1 Solen grandis | reverse complement strand
TAATATGTAGACCTATATATGGTATTTTACAGAATTGTTAAATAAACTTGAAGTCTTACCATTGAAGTTTAGGACGAGTGATTCACACTCACTGGCCCCTTTGATGCCAGAAAAACCAGCGGTGTCTCTAAACATGTCAATGACATCCTTTGTGATAGTGTCTCTAGCTGGAGGAGGTGGTCCACCGCCGGTCTTCCTCATCAACTGAGTTTCTTGGGAAAACTCTTGTTTTGCCTTTCGTTGCATATTCCTCCACTTCTCTTTCACCTCCTCCACCGTCCTCAAGCAAACTCTAACAGCATTCACCGCCTCCGTGATCGACTTCCACCTATCTTCCTGCATACGTTTCGTAACTATACAGTCACCACCGCTTGAGTGTTTGGCTTTCAGAACCCAGCCGTGTCCTTTCATCTGTTCAGAGATCACTGTCATTTCACTTACTGAGAAGTTTTTAGATCGGGATCTTTTTTTTTCTGCGATGAGTTCCATTTTATTTTATAGATCGATATATCGTCTGTCTATATACAGTACCGGATGAACGGATTATTGCATGATGAGAAGGTTTAATTGGTTATTTTAACCAAAGGTTAAAACAAAAATCATGGTTAACTAACCCAGTGGTTATGCTGTTTTATACAAGAGGATAACCAGGGTGGTTAAGTAACCAACTTGGTTAAAAGATAACCATGGGTTAGCTGTTAACATAGGGTTATTTTAACCAAGGTTTATACAATTGGCTGCTGATGGTCATGCAGATCTACAGAGAAGCCTAGGAGTTCGGTGGGAAAAGGCCAGAGGCGACATGTCTAAAATGATGCCTTGCAAGAGGATGGGAATTAGAGATGAATCTGGATGATTTATCTACTGCAACATATTTTACTGATTTAATTGAAATTTTTTTTGACATTGTAGCATCTAAATGCACTACGAATATTGTTATTGTACTGGTAACGATTTTTATCATGATAAAATTAGTAATTTGTAAAATATACGCAGGTGTAGTAACGCATTAAAATTGATGATAAAATATTTGCTGTCAGGTTGATAGATTAACAAGAGAATGTTAGATAATATATTTTATATCTAAACTGTAAATAAAATAACAAAAATGCTGCAATTGCAGTTTTTTCACAGATATAAAAGACTATCTGTCTTCATATGTCATAACATGTAAAAAAATGATAATTGTCCTTGTAGGATAGACACGGCACAAAATGTGATAAATGTGAAAGAAAAAAAAACTTAAATAATAAAAAAAAACTAGTAACGCATCTAAACATAAACATGTTAATGGTCAATACCTGGAAAGTAACGCATATGAATGACTAAAATATTGAACAAGAATCCGTGTCGAAACCTTTAGAAAATACGAAAAAGTTATCAACAATCTTTAGAAAAACAAAGCGACAGTATTCACAATACTATATATAAAACTATGTAATATCACAAATGATTAATACACTACAAAAAAATCACAGACAATTGGATGTATGGAAAAAACACAAATATCAGGTGATTGGTCTACAAAAATAAAAATCGAAATCACAGATAATCGGACTTTTCTACATGATCACAAACTCACAGTAAATCACAGTAAAATCAAATAGTTTTCGTGATAAAAATGAATAACAAACTTCAATAATTGATGCGGATTTATAAAAATCACTCTGATTAAAAATGATGCGCGGGCCTGACCTTCAAATAATATGAGCAGTACACAAGGAAAAACTTTTAATAATAATTAAACATGAATTATGAAATAATCAAAGTTTTACCTCTATTATTGTTACTTCTACAGCCACCGGTATCTCTCTTCAATTATCTATGTATGCATAATGATTACAAAAATGTTTAAAAAAAATAAAATCTTATATGTGTTTATTGTGAGATAATAAAAAATAAAACGATTGACATCGATCCACTCATATTACGACTGGGAACACAAGCTGTTGTTATTACGACTTGTATTTTTGACATCTAGTTATTACATATTATATTGAGGCGTGATAATCCAGGTATTTCCGCGGTGGCAAGTGAATTTATGTTCCTCATTATACACATTTTGGTGACTTTTCATGTCAGCTTTTCTAGCAAACGACATTCCACAATGACATGCCTATTTCTTCTTGTCGTGCACCTGCTTCTGATGCCTTTGGATGTCATATTTGGTCCCAAAGGATTTTCCACACACATCACATTGTAAAACTTTTTCTCACCATGTTTGCTACACCTTATATAAACATAAAATCGTGATAATGTATGTATATTATAACGTTTGTTTTGCAGTACTATGATCAAGTTTTGGACCTAACGGACGTTGTTTACGTGTATTTATCAAAGTGCGATATTTTGTAATATCTATTCAAAGGAATATTGAACTTGTGAAAACAATATGCATTTATTATCTATTCATTGGATATAGATACTAAATGTGACTTGATTTAATAAAAAAAAAAACATTTAAAAAAAATCTTTACGACAATAAAAAAAATATGTCATGAAATCGTCATTCCTATTATATCTATATTTGATTATAATATGCACTGAATGCAATATTTTTTTAATGAATAGTAGATGTGTGCTATTCAAATATTTACCGGTGTCTTCTGAATGTCGTTCTGTCCCTAAACACTCGCTCGTAACATTTGAATGGGGCTGTTTTCTGGTGCGTGATGTTGATGTGAACCTTTAAAGAACACTTGGCGGATACAACTTGCTCCGCATATCTCGCAAATATTGTTTATTCTCTGAAATAAAACACCACACACTTGAAGTCGGTTTAGAGAATTTTAAATGAATATATACGAAACCATAATCGATGATCAAGCGCAGCTTCTCCAATACTTAAATACGGAAATACTTATTTTATAGTTACACTTCATACGTATACATTGTACTTTATTATCTGACTATCATTAAATCCTGCTAAGTTAATACCAAATAGTACACTTTGAAAATGTCTAAGATACATTCCAGTCAGCACCTTTCGCAAAGTATAGTACAATCAGTACTATTGCAAACCAAGACTTGACAAATAAATTTTTGATGCTCTTTTTGTAGACACTGTCGTTTTTATTGGCTTGGCTAGCCCAACAGTCATATATTTGACCAGCCAAAGCTTCCCCTTTTGTACAATTGCCGTGATGACGTTAACTTCTTGTTAAAGTTTTAAATCAAGCTCTTATCATATTCTTACGATATTGTTAAAAAAGGAAAATGAATCCGAAGTGCATTAAGGCGGGTTTTATTTTAACTGAAATGTAAGAACGGTCTTCAGTTATACAAGTAAGTACTACAATGCAGCAGAAACATAATAAGAAACTGCGTACACCCTAGTTGTCATAGAAGATAAGAAATCGTTCGGAAAGGTTCGTAGAATATGCACATATTGTCGAAAAGAAACCCGTTGAAAAGGCTGCAATAAGAAATCAACTGCGTCGTACCATATTTAAATTGAACAGCGTCGTACTATTTTGTAAAAAATACTATTTTATTGAAAAAATAATTTTCTGCTTCAAATGTGACTTTGTCTCATGACGTGAAACTGTATTTGGTATCTTATATTTAGCATAAACGCGGGTATAAATACAGTTTGAGTGTGAAAACGTTGGATACAGCAATTTCAAATGCGTCGTATCTGTCAGATGTTTCGCAAATTCTTCTTCACTTCCAATTTCCAGTCGCTAAAACTTTTTTTTTTTTCAAAATGGATATTCAGCTGCATAAACCATATGAAGCGGAAAAATTAGGAGTGTATCCATGTATTATCTCGTTATCATTTCTTGTCATACAGAGCCAGTAATTAACAAAAATATACCTTTTGTTTTTCAAAATGGCGGATTTTGTTTACATATTGATGGTACGACGCAGTTCTGATTCCTAGCCCTGAGTGTGCAAAACTTGAAAAACGCCGTACAAGTTTCGCACTATGCATGAGTGTATTGCAAGGTGACCAATTCGTTTGTTTTGTTGGTTTTAAAGTTTCACCACATTTCAGCTATTTGGAAACTATATCTGTTTGAGGCAGATAAAGTGCTGCCGCACTGTAGTATCACGCCGTAGATATGTGGCATGATACCACATCAAGTCACATTATCCTGAAACCGGGCCCGCCCGTCCTGGAACTACCCTTACATGCTGAACACCAAGCAAGGGAGTTATACCAGTACAATTCTTACGTCTTTGGTATGTCGCGACAAAGAATCAAATCCACGACCTCCCGCTCCCGAAGCGGACGCTCTAACCACTCGGCAACCGGGTTGGTAAGACGACCAGTATCGCACCTTGACAGGGTGTACCATTATATATGACACTACTTTAATACGTATACAATCACAGATTATTGGTTAAGATGCCCAGTGTCATATATGCAGAAATGGGTGATATGAACATAAGGCGGAAATATGTTTGTTAAATATCAGATTGTTTTTAGTTTTGGTGAAAATGTTCGTATTTACTGTATTTATCGGTGTTATCATCAATGGGACAAACTAAAGATTATGTCCAGTCCCTTTCTCTGAAGGCCAGTTAACATGGTATGCTTATTATTGCACCCCACTCTATGTATTAGAGAGAGATATATTGTTTTTGCCAGGGTTGTTACAAATTGTTTGGAATTAATATAAGTTTATTTCAAACTTGTTTTCCAATCCATAAGTAATACAATCTATTATATCATGTATTATATATGCATCTATTGTAATAAATAAAGTTTAAACTAAATTGTTTGGTCACGCATATCTCCCAAAATATTTCAGTTCGAGTCTTCGAAAGCTACAGGAAAGTATCTGGTAATTCGACGAGTGAACTTGTGTGCAAGGTTTTCGTTTTTATTCCTGTTTAGTTTTAAATCCAGTTTACAGCAGAGTTCTGGGTCCTTTATGTAGAATGTTGTGTCGCGAATACCTCCAAACATTTTGGGCCATGAATTAAAACAACTTGTGTGCTAGGGTTTTGACTTTGATGCCGTCAAGTTACAGCAGAGTTATTGGCCCTTTACTCAGAATGTACCCAAAATTGTAGGCGCCTGTCACAAAATCGTATGTCGAATGTATCTTCCAGAGTATTTCAACAGAGGTAAAGGAATGTATATCCGCCAGTTATCTCTTGCGCTAGGAGTTTTAACTCTGCAATCGTCCAATTGCAGCAGAGTTATTGGCTCTCTACTTCGAATGTGCTTAAACTTTTGTTTCACACCTAGCACCAATAGTATTACATTTGGGCCCGAGTATATATCAGAAAATGAACTTGTGCGCTACTTATCCGCCGGTTATTGGTTTATTGGTTACTTACACTTACAGCTGAGTTATGGGTTCTATTCTGCACAAGTATGTTTCTCTTGAATATATCTTGCGCTCTTGTATTTTCAAATTCACAGCTGTCCCTCAGTTACAGCAGAGAATGGGCTTTTACTTTATTATAATCTTTATTTCAATTTTCCAATAATTATATTCAGTCGTGGTGTTTACCTACAAAGTTGACACACACACATTTTCTATATTCGTCTTTAATCACATGAAAACAATATTTGAATTGCAATGTTGACGTCATCATAATAATAGAAAACTAATTTAAAAAGAAACACCCCAAAAACAAGAAGATGAAATCATTTTCCAGTGACTGATCCAATTTTGTATGCCAGGTTGGTCTTACTTGTAACAGTGGTACATGGTCAATATAATAAGCACTATATATAAGACTACGGCTGTATAAATAAGCATGAAAACTCATATTATTGTTATAATTTATTTAACTATTGAGTATACGTCTATAGTGAAATAATTTCACGTAATTTTTATTATGCACATTTTGTGTATTCGAAAATTTGATGTTAGTTGTAATTATCACACACTGAACAGCAGTTCTTCAAAAGCAGATCATCGACACGTTTAGCTGCTCTTGTTGATGAATCTGGGGGCAATTAAGAGTCCCCCAGCCACCCAGGCCAAGAGCCAAGCCACAATGTCGAGTGCAAAGGCGGCACCATAGTCAAACCCCTCCGACTTCACTTCTCCAGCGAACACAGCAAATCCTATCAGCAAGAAGAGACCTGTAGCATAAAATTGGTCAATACAAACATTCATAAACGTCATTTACGTCATTTGCTATTTTCCTTCACGAAAAAGCCGGCCGTGGCTGGCGTCAAATTTGAAGGGCGCCTATGAAAGGTTACAAAAGCTACGGCTTAAAAAAAAATAGAAAAAATGGGCTCACTCCCCGTTAGGGAAATACTTTTTCGCGAACTTCCTATGGGCAAAGTACCAGCGAGAGCGAAATTGTATATATGTATAGTGTGTGAATTTGGTCGTGAGAATAAAAAAAAAAACATATTTTAAACTATACACAGAAACCTTATTATATAGATTCTCCGTAAAGCATAAAATCCTCTTAAAGTATACGTAAATTGTGATAAAGTTAAATAACAGGACTTTGTGTGAAAGATAAACCATGACTTCCAGTAGTACTACATATAACAATAGTAATAATAATAGAAGACCATTGATCATTGTCAATAAGTCTCATTATATAAACTCTCCACGTGACTTGCACGTGCTGCGAAGTACCTGCTGCGAATGCTAGGACACCGGCCAGGAGTTGTAGGACATCTTTATTTAGGACAATCTTCAGGACAGCACACACCACGGTTCCGACCAGTGCGAATATGGCGAGGAACAACATCGCCTTCACCGCATTGATCGAATCTAGACCGGTACCTAGGGAACGAGATTTCTTTTTAATTTTCTGTCTCCTTTGTGGGGAGGTATAATCATTAATGAATTGTCATATTTCACCCAAAGTTATATATTAATATGCTTGATAATCAAAATGCAAAGGGAAGCAAAACATAAAAACATATAGTAGCATTCACTAACGCCTTAAACTTGTCACTTATCTTTTCTCGCGTAAATGTTGATACTGTTATGTTAAAATATTAATTTTCGTTGGCATTAAATTTCGTGGGTTCTGTAACAAAATCAATACCGGTGGTACATGTATCCGTGGTTTTCTTGTTCTAAAAAAAGAAATATATCAAATTAACATTTTTCTATGGGATTAGTATTCGTGGATAAAGCCATCCACGTAATCAACAAAAATTAACCTCCGACGAATATTAATGATTTTTCAGTATTGATAAATTTATTCAGATAAAACGGTCCTCAAGACTAAAACTAGATGTCAATAAACATATTGAATCAGATGTCAATTTAAATACCAGACGTTAATGAAAACTACTGTCTTAGAATTTTCAGTAACAAGAACGGTTCTATAACTTCATTATGAATCATGTCAACGTTTAGTAGTACTGTGCCAGAACTTTATAATGAACTTGATGTAAAGGTCGAGTTCTGTATTAATACTTTATAATGAATCATTAGATGTCCACATCTAGTACATAGTTTTTGTTAGGACTTTCTGCCTACAGGCAGAAAGTCATATTGGGTTTGTACTGTTTTTTTATTAGGACTTTCTGCCTACAGGCAGAAAGTCATATTGGGTTTGTACTGTTTTTTTATTAGGACTTTCTGCCTACTGGCAGAAAGTCCTATTGGGTTTGTTATGTTTTTTTATTCTTCTTATTCTTTTTTTCTTCCAAACTGAGCGTTAATTTAAGCATGTTGCAATGGTCCCAGGGCCATAAAAATTTTATGGCGTATACTTGATGCGATGAAATTTTGATTTTTATGATTTTCATATGCTTATGACGTCATATGACGTCACATTTGAAATATGCTACAAAAGTTTGTACGCGGTCTACAGCCATTGTTTGTGAACCGATTTTCATCAAATTTTCACAGATTGTGTATATTAAGTTCTAGTTGTGCATCCCGGTGTCTGTTTTTCAAAATTCGAAAAGTCCATGGTTCTATAGCGAATCCAAGATTCGAACCAAGGTCGTAAATATTTTAAATGCTTATAAAATCTGTCCTATTTAAGATAGAAAGTTGATATTTAGTCGGTATATAGGTCTCTAGAAGTTTTAAACATTTTGTGAAAATAAATGTCATATGACGTCACGTGACGTCATTATATGATAATGTATTTCAAATATTAACAAGAGTATTTCTATATGTTGAAATTGTCGAAGGGCAATGAAAATTTAATGACACATGCTTCAATTGCTGAAAGTTTGATTTCTATGATTTTCATATCCCTATGACGTCATATGACGTCACACTTGAAATATGCAACAAAAGTTTGTACGCAAAACCTTTTCATCAAATTTTCACAGAATGTGTATATTAAGTTCCAGTTGTGCATCCCGGTGTCCGTTTTTCAAAATTCGAAAAGTCCAAGGTTCTATAGCGATTCAAAGATTCGAACCAAGGTCGTAAATATTCAAATTCTTATAAAATCGGTCGTATTTGAGATAGAAAGAAGATATTGGGTCAGTATATAGGTCTCTTGGAGTCTTAAACATTTTGTGAAAATAAATGTCATATGACGTCACGTGACGTCATTATATGATAATGAATTTCTAAATCTAACAAGAGTATTTCTATATGTTGAAATTTTCGAAGGGCAATGAAAATTTAATGCCGCATGCTTAAGATGCTGAAATTTCGATTTCATTGATTTTCAGAAGCCTATGACGTCATATGACGTCACATTTGAAATTGACCACGAAAGTTTGTACACGGTCCAGAGCCATTATTAATGGGCCGATTTTCATCAAATTTTCACAGAATGTGTATATTAAGTTCCAGTTGTGCATCCCGGTGTCCGTTTTTCAAAATTCGAAAAGTCCAAGGTTCTATAGCGATTCAAAGATTCGAACCAAGGTCGTAAATTTTCAAATTCTTATAAAATCGGTCGTATTTGAGATAGAAAGAAGATATTGGGTCAGTATATAGGTCTCTTGGAGTCTTAAACATTTTGTGAAAATAAATGTCATATGACGTCACGTGACGTCATTATATGATAATGAATTTATAAATCTAACAAGATTATTTCTATATGTTGAAATTTTCGAAGGGCAATGAAAATTTAATGCCGCATGCTTAAGATGCTGAAATTTCGATTTCATTGATTTTCAGAAGCCTATGACGTCATATGACGTCACATTTGAAATTGACCACGAAAGTTTGTACACGGTCCAGAGCCATTCTTAATGGGCCGATTTTCATCAAATTTTCAGAGAATGTGTATATTAAGTTCTAGTTGTGCATCTCGGTGTCCGTTTTTCAAAATTCGAAAAGTCCATGGTTCTATAGCGAATTCAAGATTCGAACCAAGGTCGTAAATTTTTAAATGCTTATAAAATCGGTCCTATTTAATATAGAAAAGTGATATTTGGTCAGTATATAGGTCTCTAAGAGTCTTAAACATTTTGTGAAAAGAAACGTCATATGACGTCACGTGACGTCATTTGTTTATTATTATTATTCTTTTCTTCTTCCTAACTAAACGCTTATTTTAATATGTTGCAATAGTCCTAGGACGATGAAATTTTTATGGGTTATTAGGCACGTGAGGAAATTTTGATTTCACCCCTACTGCATATATGTAGCCATATCTCAATAAATATCGATTTTTGTAAATATATGTATGAATAAGAATTATAGCTGAATAATTGACGTTTCCAAAAAATTTAAAAAAAAACTAAATGAAATGAAGCTTGTTTTCTGATAATATGCTGTTTTCTTGAGGTTTAACAGTCAATATCTCAGAAACGACTGAAGATAAGTTTATACATTATGCGTATAAAATGTAGCATGTTTTAAGAGCTTTCTAACGGTACCAAGTTTATTGAAATTGGACTTCATATAAGAAAGTTACATGGCAAATAAGATATTTCATAATCATGCATCATAAAAATATGGAAAAGGTCACGCGCAGGGGTCACCAAGCTTAAATACTTGCGCAACGACTTAAAAAAAAAAAAAAAAAAAAAAAAAATATCAAATTGCAATTAATGGGCTATATCTTGATTTTTTTTTTTTTTTTTGTCGAATGTTGACTGTTTCCAAAATAAGCATTGAAGTTAATACATGTACAACGGCACAAGACAAAAATCCGTATTTGCAACACTATGTAGCTAGCGAGCAGTTTGCAAGCCTTGAAAAATTCACACGCAGCCCCACATTTTAGACCATCTAAAAACTGCATTGTTATGCTAACGATATTCATATTGCATCAGTTTGTAGGCTGGGATGTTACCTTTCAAAATATCACCATAGTTCGAAATTCCAGGAATTTATGGCAAAACTACGGAAGCCCAAACACGCCAAAATCGCTAAATACGTTTAACTACGTTACAGGTGTCGAAAGGATATAGCACTATACACATATTCAATACTTCTTCCTACTGAGGCTAAAATTAAACAAGGTTACAACTGAGCTGGAGTGATGAAATTCTATGTGTGATGAAAGTTAGAAACTTACATTTGAACACTGTTTCATTTTTCTTTCATGTCATATGACATAGTCTAAATTTTGTATGTAAACTACATGTGCAAGATATGGGCGGACTTTTATTAAAATTCACAGAATGTGTTCTATTTGTGCTATTTTATATAGAAATAGAGGAGATAGAAAGTTGCAATTTGGACAGATTATCTATTATGTCATCTTCTATATATACTATATAAAGCAGATGTTGCAGAAAGTCCTATCATTCGTTTAAACGAATGACATCTAGTTATTCTTCTTCTTCTTCTTCTTATTCTTTTTTTCTTCCTCTTATATTTGTGTTAATTTCGAGGTGTTGCCATTGACTCAGAACAATGAAAATTTTATGGCATATATTTCAAACCATGAGCTTTCGGATGCAATGAATTTCATATTCATATGACGTCAAATAACGTCAGATTTGACGTCAGGTGAAAAAGTTTGTACGCGGTCTACAGCCATTATTGCTGGACCGATTTTCATCAAACTTTCACAGAATGTGTATGTTAGGCTCTAGTTGTGCATCCCGGTGTCCGTTTTACCAAATTCGAAAAGGCAAAAGTTTTATGGCGAATCCAAGATTCGAACTAATGACGTCAAATTTCAAATGCGTATAAAATCGCTCCCAATAGAGCTAGGAAGCTGATATTTGGACTGAATATTAATCTCTAGGTTTTCTTTATATTCTAAAAAGATGAACGTCATATGACGTCACATGACGTCATAATGCAAATAAAACTTTCGTATTAAAACTTAACGGTTTTTAAGCCCTGTAGGCTTCATTTTTTGTATGATTTGCTTGAAATTTTGTCTGAAGATGCAGTATTAGATTCTATGGAGCCATGTCACTTTCGTTTCCGGCAAATCCCAAAGGTCAAGGTCATATATCAATTATCGGTTTTTCTTCGGCCTTAAATATCTCAAAAACGGTAAATATTCTATCGAGACACTATGCGTATAATTTGTAGTGCTTAGAAAGACCTTTCAGATGATATTTAGTTTTTGATGATCGGGGTTGAATTGGTTGAGTTATGGCGGAAAAATTAAAATTTGGTAACCCCCAGTGTGTTTAACAGTTTATATCTCGAAAACCTTTGATTTTTCAAAATATGATGATGAATATTATTTGTAGAGCAATGTTTGGCCGTTCTTTTGATGCCTAAACTTTAATGATTGGCCAAAGATTGATGGAGTAATGGGGAAAAAACGAAATTCGTGTATGTAGCTTTGGTGAATTTTTCATTTTTCAGGTGGTTTAAGAGCTTGTATAATTCCAAACATAAAGCGTGTGAAATGTAGAGAATTTTCAGACGATTATTAAAAATCGAATATAAACCCAAGTGTAAGAATTTTCGAGAAATATCCTACTTTCGCTTTCACGTTAAATTGAAGCATTTTCGGAAAATATGTAAGTTTACAGCTATGTATTAGTCATATAAATTGCAAAAAACTTTTAACTTATATCATATTGATATTACTAACTAAACAAGCGTACTTTTTCCGGTGGCCGAGTGGTTAGAGCGTCCGCCTCGGGAGCGGAAGGTCGTGGGTTCGATTCCTGACCCGACATACCAAAGTCGTAAAAAATGGAACTGTTATAGCTCCCTTGCTTGGCGCTCAGCATATAAGGGTATTTGCAGGACTGGTTAGCGCAGTATCAGGATGATGTGACTGGGTGTGGTATCATGCCATATGTCTACGGCGTGATACTGCAGTGTGGTAGTCCTATACCCGCATGAAGTAGACATCGTGACTGGCTGAATTACTGTCGGTGGGACGTTAAACCCAACAAACAAACTGATATCATATATGGCAGTGTTTACTACACCGATCACTACACACGAGGTGTGCACACTGGCGCATGTTGACGTCTTTTGTAAACGTTTATTAAAGTTGCTTATATAAGAATGAGGAGTTTCGGAAATAATTTTTTGCAAAGGGACTCCTAAGGAAAGAAAAAGATGCTAAATTAAATACTAAAATACAAGTTTAGTTTATTAGGTTTAACGTCCCACCGACAGTATTTAAGTCTTTTTGAGACAATGTCTACTTGAGACAAATGTAGTGTTGTCACACTGCACAGTATCACGTCGTAGACAGTTGGCATGATACCACACCCAGTCATATTAACCGGACACCGGGCCATCAGTCCTGGAACTACCCTTATTAAGCTGAGCGCTAACCAAGGGAGCTATACCAGTACCTATATTTACGAATTTGGTAAATACAAGAATTGAAATAATTGATATAACGTTTTTAAACAACTTACAGATCATGTGTTATCTCGTTTGATTTGGTATTTCCGGGTATTCCTAGCCTTGGTATCATCCGCTGACACCGACTTTTTTAAATGATTATTTTTTACATATTTCGTTCTTTCCTTAATGTCAATCAGTTGATATTTTCTGATTTCTCAACTAATTAAAACAAGATAAATAAATAAAAAAAACAGCCATCACATAAATTGATTGAAATCTGAAAAAGAAATGAGCCGACGGTCAAAAAATGCGCGAAATTTATGTGTTACATCCATATTTGGAAAGCACGTGCACGTGCGTGAATACTTTAACAACACGCTGACGTAACAATTATATGGTACCATCTTCTAATATAGCAGCATAACGTAGTAATAGGGCGGGGCAAACTCTAAGTTAGTCAGTGTTAATTAAGTATAGGTTAGTGTTTTTTTTTAGTAAGCATTAATGAAATTAAATCGGTGTGGCGCGGCAAAGCCGCGCGACCGATTTAATGGACTTAATGCTTACTAAATAACATTAACCTACTTAGTGTTTGGAATTATATTTTGAAATTTAACGCAGTCGCACATTCCAAATATTGTATTGATTTTTGAGACTCCGCCCTATCAACCTGTTCCCGGCGTGAATTACATCACGTGACATGTAACATGTTATGTCAAAGGTCAATGTCAACTTGTGCGCTACTTATCCGCCGGTTATTGGTTTATTGGTTACTTACACTTACAGCTGAGTTATGGGTTCTATTCTGCACAAGTATGTTTCTCTTGAATATATCTTGCGCTCTTGTATTTTCAAATTCACAGCTGTCCCTCAGTTACAGCAGAGAAATGGGCTTTTACTTTATTATAATCTTTATTTCAATTTTCCAATAATTATATTCAGTCGTGGTGTTTACCTACAAAGTTGACACACACACATTTTCTATATTCGTCTTTAATCACATGAAAACAATATTTGAATTGCAATGTTGACGTCATCATAATAATAGAAAACTAATTTAAAAAGAAACACCCCAAAAACAAGAAAATGAAATCATTTTCCAGTGACTGATCCAATTTTGTATGCCAGGTTGGTCTTACTTGTAACAGTGGTACATGGTCAATATAATAAGCACTATATATAAGACTACGGCTGTATAAATAAGCATGAAAACTCATATTATTGTTATAATTTATTTAACTATTGAGTATACGTCTATAGTGAAATAATTTCACGTAATTTTTATTATGCACATTTTGTGTATTCGAAAATTTGATGTTAGTTGTAATTATCACACACTGAACAGCAGTTCTTCAAAAGCAGATCATCGACACGTTTAGCTGCTCTTGTTGATGAATCTGGGGGCAATTAAGAGTCCCCCAGCCACCCAGGCCAAGAGCCAAGCCACAATGTCGAGTGCAAAGGCGGCACCATAGTCAAACCCCTCCGACTTCACTTCTCCAGCGAACACAGCAAATCCTATCAGCAAGAAGAGACCTGTAGCATAAAATTGGTCAATACAAACATTCATAAACGTCATTTACGTCATTTGCTATTTTCCTTCACGAAAAAGCCGGCCGTGGCTGGCGTCAAATTTGAAGGGCGCCTATGAAAGGTTACAAAAGCTACGGCTTAAAAAAAAATAGAAAAAATGGGCTCACTCCCCGTTAGGGAAATACTTTTTCGCGAACTTCCTATGGGCAAAGTACCAGCGAGAGCGAAATTGTATATATGTATAGTGTGTGAATTTGGTCGTGAGAATAAAAAAAAACATATTTTAAACTATACACAGAAACCTTATTATATAGATTCTCCGTAAAGCATAAAATCCTCTTAAAGTATACGTAAATTGTGATAAAGTTAAATAACAGGACTTTGTGTGAAAGATAAACCATGACTTCCAGTAGTACTACATATAACAATAGTAATAATAATAGAAGACCATTGATCATTGTCAATAAGTCTCATTATATAAACTCTCCACGTGACTTGCACGTGCTGCGAAGTACCTGCTGCGAATGCTAGGACACCGGCCAGGAGTTGTAGGACATCTTTATTTAGGACAATCTTCAGGACAGCACACACCACGGTTCCGACCAGTGCGAATATGGCGAGGAACAACATCGCCTTCACCGCATTGATCGAATCTAGACCGGTACCTAGGGAACGAGATTTCTTTTTAATTTTCTGTCTCCTTTGTGGGGAGGTATAATCATTAATGAATTGTCATATTTCACCCAAAGTTATATATTAATATGCTTGATAATCAAAATGCAAAGGGAAGCAAAACATAAAAACATATAGTAGCATTCACTAACGCCTTAAACTTGTCACTTATCTTTTCTCGCGTAAATGTTGATACTGTTATGTTAAAACATTAATTTTCGTTGGCATTAAATTTCGTGGGTTCTGTAACAAAATCAATACCGGTGGTACATGTATCCGTGGTTTTCTTGTTCTAAAAAAAGAAATATATCAAATTAACATTTTTCTATGGGATTAGTATTCGTGGATAAAGCCATCCACGTAATCAACAAAAATTAACCTCCGACGAATATTAATGATTTTTCAGTATTGATAAATTTATTCAGATAAAACGGTCCTCAAGACTAAAACTAGATGTCAATATCTATTGCTATATGAGAATGTCATATTGAATCAGATGTCAACTTCTAACGTTTAGAACTTTACTCGAACTTTTGTAAATCAGATGTCAACGTCTATTGCAAAACATTATAATGTACCAGACGTTAATGAAAACTACTGTCTTAGAATTTTCAGTAACAAGAACGGTTCTATAACTTCATTATGAATCATGTCAACGTTTAGTAGTACTGTGCCAGAACTTTATAATGAACTTGATGTAAAGGTCGAGTTCTGTATTAATACTTTATAATGAATCATTAGATGTCCACATCTAGTACATAGTTTTTGTTAGGACTTTCTGCCTACAGGCAGAAAGTCATATTGGGTTTGTACTGTTTTTTTATTAGGACTTTCTGCCTACAGGCAGAAAGTCATATTGGGTTTGTACTGTTTTTTTATTAGGACTTTCTGCCTAAAGCAGAAAGTCCTATTGGGTTTGTACGTTTTTTCTTTTATTATTAGGCTTTCTGCCTAAGCAGAAAGCCTATTGGGTTTGTTATGTTTTTCTTTTATTATTATTATTATTATTCTACTTTTTTCTTCCTTTTGAGGTTCAAATTAAAACAGGTTGCCGATGAGCTAGCAGCATGAAATTTTAATAGTATGCACAGTGACTTTGGCGCTTTTGATCGTCATAATTTATTTCTTCATGTGACGTCACATGACGTCAGGGCTGAAAAAAGCTACAAAAGCTTGTTCGAGCTCTACAGCCGTCATGATTGGACCGATTTACTTGATTTTTTCACAGAATGTATATATTATGTTCTTGTTGTGCAGGATTATATACGTTTTGCAATATTTGAAAAGATCAAGGATCTATGGCTGAACCAAGTTTCGAACTTTGGACCAGAAAATGTATTGAAGTATTTCGAAGCACTCAGATAAGCTAGAAACATGAAATTTGGACAGAATATGTGTCCTATTGATTTCTTTCAGTTCTAAGAAGATTGACGTCGTATGACGTAAAATGACGTCATGACGCGTTATCAAATTTTTTATCCAAAATATACGGTTTTTTAGCACTGGAAGACAAAGTTTTTGACCGATTTGCATAAAATTTTCATTGAAGGTGCAACATAGCCTCTTATTGTCATCAGTCACTTCCGGTTCCGGAAAATAGCTAAGGTCAAGGTCACATGTCAATTATCGTTTTTTTTTTCGGCCTTAAATATCTCAAAAACGAAAAATATTTTATCGAGACACTATGCGTATAATTTGTAGTGCTTTGAAATGCTTTTCAGACGACATATAGTTTTTGAAGATCGGGGTTGAATCAGTTGAGATATTGCAGAAAAACAAAAATGCTGCAACCCTAAGCGCACTTAACTACTTATATTTATTCTTTTTTTCTTCCTAACTAAACGCTTATTTTTCTATGTTGCAATACTCCTAGGACGATGAAATTTTTATGACTTATTAGCCAGGTCAGGAAATTTTGATTTCTATGATTTTCATATGCCTATGACGTCATATGACGTCACATTTGAAATATGCTACAAAAGTTTGTACGCGGTCTACAGCCATTGTTTGTGAACCGATTTTCATCAAATTTTCACAGATTGTGTATATTAAGTTCTAGTTGTGCATCCCGGTGTCCGTTTTTCAAAATTCGAAAAGTCCATGGTTCTATAGCGAATCCAAGATTCGAACCAAGGTCGTAAATTTTTAAATGCTTATAAAATCTGTCCTATTTAAGATAGAAAGTTGATTTTTAGTCAGTATATAGGTCTCTAGAAGTTTTAAACATTTTGTGAAAATAAATGTCATATGACGTCACGTGACGTCATTATATGATAATGTATTTCTAATATTAACAAGAATATTTCTATATGTTTCAATTGTCGAAGGGCAATGAAAATTTAATGACACATGCTTCAAACGCTGAAATTTTGATTTCTATGATTTTCATATGCCTATGACGTCATATGACGTCACACTTGAAATATGCAACAAAAGTTTGTACGCGGTCTGCAGCCATTGTTTATGAACCGATTTTCATCAAATTTTCACAGAATGTGTATATTAAGTTCTAGTTGTGCATCCCGGTGTCCGTTTTTCAAAATTCGAAAAGTTCAAGGTGCTATAGCGATTCCAAGATTCGAACCAAGGTCGTAAATTTTCAAATTCTTATAAAATCGGTCCTATTTGAGATAAAAAGATGATATTGGGTCAGTATATAGGTCTCTGGGAGTCTTAAACATTTTGTAAAAATAAACGTCATATGACGTCACGTGACGTCATTATATGATAATGTATTTCTAATATTAACAAGGGTATTTCTATATGTTGAAATTGTCGAAGGGCAATGAAAATTTAACGACACATGACTCAGACGCTGAAATTCCAATTTAATGATTTTCAGAAGCCTATGACGTCATATGACGTCACATTTGAAATTGATTACGAAAGTTTGTACACGGTTCAGAGCCATTATTAATGGGCCGATTTTCATCAAATTTTCACAGAATGTGTATATTACTTTCTTATTGTGTATACCATGTCCGTTTTTCAAAATTCGAAAAGTCCAAGCATCTATGGCGGATCCAAGATTCGAACCAAGGACGTCAATTTTTAAATGCTTATAAAAACTGTCCTATTTGAGATAGAAAGTTGAAATTTTGTCAGTTAGTAGGTCTCTGGGTGTCTAACAATTATGTGAAAATAAACGTCATATGACGTCCCGTGACGTCATTTTATTATTATATTATTCTTTTCTTCTTCCTAACTAAACGCTTATTTTAATATGTTGCAATAGTCCTAGGACGATGAAATTTTTATGGGTTATTAGTCACGTGAGGAAATTTTGATTTCAATGATTATTAGCAGCCTATGACGTCACATGACGTCACAGCTAAAAATAGTGAAAAATGGTGTTCGCGCTCTACAGCCGTCATTTATGGTCGGATTGTCTTCAAATTTTCACAGATGGTACATCTTGAAACTAAGGTGTGCATATCCTGTCAGCTAACCGAAATTCCGAAAGACCGAAGTTCTGTGGCTGAAATAAGATTCGAACATAGGACCGAAAATTTCATTTTAGGATTAAAGAGCTTCAGGATGAGATAGAAAGTTGAAACTTACACAGTTTGCAGTTCTGCAGAATTTCTACATATATTTTGAGTCGTGACGTCATATGACGTTATGTTACGTCATAAGCATACTTCTTAATTTTTATATTAGGGCAATGATTTCGACATGATGCCAGTTGTTCAGAATAATGAATATCTCAGAGTTATGACAGTAAAGTATGCGCTTTTGAACAAAAGCATCTTCAGCACCCTATGACGTCATATGACGTCAGAGCTAAAAATAGTGAAAAATGGTGTTCACGCTCTACAGCCGCCATTTATGGTCGGATTGT
Source organism: Solen grandis (assembly GCA_021229015.1). Classification (NCBI taxonomy): domain Eukaryota; kingdom Metazoa; phylum Mollusca; class Bivalvia; order Adapedonta; family Solenidae; genus Solen; species Solen grandis. The sequence goes on along the minus strand of CM037777.1, from coordinate 13,264,801 downwards.
CTTCAAAATTTCACAGATGGTACATCTTGAAACTAAGGTGTGCATATCCTGTCAGCTAACCGAAATTCCGAAAGACCGAAGTTCTGTGACTGAAATAAAATTCGAACATAGGACCGAAAATTTCATTTTAGGATTAAAGAGCTTCAGGATGAGATAGAAAGTTGAAACCTACACAGTTTGCAGTTCTGCAGAATTTCTACATATATTTTGAGTCGTGACGTCATATGACGTTATGTTACGTCATAAGCATACTTCTTAATTTTTATTTTAGGGCAATGATTTCGACATGATGCCAGTTGTTCAGAATAATGAATATTTCAGAGTTATGACATTAAAGTATGCGCTTTTGAACAAATGCATCTTCAGCACCCTATGACGTCATATGACGTCACAGCTAAAAATAGTGAAAAATGGTGTTCACGCTCTACAGCCGCCATTTATGGTCGGATTGTCTTCAAATTTTCACAGATGGTACATCTTGAAACTAAGGTGTGCATATCCTGTCAGCTAACCGAAATTCCGAAAGACCGAAGTTCTGTGGCTGAAATAAGATTCGAACATAGGACCGAAAATTTCATTTTAGGATTAAAGAGCTTCAGGATGAGATAGAAAGTTGAAACTTACACAGTTTGCAGTTCTGCAGAATTTCTACATATATTTTGAGTCGTGACGTCAAATGTCGTCATGTGACGTCATAAGCATACTTCTTAATTTTCATTTTAGGGCAATGATTTCGACATGATGCCAGTTGTTCAGAATAATGAAGATTTTAGAGTTATGACAGTAAAGTATGCGTTTTTGAACAAAAGCATCTTCATCACCCTATGACGTCATGTGACGTCAGAGCTAAAAATATTGAACAATGGTGTTCGCGCTCTACTGCCGCCATTTATGGTCGGATTTTCTTGTAGTTTTCACAGATGGTACACCTTGAAACTAAGGTGTACATATCCTGCCAGCTTACCAAAATTCCGAAAAACCGAAGTTCTGTGGCTGAAGTAATATTCGAACATAGGACCAAAAATTTCATTTTAGGATTAAAGAGCTTCAGGATGAGATAGAAAGTTGAAACTTGCACAGTTTGCAGTTCTGCATTATTTCTACAAATATTTTGAATCGTGACGTCAGAGGACGTCATAAGCATACCACTTATTTTTAATTTGGGGCAATGATTTCGACATGATGCCAATTGTTCAGAATAATGAAAATTTCAGAGTTATTGCAGTAAAGTATGCGCTTTTAAGCAACAGCATTTTCAGCACCCTATGACGTCACGTGACGTCAGAGCTAAAAATAGTGAAAAATGGTGTTCGCGCTCTACAGCCGCCATTTATGATCAGATTTTCTTCAAATTTTTACAAATGGTACATCTTGAAACCAAGGTGTGAATATTTTGTCAGCTAACCTTAATTCCGAAAAACCGAAGTATTGTGGCTGAAGTAAGATTCGAACAAAGAACCAAAAATTTCATTTTAGGGCTAAAGAACTTCGGGATGAGATAGAAAGTTGAAACTTACACAGTTTGCAGTTCTGCAGAATTTCTTAATATATTTTGAGTCGTGACGTCATATGACGTCATAAGCATACTACTACTACTGCTACTTATTTTTTTTTCTTCGTAACTAAACGCTTATTTATAATATAATGTCAATTAATCAGCATGAACATGAAATACTACCAGAGGTGAGTCATTACATGAAACTTCTATCTCCTGCTTTTTGCATTAACACAGGTTCCAGAAAGTCCTATCATTCGTTTAGACGAATGACATCTAGTTCTTCTTCTTCTTCTTCTTCTTATTCTTTTTTTGTTCCTCTTATATTTGTGTTAATTTCGAGGTGTTGCCATTGACTCAGAACAATGAAAATTTTATGGCATATATTTCAAACCATGAGCTTTCGGATGCAATGAATTTCATATTCATATGACGTCAAATAACGTCAGATTTGACGTCAGGTGAAAAAGTTTGTACGCGGTCTACAGCCATTATTGCTGGACCGATTTTCATCAAACTTTCACAGAATGTGTATGTTAGGCTCTAGTTGTGCATCCCGGTGTCCGTTTTACCAAATTCGAAAAGGCAAAAGTTTTATGGCGAATCCAAGATTCGAACTAATGACGTCAAATTTCAAATGCGTATAAAATCGCTCCCAATAGAGCTAGGAAGCTGATATTTGGACTGAATATTAATCTCTAGGTTTTCTTTATATTCTAAAAAGATGAACGTCATATGACGTCACATGACGTCATAATGCAAATAAAACTTTCGTATTAAAACTTAACGGTTTTTAAGCCCTGTAGGCTTCATTTTTTGTATGATTTGCTTGAAATTTTGTCTGAAGATGCAGTATTAGATTCTATGGAGCCATGTCACTTTCGTTTCCGGCAAATCCCAAAGGTCAAGGTCATATATCAATTATCGGGTTTTTCTTCGGCCTTAAATATCTCAAAAACGGTAAATATTCTATCGAGACACTATGCGTATAATTTGTAGTGCTTAGAAAGACCTTTCAGATGATATTTAGTTTTTGATGATCGGGGTTGAATTGGTTGAGTTATGGCGGAAAAATTAAAATTTGGTAACCCCCAGTGTGTTTAACAGTTTATATCTCGAAAACCTTTGATTTTTCAAAATATGATGATGAATATTATTTGTAGAGCAATGTTTGGCCGTTCTTTTGATGCCTAAACTTTAATGATTGGCCAAAGATTGATGGAGTAATGGGGAAAAAACGAAATTCGTGTATGTAGCTTTGGTGAATTTTTCATTTTTCAGGTGGTTTAAGAGCTTGTATCTCAAAAAGTATTAGTAATATTCCTAAACATAAAGCGTGTGAAATGTAGAGAATTTTCAGACGATTATTTTGGTACCTTAAGTTTTGAAATTGAACAAAGTATAAGGAAGTTACATCAAAAATAAGAATTTAAACATGTAGAATTTCAGCGATTCTGCCGTGTTGTCAATCTTTTACGGCTAATATCTCAAAGCCCATTAGAAAAAAGTCCACATCTTAAGCGAGTGAGATGTAGAGAATTTTAAGACGATTATTTTGGTACCTAGAGTTTTAAAATTGATTAAAGTATAAGGAAGTTACATCAAAAATACGAATATAAACCCAAGTGTAAGAATTTTCGAGAAATATCCTACTTTCGCTTTCACGTTAAATTGAAGCATTTTCGGAAAATATGTAAGTTTACAGCTATGTATTAGTCATATAAATTGCAAAAAACTTTTAACTTATATCATATTGATATTACTAACTAAACAAGCGTACTTTTTCCGGTGGCCGAGTGGTTAGAGCGTCCGCCTCGGGAGCGGAAGGTCGTGGGTTCGATTCCTGACCCGACATACCAAAGTCGTAAAAAATGGAACTGTTATAGCTCCCTTGCTTGGCGCTCAGCATATAAGGGTATTTGCAGGACTGGTTAGCGCAGTATCAGGATGATGTGACTGGGTGTGGTATCATGCCATATGTCTACGGCGTGATACTGCAGTGTGGTAGTCCTATACCCGCATGAAGTAGACATCGTGACTGGCTGAATTACTGTCGGTGGGACGTTAAACCCAACAAACAAACTGATATCATATATGGCAGTGTTTACTACACCGATCACTACACACGAGGTGTGCACACTGGCGCATGTTGACGTCTTTTGTAAACGTTTATTAAAGTTGCTTATATAAGAATGAGGAGTTTCGGAAATAATTTTTTGCAAAGGGACTCCTAAGGAAAGAAAAAGATGCTAAATTAAATACTAAAATACAAGTTTAGTTTATTAGGTTTAACGTCCCACCGACAGTATTTAAGTCTTTTTGAGACAATGTCTACTTGAGACAAATGTAGTGTTGTCACACTGCACAGTATCACGTCGTAGACAGTTGGCATGATACCACACCCAGTCATATTAACCGGACACCGGGCCATCAGTCCTGGAACTACCCTTATTAAGCTGAGCGCTAACCAAGGGAGCTATACCAGTACCTATATTTACGAATTTGGTAAATACAAGAATTGAAATAATTGATATAACGTTTTTAAACAACTTACAGATCATGTGTTATCTCGTTTGATTTGGTATTTCCGGGGTATTCCTAGCCTTGGTATCATCCGCTGACACCGACTTTTTAAATGATTATTTTTTACATATTTCGTTCTTTCCTTAATGTCAATCAGTTGATATTTTCTGATTTCTCAACTAATTAAAACAAGATAAATAAATAAAAAAAACAGCCATCACATAAATTGATTGAAATCTGAAAAAGAAATGAGCCGACGGTCAAAAAATGCGCGAAATTTATGTGTTACATCCATATTTGGAAAGCACGTGCACGTGCGTGAATACTTTAACAACACGCTGACGTAACAATTATATGGTACCATCTTCTAATATAGCAGCATAACGTAGTAATAGGGCGGGGCAAACTCAAAGTTAGTCAGTGTTAATTAAGTATAGGTTAGTGTTTTTTTTAGTAAGCATTAATGAAATTAAATCGGTGTGGCGCGGCAAAGCCGCGCGACCGATTTAATGGACTTAATGCTTACTAAATAACATTAACCTACTTAGTGTTTGGAATTATATTTTGAAATTTAACGCAGTCGCACATTCCAAATATTGTATTGATTTTTGAGACTCCGCCCTATCAACCTGTTCCCGGCGTGAATTACATCACGTGACATGTAACATGTTATGTCAAAGGTCAATGCGTCGCTCTAGCTGTGTATATCTACGCTCCAAATGAGCATTGAACCGGAAGCCGACTTTGATCTCTTCGGCAAAAAAGTGGTGATTGAAATTTGAATAAAAGATACTGTTTAGAAAGGTTCATATATCTGCACCTCTATATATTGTGTTTTGGACATTATTATTTTTTTATTTATTCAAGTAACCCTTGTTTGTTAGTGTTTTTTTTTTCTTCTCTTCTCATTATTTATATACATTTTTCAATTTGAATTTATTTAATCGGATATTTACTTAATCGCTTTGTTTAGTAATTAGTTATATATTGCCCATTCTGTGTTAACATGTGTAGACATTGAAATTACACAAGTGTCTTTAAAGCGATGACCGATACTAATGTTGTTAGAACTTGTGGTCAAACCCTCTTACTTATTTTTTTAAATCTTCAATGTTGTATCACCATTTCTTAGGCAATAATACATGTTTAAACTAAACTAAGCGGAAGGACAGAGTTCTTTTGTTATTTTGGATTAATCAGAATGCTGGTGAGTAAATGTTTGTTCTCTATGGTTGCTGTGTATTATTTTTTGTCGATGTTCATGCGTTCACATCAAAAATCCCTGTAACACGTTACACATGCGTGCTGTAAGGGACATTGGCATCCAAACTTACCCTCATTAGATAGATCTATTCAAGAGAAATAATTCTGTACATTTTAAACATGGAGTCACCCGACTACTTTTTGACCTATTTAAGGCCAAATGACATGCGTATGAATTTAGTGCACCGGTCGGCCATTTCATGCCAATTTTCTCAAAAATCCCCCCCCCCCCCCCCCCCCCCCCCCCCCCTCGGTAATGCTAAACTATTAAGATTGTTGTGCAATAAGGCCTCCAAATTGGGCATGTTATGACTATTTTAACTGTTCTATAGAATTCAATCCTTTATTACATGTCTTTCAGTCAAAATCTCACCTTAATTCAGCATTAAATAGGGTCACTTTTTTCTGTGTAGGAACATCCGGTAACCAAGGGCAGGTAATTGTGGTCTTAGTCTATTTTGGTGAACACATAAAGCTCCGCTTCTCGACACATCTTGACGCACATGCGCAGTGAAGGTGTTTGAAGCAGGTTTTAAATTGATCAGTTGATTTAGCGGAATAGTGTTAAGTGACAAGTTAATGCCGATTAAATGAAATTTTGAAAAAAATGGAATGATTTCATTGGACAAAATATAATTTTAAACACTAAGAGAGAATTAAGCAGTTAAGAAGCCGTCACTCGCTACGCTCATTCTGGCTTCTTAACTGTTAAATTCTCTCTTAATAAACACTATAACGAATACAGTCGTCTCCATCGTATGTACAAGCATTATTGAAATTTAACTCACGAGGCTACACGCGTCGACGAATCTATTTCATAGTAGCATTTACGGTTTTATTCCCGCGACTGTACACGAAATTAAAAAAAAAAGAATTTTGATATGCAGAATTAATATGTTTAAGTTTAATTGCTTATATTTTGAAAACCTATAAAACTAGACCCAAATTCAGTTGAATTGTAGGGATTTTCAGGACATTTATTTTGGTACCTAGAATGCTAAACTTGGAATCTCTCAGCCCCTCACCGCTGTGGGTTCGAATTCCGGTAGGGACTTCGGATTTTTCATGTGAGGAAGCCTTCCAGCTGGCTTGCGGTAGGTCGGTGGTTATATCCGCGTATCTCTGTGTACTCGGGGTCTTCCTCCACCTGTAATTAGCTGGACGTCGCTATATGATTGAAATACTATCGCAGTGACGGTAAACCCCATTACAACAACAACAACAACAACAATTAAAATTGGTCAAGTTATAAGAAAGCGATATCAAAATAAAGATTTATTTATTTATTACTTCACAAAGTTCATGCATGAGAAGTCCATACGAAAAAAAAGTAAAAGGTAGGAAATATAATATATATTCTTTCTAACGGTATTAATCTTTACATTTCAAAATGTTGCAGAAAGTCCTATCATTCGTATCAACGAATGAAATCTAGTTAGGACTTTCTGCCCTTTCGGCAGAAAGTCCTATTGGGTTTGTACTGTTTATTCTTCTTCTTCTTCTTCTTATTATTATTCTTTTTTTCTTCCTAACTAAACGCTTATTTTTCTATGTTGCAATACTCCTAAGACGATAAAAATTTTATGACTTATTAGTCAGGTGAGGAAATTTTGATTTCTATGATTTTCATATTCCTATGACGTCATATGACGTCACATTTGAAATTTGCTACAAAAGTTTGTACGCGGTCTACAGCCATTGTTTGTGAACCGATTTTCATCAAATTTTCACAGCTTGTCTATATTAAGTTCTAGATGTGCATCCCGGTGTCCGTTTTTCAAAATTCGAAAAGTCCATGGTTCTATAGCGAATCCAAGATTCGAACCAAGGTCGTAAATTTTTAAATGCTTATAAAATCTGTCCTATTTAAGATAGAAAGTTGATATTTAGTCAGTATATAGGTGTTTAGAAGTTTTAAATATTTTGTGAAAATGAATGTCATATGACGTCCCGTGACGTCATTACATGTTAATGTATTTTTAATATTAACAAGAATATTTCTATATGTTGAAACTGTCGAAGGGCAATGAAAATTTAATGATACATGCTTCCAACGCTGAAATTTAGATTTCTGTAATTTTCATATGCCTATGACGTCATATGACGTCACATTTGAAATATGCAACAAACGTTTGTACACTGTCCAGAGCCATTATTAATGGACCGATTTTCATGAAATTTTCACAGAATGTGTATATTAAGTTCTAGTTGTGCATCCCGGTGTCCGTTTTTCAAAATTCGAAAAGCCCAAGGTTCTATAGCGATTCCAAGATTCGAACCAAGGTCGTAAATTTTTAAATGCTTAAAAAATCAGTCCTATTTGAGATAGAATGTTGAAATTTTGTCAGTTAGTAGGTCTCTGGGTGTCTTAACAATTATGTGAAAATAAACGTCATATGACGTCACGTGACGTAATTTTTTCATTATTATTATTCTTTTCTTCTTCCTAACTAAACGCTTATTTTGATATGTTGCAATAGTCCTAGGACGATGAAATTTTTATGGGTTATTAGTCACGTGATGAAATTTTGATTTCAATGATTGTCAGCACCCTATGACGTCACATGACGTCACAGCTAAAAATAGTGAAAAATGGTGTTCGCGCTCTACAGCCGCCATTTATGGTCGGATTTTCTTCAAATTTTCACAGATGGTACATTTTGAAACTAAGGTGTGCATATCTTGTCAGCTAACCGAATTTCCGAAAGACCGAAGTTCTGTTGCTGAAATAAGATTCGAACATAGGACCGAAAATTTCATTTTAGGATTTAAAGAGCTTCAGGATGAGAAAGAAAGTTGAAACTTACACAGTTTGCAGTTCTGCAGAATTTCTACATATAAATTGAGTCGTGACGTCATATGACGTCATGTGACGTCACAAGCATACTTCTTAATTTTTATTTTAGGGCAATGATTTCGAAATGATGCCAGTTGTTCAGAATAATGAACATTTCAGAGTTATGACAGTAAAGTATGCGCTTTTGAACAAAAGTATCTTCAGCACCCTATGACGTCATGTGACGTCACAGCTAAAAATAGTGAAAAATGGTTTTCGCGCTCTACAGCCGCCATTTATGGTCGGATTTTCTTCAAATTTTCACAGATGGTACACCTTGAAACTAAGGTGTGCATATCCTGCCAGCTAAACTTAATTCCGAAAAACCGAAGTTCTGTGGCTGAAGTAAGATTCGAACATAGGACCAAAAATTTCATTTTAGGATTGAAGAGCTTCAGGATGAGATAGGAAGTTGAAACTTACACAGTTTGCAGTTCTGCAGCATTCCTACAAATATTTTGAATCGTGACGTCATAGGACGTCATAAGCATACCACTTAATTTTAATGGGGCAATGATTTCGACATGATGCCAGTTGCTCAGAATAATGAAAATTTCAGAGTTATTGCAGTAAAGTATGCGCTTTTGAGCAGCAGCATTTTCAGCACCCTATGACGTCACGTGACGTCAGAGCTAAAAATAGTGAAAAATGGTGTTCGCGCTCTACAGCCGCCATTTATGATCAGATTTTCTTCAAATTTTTACAGATGGTACATCTTGAAACTAAGGTGTGAATATTTTGTCACCTAACCTTAATTCCGAAAAACCGAAGTATTGTTGCTGAAGTAAGATTCGAACATAGGACCAAAAATTTTAGGGTTAAAGAACTAATTTCTTAATATATTTTATGTCGAGACGTCATATGACGTCATAAGCATACTACTTCTACTATTATACCTAATATTTTTTTTATTCGCTTATTTTCGCGGAATATAATGTCATTTGTTCAGCATGAACATGAAATACTACCAGAGGTGAGTCATTACATGAAACTTCTATCTCCTGCTTTTTGCATTAACACAGGTTGCAGAAAGTCCTATCATTCGTTTAGACGAATGACATCTACTATTTGTGTTAATTTCGATGTGTTGCCATTGACTCAAAACAATGAAAATTGTATGGCATATATTTCAAACCATGTGCTTCCGGATGCAATAAATTTCATATTTATATGACGTCATATAACGTCAGATTTGACGTCAGGTGAAAAGGTTTGTACGCGGTCTACAGCCATTATTTCTGGATCGATTTTCATCAAAATTTCACAGAATATGTATGTTAGGCTCTAGTTGTGCATACCGATGTCCGTTTTTCCAAAATTCGAAATGGCAATGGTTCTATGGCGAATCCAAGATTCGAACCATTGACGTCAAATTTCAAATACGTATAAAATCGCTTCGAAATGAGGTACACAGCTGATATTGGAACAGATTATAGGTCTCTAAGTGTGCTTAACATTCTGTGAAGATAAACATCATTTGACGTCATATGACGTCATAAGGTAAAAACGAATTTCTTATATCTTCGCGTTAATTTAAATATGTTGTAAAATTCCCAGGACCATGGAAATATAATGGCATATACATCAATCCATGAGCTTTTGAATGCAAGGTATTTCATATTAATGTAACGTCATATAATGTCAGATTTGACGTCAGGACAAAAATGTTTTGCGAGGTATACAGCCATTCTTTCTAGATCGATTTTCATCAAACTTTCACAGATTGCATATGTAACGCTCTAGTTGTGTTTCCCGGTGTCCGGTTTTCCAAATTCGAAAAGGTAATGGTTCTATGGCGAATCCAAGATTCGAACCATTGACGTCAAATTTCAAATACGTATAAAATCGCTTCGAAATGAGGTACACAGCTGATATTTGGACAGATTATAGGTCTCTAAGTGTGCTTAACATTCTGTGAAGATAAACATCATTTGACGTCATATGACGTCATAAGGTAAAAACGAATTTCTTATATCTTCGCGTTAATTTAAATATATTGTAAAGTTCCCAGGACCATGGATATATAATGGCATATACATCAATCCATGAGCTTTTGAATGCAAGGTATTTCATATTAATGTAACGTCATATTATGTCAGATTTGACGTCAGGACAAAAAGGTTTTGCGCGGTATACAGCCATTCTTTCTAGATCGATTTTCATCAAACTTTCACAGATTGCATATGTAACGCTCTAATTGTGTTTTCCGGTGTCCGGTTTACCAAATTCGATAAGGCAATGGTTCTATGGCGAATCCAAGATTCGAACCATTGACGTCAAATTTGAAATACGTATAAAATCGCTTCCAGATGACTTAAAAAGCTGATATAGACCCAAACCTATTGCAATCGGATTGAATGGATATTCAAGACATTTCTTTTGGTAACTAGATTACTGAAATTGATCAACTTGTAAGAAAATTATGTCAAAATAAGAATTGATGTTAAGTTAATTTTGACATGCGATATAAAGCTTTTACGTTTGACAAAGCTAGCAGAAAGCCCTGAATGGAATTTATTGTTTATTTCTGTTTTGTAAATTATGTCCTCGTCAATAAATAAAATATGAATTGAATTGAAATTAACAAAATGTTATTATTAATAAAGAATCAACATACAGTAAATTAATCAATTTATATATTTTTGTCTCTAATCGTTCTTGTTTATTTCATCAGCTGACTGATCAGAAAAGAAATGCTGAGAGAGAGAGAAAGAGAGAGAAAGGGGTGGAGGTGTTCGGTTTACTATCCTTGACAAACTGATATTATTCTATAACTACACCACTTGAAGATAGCATGTGTGATCTTTTCACTGCAAGCAGAATGCGTGGATTAATCGGATTTTGTTTATTATTGCAAAAGTTTGTTTTTTTTTTAAATTTTTTTAAGTTTTTTATTGAAGTTTTTTAAAAAAACAATGTAGCTCCAATTTTTTTCATGGGGGAAACGTAAATCGTTCATTTTTGTCATTAACAAAAAAAAATATCAAGTCATTTTTCTGATCCCACCATTTTGGGGGTTTTTTGGGCAGCCCGGGGGCGTACAACCTTACCAAAAAAAAGCTTTTCGCCCGGGGGCCTTTTTTTGGGGACAATACTTTACTAGAACCACGGGGAAAAACATTGAAAAATAAATCATGTGCAAACACTAGAGTGTTTAATATTCAAAAAACAATGAATGATTTTGAAAACTGACGGAAAACATTTTACGGACATTATTCATTGGGGAATTTTACATAGGTGTGCATTTTTTAATCTGGGGGATTTTCGGGGGAGCCTTTTTAAAAAAAAGAAAAAAAGGGGTTTTTATTGAAAAAAAATTTTATCGCCATGGTACAAAAAATTAAAAAACCCTTTTCATATTTCACAAAACAAGTATTTGCAGGGGAAAAAGGGACACATAAAAAAAAAAAAAAGGGGAAATTTCCCTGTCCCCGGCATTTGTATGACTTACATAATATATATCTTATTATTAAAAAATTTTGGATAAAATTTCATGGGAATTTTTTTTTTAATTTTTTAACTGATTTTTTTAAACGCAGGGGGAAACTTTTTCTTATACATTTTTTATTATTCTTTTTTTAAAAAAAAAACCCCCTCTCAAATTTCCGTTGGACCAGTCCCTTTTGCGTTTGGAAGTCATGACAATTTTTTCCCAAGGGGGAAAAAAAAAAAAACCCAAAACTTTCAGGCCATTACCTTGCACCCACTGCACCCTTTTTTTTGGGGGAAAACAAAAAAAAATTCAAAAAAAAAAAACACTATTTTTTCCCCAAAGTTTTAAAAATTTTAAAATATAGAAGCAGCATCAAGAAAAACCCCAAGGGGAACAATGAAATTTTTTAAAAGGGGGGATTGGTTTAAAAAATTTTTGGTTTAAAATTTTGGGGTTTTTAAATTAGGGGGAAAATTTTCATATCCTTTAAAAAACGTTTTTTAAATATATTTTTTAAAAACCGAATAGGAAATTTACATGATCATGCAAGGGGGTTTTTACTTATATACTTACAAAACCAGTGTATTCTTTTTTTATGGGCCCCCGAAGCTTTGAAACACGAAAAAAAAAAAGCCCAAAACAAGTATTATTATTCAATTTACAATTTTTGTTATGCTGCATTTGTTTTTAAAAATGGGTAAAGGTTAAAATTTAAAATGGAAATTTTTTGTATGAAAAAAGGGTTTCGTCTGTTGCATTTTTTTGGGGGATTTTTTTCAGTCCCCTTTTTTCAATCTTTTTTTAAAAGGTTTTACAAGGTATGCTTTTTATCTTCTAAATCTACACTGAAACAACACTTCATTCCCTTTTTTCCCCCAAAAACCTGCAAAAATTATTTTTTTTTATGTTTTTTTTTTCTTATTATTTTTTTTTTTTTTGGGGGTTTTAAATTTTAAAACTTTGCAAATAGCCACCCAAAAATTTTTTAATGTTATCACTTATTTTTGCCCCTTTTTTAATAAAAATTTTTTCACCCCATATCCTCATTTTTTAAATGCTCCCAAATTTCTTGGCCTCTGCCGCTGTCATTTCTAATGGGGGGTCTATTTTTTTCACCGGGGAAAGGGACTTAGGTTTTTAGATTGCATATTTTTAAACTTTCAAGTTTTTTTAAGTTGGGTTTACTCAAAAAAAAAAATTTTAAATTTTGGGGCAAAAAAAATAATTTCCCTTTTAAAAGGTCTTACTAGAACATGAAAATTGCCCGCATATTTTTTTAATTTTTTTTGTATTCCCTGAAAAACAGCCATGAAAATTTTTAAAGCAGAACATAATAAGTTTTTTTTCATTTGAAATAACTTTTTTTAGGGGCCCTGCAGGTTTTTTTTTACGATTAACATTAATTTAAATTTTTGGCCCCTTTTTTGCTCGAACATACATCCGTTTTTCCCAAAATCACAAAGGTCCCAAATTTAATTTCATTTTATGGGTTTTTTTTCCCCCAAACTTTAAAAATTTTAAAAAAAATACCCTTTTCCCATCGAACACTACAAAAAAAATTTTAGACTTGAACGAAAACCCCCCAGATTATATTTTTGTTTTGATGAGGGGTTTTTCATTGAGTTTTTTCAAAAAAAAAAACCCCAAACCTTTTTAATTTTATTCTAAAAAAATTGCATTTTTAAATTGGGGATGAATAAAATTTTTAAAATGATCTCGCCATTTTTAAAAATTTTAAAATTTTTTTAAAAATTTTTTAGAATTCAAAAATTTTTGGGGGGAAAAAAAACGACAGAAAAATTTTTTTTTTCATTTTTTTTTTCATTTTCTAGAGTTAAAAAATTTTTTTAAAAAACCCCTTTAAAAAAACCCATTTTTAAATGAAATCTTTAAAAAGTTACAAAAAAAAAAAAAAATTTTTAAAATTTTATTCATGCACTTTTCAGGGCCCCCTTGTTATCTCCCTTTTGAAATGTTTTAGAAGGTTAAAAAAAAAAAGAAATAAAATATTAAAATTTTAAAAGCTTTTTTTAAAATCCCAAAAGATAAAAATTCCCCTAAAAAATTTTTATAACAAAATGGTCTGTCTTCATCTTAATGAGGGGGTTTTACAGGATATGAATAAACATTGATTTTTTGTCATTAAACAAATAAAGGGGCCACACATTATTTAAAAAAACCCTTTTCCCCAAAAAATTTTTCCGCCCAAAAAAAAATTTGGGGAAAGGGGAAAAAGCAAAAGGTTTGAAACTTTGGGGAAAATTTTTTTGAATTAAAATCATTGATTTGGGGGATTCATCAAAATCGCTCCAGTGACTTTTTTTAAAAAAAAAAAATCCTTTCCTTTTAATTCCCTTTAGATGAAAAGCTTTGTTTGGGGAATTTTTTGGGGGAAAAATCCTTTTCATTCCGATCCTGTTTTTAAAATTTTTGGTCTTTTTGGCCCAAGGGCGAAAAAAATTTCACTAAATAAAAATTTTTTTATTTATTACTTAAAAAATAAGCTATTCTGTAAAATTTTAAAAAGGGTTTTTGCCCAGGGCCTTACCCAAAATTTTTTTGGAAATAAAAAAAAGGGGTCTTTCACAATGCACTAGGTCTTTGGAAAAACCCTACTTTTTGGGGGACAACGAAACTTTTTTTTTTTTTTTTCCCCTTTTTTCTATCGTTAGTTTCAAATTTTTTTGCAATCCCCCAAAATGAAAAAAAATTTTAAAGGGCTTATACAAAAAATTTTGATTTAAATTTAATTTTCATATCCTAATTTCATATGACGTCATACTTTTTGATAAAATTTTGAAACCGGTTTTAACCCTTTTTTCCCCCGATTTTCATAAAATTTTTTCAAAAAATGTTTTTTAAGTTTTTGTTTGCATCCGTTTTTTTTTTTAAAATTTCGAAAATTTCCGGGTTCATAGCAAAATTCAATTTTTCGAACCAAGGCGAAAATTTTTTAAAAATGCTTAAAAAAATTTGGTTTAAAATTTGAGATAAAAAGTGATTTTTGGTCTTATTTCTTGGATTTAAAATTTTTTTGAAAAAAAACCTCACATAAACATCATTGACGTCTTATATGATAAGTTTTTTCTAATATTAATAAAGTTTTTCTAAAATTTAAAATTTTTAAAAAGGGGAAAATAAAAATTTAAATACAAATTTTCAAAAATTTCGATTTTAAAATGTTTTTTCAAACCTATCTCAAAAATTCACTTTTAAATTTTTGACTACAAAGTTTGTCCCAACCCCAAACCCCCTTAAAATCCAATTTATAAAATTTTTTTCAAAATTTTATTTTTTCTTTTTTAAAACCCGGCCCGTTTTAAAATTCCCGAAAGTCCAAGCATCTAGGGGGGACCAAAATTTTTAAAAACCCCAAGGGGCGTAAATTTTTTAAATCCTTACAAAAAATGCCCTATTTGAATAAAAAAAGAAAAAAATTTGGGTCTTGGGGGTCCTGGGGGTCAAACCCTTTTTTAAAAAAACCCTCGTATACTTGGGGGAAGTCTTTTTTTTTTTTGGGTTTTTTCCCCTAAAAAAAAAAGTTTTTTTGGGTTTTTTTATTTTTATTTTTAAAATTTTTTTGCCCTAAAGCAAAAGCCCCTTTTGGGGTTTTTTTTTAATTTTTTTCCCCTAAACAAAAGCCCTTTTTGGGTTTTTGTAGGGTTTTTGGGGGCTTTCTCCTCAAAAAACCCCCTTTTTGGGGTTTTTTTTTTTTTTTCTATTATTATTTATTATTATTCCCCTTTTTTTTTTCCCCTTGGGGGTTCCCAAATTTAAAAAAACATTCCGATACAGCGCAAAAATTTTTAAAAATATATGCACTTTTTTGGGGCCTTTTGATCGTCAAATTTTTATTTTCATAAATTTCACATGACGTCGGGCTAAAAAAAAGCTAAAAAACTTGTTCAGCTCTACAGCCGTCTTTTTTTGGACCATTTATTTTTTTTTTTTCACAAAATTTTAAAATTTTTTTTTTTAAAAATTATATATTTTTTTTGCAAATTTTGAAAAAATCCCAAAGGGTCTAGGGGGGAAACCCAAAATTTTGAATTTGGACCAAAAAGATTAAGTAAATTTTGAACACTCGATAAGCAAAAACATGAAATTTGGAAGAATTTTTCCTATTGTTTTTTTTCAGTTCTAAGAAATTGACGTCGAAAAATTAAAATGACGTCATGACCTTTTAAATTTTTTTTTTAAAAAAAAAATACGGTTTTTTTTACGGAAAACAAATTTTTTTACCGATTTGCAAAAAATTTCATTAAAGGGGGCAAAAAACCTCTTATTTCACATCATTTCCCCTTCCCGGGGGAAAACTAAGTCAAGGGGGCAGCAATTATCTTTTTTTTTTTTGGCCCCTTTAAAAAACTCAAAAACGAAAAAAAAAATTTTTTGAGACACTACGTAAATTTGTATCTTTTTTAAAGCTTTTTAGACGACATTAAAAATTTTTAAATCGGGGGTTAATCATTTTGGGGGTTGCAAAAAAAAAAAAGCGCAACCCCAAGGCATTAAAATACTTAAAATCTCGATAATTTTTATTTTTGTTAATAACATAAAAATATAATTTGAAAAACAAACCCGGGGCCCCCCTTTTGTGTTTTAAAAATTTTTAAAAAATTTACCAATATTCACATTTATAAGAAAAAAAAAACGATATAAAAAATTTTTTTTCCCTTTTTTTCCCTGTGTCAAGGGGTTTTAAACCCCCCCGGGTTTTAAAAATCATACAATTATAACGGGGAAAATTTTGGGGAAAAAAAAAAAACCCCTTTCCCAAAGGTTTCCCACTTTTTTTAAAAATTTGGGGGGGAAAATAAGAAGTTACATAAAAAAAGAATTCATAAAACCTTTTTTTATGCACTCCCCATAACCCGACACTTGTTTTCCTTTTTTTTTAAAAAATATTTTTTTTTTTTTTTAAAAAACATATAGACATTTTTTTTTTTTTGCATGATTTTGCGGGTTTTAATGATATGCAATTTTAATGATGGGGCCATAAATTTTAAAGTTATTTGTCGAAAGGCAATAAAACATGACATTTTTTTTCCCGACTTTTGCCTTTTTCCTTTAAAAATAATTTTCCTATATCTAAAAAACCCCTAATAAAAAGTTGAAAATGAAAAAACGAAAAATTTTTAAATTTAAAAAAGGGTTTTTTTAAAGGGGACCTGCTTTTTTAAAATTTGGGAAACGGCATCCTAAAAGGGGATTTAGATAAAAATAAGAAGTCTTTTAAAACCCTTTTCTTCTGCTTCTGCATTTTGTCCCTATCATTTAATTTTTTTTTTTTTCTAAAAAAAATATTAATTTTTAAAAAATAAAAAAAGAACAGAAATTATTGCTGATCAATGGGGGTTTTAATGGATCAGTTTTAATGTCGGCCTTTTTTTATAAATTTTTTTGTCAAGGGAATAATAACAGAACTCGTTTTGCGATTTTTTCCCCCTTTTTTTTAAAAATAACTTCATACTCAAACACGTAACAAAAAAATTAAAAAAGGGAAACAAGTAAAATTTTGGGAAAAAAAAAAAAAGGGGGCCCTTTTTTTTTTAAAAAATGGCCCATCTAAAAGAAATTTTAATGAAAAAAAAAATTTTAATTTAACCGTTCTTTCAGCACTTCTGAATTTTTCCCCAATCATTTTGATTGCTTTTTTAAGAAACAATAATTCTAAGCTCACCTGAGAAAATGTGCTAAAGTGATAAAGAATCTTTAATGCCCCATTGCCCCTCCCCCTGCCCCTCAATCCGCCTCCTCTCCAAAATTTTTTTGTTTGAAATCTGAAAATTTTATTTTTTAAGAAAACAACTTCAAACTTATAACAAGTTTATTAAAATAAATTTTTTTGGGCAAGCCCCTTTGGCGGGATATGGGGCCCATTGGCCCGGATTTTTACCCCCTTTTTAAAAAATTAAAAAAGTAATTGTCACTTTCACTCTAACATTTTATTTCTTAAGAAAAACATTTTTTAAATTTTATGACAATGTTTATTAACCCCCCCACGGCCAATTTTTAAAATGATATTAACTTTTTAGGTAGAGTTCGAAACCTTTAGTATTAAAAAAACCAAAATTTTCCCCCCTTTTTTTTGCACCTGGGCCCCTTCATTTCTTAAGAAAAACATCTTCAAACTTTAGACAAGTTTATTCCCCTAAAATCCGGACAATTTCGTTTTTTTGGGGCTGATATCGACCAAAAGGGGCTTTAAATATCCCTTTTTTAAAAAATTTTAAAAAAATCCCCTTTTTTTTTTTTTTTGCACTGGCATCTTCATTTCTTAAGAATCATCTTAAAAATCTGGGAAAATGTTTTGCCTATTTTTTTTTGGCAAGTTGTTTTTGGGTGATATATTCAATTTTGGGAAGGGGGTTATGCCCCTTTTTATAATAAAAAGTAATATTCACTTATTTGAAACTCTCAATCTTCATTTCGAAAAAAAACATCTTAAAATTTTTGAAAAATGAATAGCCAAATTTTTCCCCAATTTTGAAAAAAGGCTGATCTGCCAATTAGGCGGGGTTTTTAAATGCCCCTTTTGATGTTTAAATTTGTGTGTTTTAACCATTTTTTTTTATCAAGTTTGACTTCAAATTTAAACAAAGCCCCTTTTTTCGGGAATTAAAAATAATTTTATGGATTAGTTTCATCAACTATGTTTAAAAATTTAAAAAATTTCAGAAAAGATAAGGGTTTTTTCCCCTCAGTGAGTTTTTTAGGGCCCCCTTTCCCCCCTTTTTTTTAAATATCAAAAAACAATTTTTTTTCATGTGCGTGCTGTATTAATTATTTGTCGAAGGGAAGTAGTTGCAAAATTTATTTTTTTCCCCCTTTTTTTCCCTTTTTTGGGGGGGAATAACTTTAAAATATCGCAAAAAAAAATTTTAAAAACCCAAAGTATACTTTTTTTAATTAAAACCCTTTTTTAAACCCTACCGGGGGTTTTTAAAAAGGGGGCACATATTTTCATGAAAGAAAAATTTCGGGAAAAAAAAAACCCCTTTGTGTTCGTTGGGCCCATTTTAATTTCGTAAAAAAGGGGAATTTTTTCCCTTTTTTTAAAATTTAAGGGGAAACTAGTGTTTACTTCTTTCCCCTTTTCAAAACAAGTTTTAATATTATTGAGTTTTTTTAAAAGGGGGGGGCAAAAAATTTTGGGCTTTTAAATTATAACTGAAAACAAAGCCCCATTTTTTCCTTTTTAAAAGCAATGATTTTAAAAAAATTTTTAAAAATGTTTATACATCACAATTTCCTCTTTTTTTTTATTTATTTTAAATCTACATGTCAATTGGGGGGCGGTTTTCCCCTTTAATTTTAAAGATGGTTTTTTTAGAAAATAAAAAATTTTTGATCAGTTTGACAAGGTTTCCCCGCGCAAAAAAACCCTTTTTTTGTCCAAACAAAAGAATCTAGTTTTTGGGGTTTTGCTTTCCCCCAAAAAAACCCTTTTTTGGTTTTTTTCTGTCTTTTTTTTATTATTATTATTTTTTTTTCCCAAAACCTTTTTTTATGTTTTTTTTTCATTAATTTGCTAAAGGGGTTTTTGGACAAAGAAATTTTATCATCAACCCCCGAAGCAAGGGGTTTTTGGGAAAAATTTTTTTTTTATCTTCACATTCCCCACATACGTCGAACTAAAAAAAAAAACCAAATTTGAAACCCCTGTCCCCTCTTAGGGCGAACGTCAGGGTTTTTTTTACAGAATTTTTATTTTTGCCAAAATTTTGCAATTAAAGTTTGCCAAATAAAAAAAACTAAGTTCTATGGCAAACCCCCAAAATTAAACCCCCGGGCTCAAATTTCAAACCATATAAAATTGATTCTAAGAGATGAAAGTTGATATTGGCGAGATTTTTTCCCCTCTTGTTTCCTTATTTTTTAAAGATAACGCCCCTATGACGTCATGGGACGTCATAAGTTTTAAAATTTTTCCCATTTCTTTTTGTCAATTTACTCATGTTGCAAAGGTTCATAGACATAAAAAAAAAATGCCCCTTTTGGAAATTCAGGAACATTACATTCAATTTTTAAAAATTTTTAATATGAGTCAAAAGAGGGCCAAACTAAAATAATCCCAAAAATTTTTCCGCCTGACACCCTCATTCTTTAAAAATTGGCATTAATCTTCACAAATAATATATTAAACCTCATTTTGTAGGTTTAAAAGGGTTTCCCAAAAATTTTTAAAGAACTAAATTTTTTGGGGGAAACGAAGATTCAACCGGGGGCCAAAATTTTTTAAAAACTTTAAATCTTTCTGATAATAGATTTTTTGTATTGGGGGCTTTACTCCTGTTTCCTTTGCATTTTTTAAAAAATAAAATTTAAACGTCATAAAAAAGTAGAAATTTTCCCCATTCTAAAGGGAAAATTTAAACTCATTTTTTAAAAGGGGTTTATAGAAAATTTAAAATTTAATGTCCTATGTAGGTAATCATAAAAAATTAAAAATTTTAAAATATTAAATTTTCATTGACTCCCCCTGACATCAAACTTAAAAAAGCAAAACCCAAAATTCATCCGCGCTGTACAGCCCTTCTTTTTTGGACGGAGGGGGAGGGAAATTTTTTCACAGAAGTTTACATTACATTCATTTGCAAAAATTATATAGGTTTCCCAAAATTCGAAAAACACCAGGTTTGTAAATGGTTTGAAATGCAAAAGCCCCCTCTTTTGTTCAAAAAAAAAGAAGTCTATTTTATTATTTTTATTCTACTTTTTTTTTTTTTTGGGGTTTAAAATTAAAAACAGGTTGCCGATGAGCACACTTGAAATTTAATATATCAAAATACTTTGGGGTTTTTTACGTCATATTTTTTTTTTTTTTGTGACTCCCCATACTTTCGGGGGGTAAAAAAACACAAAAGTTTTACGCGCCTACCCGTCATGATTGGCCCCTTTTAAATTGATTTTTTCACAAATTTATATATTATTTCTTGTTGTGAAATTTAAAACTTTTTGGGGAATATTTAAAAGATCAAGGTCTATGGCTGAAAAATTTTTTTGAATTTTGGGCCAGAAAAATGTTTTTAATTTTAAAAACACTCAGATAACTAAAAAATAAAATTTTGGGGCAAAAATTTTTCCTATTGTTTTTTTTCAGTTCTAAAGAAGATTGACGTCGTATACTAAATACGTCGGGGCCTTTTTCCCAAAATTTTTTTTCCAAAAAAAACGGTTTTTTAGCAGGGGAAGAAAATTTTTTTACCTTTTTGCAAAAAAATTTTCACTGAAGTGAACATACCCCCTTTTTTTTGTCAACATTTCACTTCCGTTTCCCCGGAAAAAAGAAAGGGGCAAGGTCAATTAAATATCGGTTTTTTTTTCCCCGGGCCCTTAAAAAATTTTTTCCAAAAAAAAAAATTTTATCGAAACCCATCGAAAATTTTTAGTGCTTTGAAATCCCCTTTAAAAAGATATATATTTTTTTAAAAGGGTTTTAAACTTGGTTATTGAAAAAAAAAAAAAAATCTGCAACCCTAACGACTTAAAAATTAAATTTCAAAATTTTGATTTTTTTAAAAGAGATGAAAAAAAATTTTGGGAGATTAATGCTCGGGGGCCCTTCTTTTGTTTTAAAATTTTTAAAAATTGACCTAATATTCATTAATTTAAAAAAAAAAACAAAACAAAATGAACATAAAAAACCCCCTTTTTTCCTTGCTAAAGGGTTTTAAAAAACCCCCCTATTACAAATTTTTTAAAGATACTTTCAATTATAAAGGGCGAGTGAATTGTGGAAATAAAAAACCCTTTTTTTAAAGGTACCCAGTTTTTTAAAAAATTGGGCTAAAAATTTAAGGGGAAAAAAAAATGAAAAAATAAAATTATAAAACCGTTCTTTCATGCACTCCCGCATAATCCCGAAACTTTATTTTCCCTTTTTTTGAAAAACTATAATTTTTTTAAAATAACATAAAGAGATTTTTTTAAATTTTTTTTTATAAAAGTAATGCGGTTCTAATGATATGCAATTTTAATGATCGGAAACCTTTAAAACATAAAGTTATTTTTTGGGAAAAGGGAATAAAGACATGAAAATCTTTTTTTTCCCACTTTTCCTGCTTTATAAATAAAATTTTTTATCTCAAAAAAACCCTAATAAAAAGTTTTTTAAAATGAAACACGTGAAATGTTTTGGGAAAATTTTAAAGGGCCCTTTTTTAAAAATACCTGCTTTTAAAATTAAAATGGGGACCCATAAGGGGAAAAAAGATAAAAATAAGAAACATTAAAACCGTTTTTCATCTTTTTTTCATTAGTCCCTATCATTTTAAAATTTTTTTTTTTAAAAACTATTAATTTTTTTTAAAAAACAAAAGAACATTTTTTTTTGCAAGCAATGCGTTCTAATTAAAGCAGTTTTAAAAAAACGGAAACCTTTTAAAAATTTAAAAAAAATTTTTTCGAAGGCAATAATAACATGAACATCGTTTTTTTTCCGGTTTTTTTTTGTTTCTTTGAAAAAAAAACTTTCTAATCTCAGAACACTAAAAGAAAAGTTAAAAAAAACAATAAAAGGGTTTGGGGAAATATAAAGGGGCCCTTTTTTTTTTTAAAAAAAGGACATCATTAAGGGTTAATGAAAATAAACATTAATTTTACCCTTCTTTTTATGCCTTCTGCAAAATTTTTTTAACCTTATGCTTTGACTCACCCCACAAATTGCTCAAGGGGGGCTTTTTTCGCCCCTCCTCGTCCGTCGTGCTCCCTCCGTCGTGTCTTTCTTTTTTCCCCTCTCAAAAAAATTTTTCTTTAAAAAACATTCCCCCTAAAAAACCCCCCGGACAGAATTTTTAAAAAAAACCCCAGGGATGACCTTGGGGCAACCTTCACAAAATGCTAAAAAAACTTTTTTTCCCTGTAAACTCTAGTTTCCTGGGGGTAAAAAAAAAAAAAAAATTTAAAAAACATCTTCTTCAAAATACTGGGGCCCAAATTTTTAAAAAAAATTGGGGGAGATTTCCCCTTGGGGGGAAAACCCCCACCAAAGTTGTAAAATTATTTTCCCCCCCTAAAAAAACTGGCCGCCCCCCTGCGGGGGTTATTTTCCCTTTTTAATTTTTTAGAGAAACTTTTTTTAAAACCCCTAAACCACTCAGAAATTTTTTTTAAAATTGGCAGGGGGTCCTTGGGTCAACCTTTAAAAAGTTTTCTAAAATAAACTTGATCCATGTAAACTCTGGTTTCCAAACAAAAAAAGAAAAAAAAAAACTTTTAAAAAAACTTCTTCAAAACTATGACCCGATTTAAAATAAATTGGTACCCATGTTCCCCTTTGGGGGGCCTTACCCCAAAAGGGTAAAAAATTTTTTCGTCCGAAAAAAAAAATGGCCGCCAGGTGGGGGGGGATTTGCCTTTTATTATATTGAAAACCTTTTAAAAAAAAATCCCTCGAAACCCCGACAAAAATTTATTAAATTGGAAAGGGGTAAAATTTTTGGGGGAACCCCTTTTAAAAAAATTGCTTTAAAAAAAACTTTTTTTATGTAGAACCCTTTTGGGTTTTTATGGCAACAAAAAAAAAAAAGAAAAATAAAAAAAACTCCCTTTTTTACAAAATTTTTTTGGGGGAAAATTTTTAAAAAAAAATTGGGGGAAGTTCCTTTGGGCAACCAAATTTTTTTCAGGGGATTTAGGGGATCATGGGGGCCCCCTTTTTTTAAGAAAAAATTTTTCAAAATCACCGACACGTGTCAAGATAGCTTAAGAACGATAAAATTTCCTTGTCCCCCGTCCGTCCCCCGCCCAATCCCCCCGTCCCCCCGTCGTCCACAATTATTTTTTTTCACCTAGCCTTTCATTTTTTAAAATAATAAACTTCAAACTTTAAAAAAAGTTTTTTTCCCAAAAATCTGCAAAGTTATCCCCTTTTATTTTTTTAATTTTGTGTGTTTTAAGCCATATTTTTTCAAGTTTGCTTAAAATTTTTGCAACAGCTCTTTTTTCTCGGGAATTAAAAAATAATCTGATGGAATATTTTCAAACAACATCTAAATTTAAAACTTCTACGGGGAATGAAAAACCATTTTCCAGGTGAGAGTCTTTGGGAAAATTTTGGCCCCTTTTTAAAAAAATTTATAAAGAACAATATTTTATCATGATCTTTGGGGGTTTTAAATTTGCTACCCGATTTTAAAATTTGCCCCTTAAAAATTTAAATTTTATTTTTCAAAAGGTAGTACGGGCCCTGGATATTTTTCCCCCTTTTTTCCTTTTTGGGGGGGGGAAAAAACTTTAAAAAATCCAAAAACGATAGGTTTAACCCTAAAAAATACAGTTTAAATTTCAGAAGACCTTTCTAACCAAAAACCCGGGTTTTTTTTTAAAAATTGGGGCATCTTTTTTCATGAAAGTAAAATTTCTGAAAAAAAAAAAAAAAAAAAATTTCCTTGTCTTCTGCAGTGACCCCATTTTATTTTTTTAAAAAGGGAAAAATTTTTTAAACCCCTTTTTTTTTAAACATGTTAAAGGACTATTTTACTTCATTCCCTTTTTGAACACAAAAATTTAATATTATTTTATTATTTTTTTAAAATGGGGTTCCGGAAAAAAATTTCATTTTTAAAAATTTTACTGAAAAAAAAAACCACATAATTTTCCCTTTTTTAAAGCAAAAAAATTTTAAAAAATTTTAAAAAATTTTTTTATATAACACAGATTTTCCCCCGCTATTTATTTTTTTGTTTTTTACCACAACGTCCAAAATTTTTGGAAAAGGGGGTTTCCTTTTTTTTTTTTTTAAAAGTTGTATTTCAGAAAAAAAAAAAAGTTGTCAGGGTTTTTCATGGTTTTGTGTGCAGAAACCCTTTTTTGTCCAGAACCCAAAAAATCTAGTTATTATTATTATTTTTATTAGGACTTTTGCCCAAAAGAAAGTCCCCCTTGGTTTGTTATGTTTATTTTTTATTCTTTTTTTTTCCTAAAATAAAGCTTTTTTTTATAGGTTTCAATAGTCCTAGACGATGAAATTTTTTTTGGTTTTTTAGTCACGTGAGGAAAATTTTTATTTCAAAGTTTTTTTGCACCCTAAGGGGGGTCACATACTCCAGCTAAAAAAAAGTGAAAAATGGGTTCGCGCTCTACGCCTCATTTATGTCGGTTTTTTTAAAATTTTTTACAGATGGGACATCTTGAACAAAATTGGGGCATATCCGTGAAAAGAATTTTTGAAAGCCCGGGGAATTCTGGGGCTAAAAAAAAGTTCGAACATAGGCCCAAAAATTTTTTTTTGGGGGAAAAAAGTTTTTAGGATAATAGAAATTTAAATTCCAGTTTTATTTTTGGAAATTTTTTACAAAAAATTTTGAGTGTACGCATATGAGTCATTTCCCAAAAACTTTTTTTTAATTTTCATTTTGGGGCCCCAAAATTTCGACATGTGCCCTTTTGTTCAGAATAAAAAAAATTTCGGGTTAGAAATAAGTAGCGTTTTTTTAAAAAAAAAAATTTTAACACCCTTTTTACGTCATACGTCACGCTAAAAATAGTGAAAAAAGGGGGTTCCCCCCTTACAGCCGTCTTTTTGGGGGATTTTTTTAAAAAATTTTTACAGTGGAAATTTTGAAAAAAGGTTGCTTTCCTGTCAATTTAAACCAAAAATTTTCCAAAAGGAAACCAAGTTTTGTCTAAAAAAAGTTCGAACTGGGGGCCCAAAATTTCATTTTTGGGTTAAAAAAGCTTCAGGGTGAGTAGAAAAAATTTTAAAAAACAAAGTTTGCAGTTCTGAAAAATTTTTTTACAAATATTTTGATCGTGGTCCCAAAAAAGATTTGCGTCAAAAGGCATATTTTAATTTTTTTTTAAAGGGGTTGATTTCGACATGAGCCTTTGTTCAAAAAAATAAAAATTTTTCAGATTTTAAAAAAAGATCGTTTTGAATAAAAGCATTTCACACCCTATGACGCCCTTTCCCTCAATTTAAAAATATGAAAAATTTTCCCCCCTTTTACACCGCCTTTTATGGCCGGGTTTTTTAAAATTTTTAAAGATGTAAATCTTGAAAAAAAGGTGTGCCCCCCTTTTAGAAAAAAAAATTTTAAACCCCCCGAATTTTTCTGAAAAATTTCGAAAAAGGGACCAAAAATTTTAAAATTGGGGAGAAAAAGGGAAAAATTTAAAATTTTGGAATTGGGGAAAAATTTTTAAAAAAAAATTTTAAAATTTTAAACCATTGCGTTTTTGCAAAATTTTTTTTAAAAATTTTTTTTTTCGAGAATTGTTAAAATAATAAAAATTTAATTACAAAATAATATCTTTTCAAAAAAAATTTCCCCCCAAATTAGGGTAATTAAGTCAAAGAAAAAGCCATAAAAAAAAAATTAAAGGGTTTGGGGAATTTAAAAAAATTTTTTCCCCGGGGGTTTTTTTTAAAAAATTTTGCAAAAACCCCTTCATTTTTTTCACGAATAAATTTTAGTTATTTTTTCTTTTCTTCTTCCTAACAAAAACGTTTAAATTTTAATATTTTAAAAATCCCCGGGAGATAAAATTTTTTTGGGGGGTTATTGTAGGGGGGAAAAAATTTTGTTTTAAATGATTTTCCCCCTATAGCAATACTCACAGCAAAAATAAAAAAAATGGTTTGCGCTCTACAGCCGTCATTTTGTCGGATTTTCTTCAAATTTTCACAGATGGTACATTTTGAAAAAAAGGGGGGTGCAAATCCTTTAAAAAAACCCAAAAATTTTCCAAAACCGAAGTTTTGGGCTAAAAAAAAGAAAAAAAACCATAGGACCAAAAATTTCTTTTTAGGATTAAAGAGTTCGGGTGAAAAGAAAGTTGAAATTAAACCCAGTTTGAAATTTTGAGAATTTTAAAAATTTTTTTATTCTTAACGCCCATTGCGCAAAGCATCCCTTTTAATTTTTTTTTGGGGAAAATGTTTTTACTAAAAACCCTTGTTAAAAAATGAAAATTTAAAGAGTTAAAAGTAAAGAAAGCGCTTTTAAAAAAAAGCATCTTCAGCCCCCAATGCGTAAAATGACGTCAAGCAAAAAATAAAAAAGTTTTTCCCGCTCTACACCCCGCCATTTAGGGTTTTTTTTTCTTCAAATTTTCACAGATGGTACTTTTTAAAAAAGGTGTGTTTATCCTGCAGAAACCGAAATTCCAAAAGCCCAAATTCTGGGCTGAAATAAAGATTCAAAATAGGCCAAAAATTTCTTTTTAAAATTAAAGGCTTGGGATGGATAAAAAGGTTAAAAATTAACTTTTCCCTTTTCTGCAATTTCTAAAAATTTTTATTTTACTTTGACGTCTAAGCATTTTTAATTTTTTTCATTTTAGGGCAATTTTTCGACATGATCCAGTTGTTCGAAAAATAAATTTTTTAGGTTATGAAATAAAAAACGTTTTTGAAAAAAAATCTTCAGCACCCTTTGACGCCTTTGACGTCAACAAAAAATATTAAAAATGGTTTTGCGCTCTAAGCCGTCATTTATGGTGGATTTTTTAAAATTTTTTCCCAGTTGGAACCAAAAAACAAAAGGTGTGCAACCCCCAGCTAAAAAAAAATTCCAAAAGACCAAAGTTCGGGGCTGAAATAAGATTCAAAAAAGGGAACCGAAATTTTTTTTTTTTGGTTTAAAAAGGCTTAAAATTTAAGAAAGTTAAAATTTAAAAAATTTTTTTTCCCGAAAAATTTTTTACATATATTTTAGTCGGCAAAAATACGTCAGGGGGACGCTAATTCTTCAAAATTTTATTTTGGGGCAATATTTCGAAGATCCTTTTCAGAATAATAAAAATTTCGATTTTTGGAAAAAGGGAAAATTTCCTTTTGAACAAAAGAATTTTGCCCCCTTTTTCCTTTGGACGTCAGACAAAAAAAAATAAAAGGGGGTTTTTACCTCTAAAAGCCCCTTTTTTACGGATTTCTCAAATTTTCACGTTTTTAATTTTTAAAACAAAGGGGTGAATTTTTTCAGCAAAACCCAAATTTCCAAAAAAACCCAAAGTTTGTGGCTAAAAATAAGTTGAAAAAGGGAAAAAAAATTTTTATTTTTTTTTTAAGCTTCGGAAAGGGGTGAAATTTTAAAACTTACACATTTTGCACCCCCGAAAAATTTCTGCCCTTTCGGCAGAAAGTCATTTGGGTTTGTATGTTTTTTTTTATTATTTTTTAGGGTTTCGCCCTTTCGGGAGAAAAAATCCATTGGGTTTTTTACTGTTTATTTCTTCTTCTTTTTAGGACTTTCTGCCTAAAACAGAAAATCCTATTGGGTTTTTTAGTTTTTTTATTTTCTTTTTCTTTTTTTCTTCCAAATGACGTTAATTTAAGCATTTGCAATGGTCCCAGGGCCATGAAATTTTAATGGCCTAATTGAGCAAAAGAAATTTTGATTTCTATGATTTTAAGCATATGCGTCATATGAGTCACATTTTTAAAAAATGTACAAAAGTTTGTCGCGGTCACAGCCATTGTTTTTTAACCGATTTTTAAAAATTTTTTAAAATTGTGTTTTTTAAATTCATTGTGTACCCGGGGTTGTTTTTTTAAATTCAAAAAGTCCATGGTTCTATAGGAATCAAGATTGAACCAAGGGCGTAAATTTTTTAAAGCTTTTAAAATCTTCCTATTTAAATAGAAAGTTGTATTTTTTCGTTATAGGCTCTAAAATTTTTTTAAACATTTTGTGAAAAAAAAATGTCAATGAGTCACGTATCATTATAGATAAGAATTTCTAAATCCCAACAGATTTAAATTTTTTGTTGAAAATTGTTTGAAGGGCAAGAAAATTTTTTTAATGAAATGCTTCAAAACGCAAAAATTTGATTTTTATGATTTTATTGCCCATGACGTATATGACGTACACTTGAAATATGCAACAAAAGTTTGTACGCGGTCCAAGCCATTGTTTAGAACGATTTTTCAAATTTTCACAGAATGTAAATTAAATTTAGTTTTGCATCCCGGTGTCCGTTTTCAAATTCAAAAGTCCAAGGTTCTATAGCGATTCCAAGTTCGAACCCAAAGGGCGTAAATTTTAAAAATTTTTTAAAATCGGTCCCATTGAATAGAAAAAAATATTGGGGCATATATAGGTTTGGGGGTCTTAAACATTTTGTGAAAAAAAAATGTCATATGACGTCACGTGACGTTTATAGATAATGAATTTCTAATTTTAAAAAAGATTATTTTATATGTTTAAATTTTTCGAGGGCAATAAAATTTAATGCCCCATGTTCAGATGCTGATATTTCGATTTCAATGATTTTCAGAAGCCATGCGTCAATGACGTCACATTTGAAATTGATACGAAAAGTTTGTACACGGCCCCAAACCATTATTAATGGGCCGATTTTCCAAATTTTTAAGAATGTGTATATTAAGTTTGTTGTGATCTCGGGGTCCGTTTTTCAAAATTTGAAAAGTCCCGGTTTTATGCGAAATTTAAGATTCGAAAACCAAGGCGTAAATTTTTTTAAAGTTATAAAATCGGG
Source organism: Solen grandis (assembly GCA_021229015.1). Classification (NCBI taxonomy): domain Eukaryota; kingdom Metazoa; phylum Mollusca; class Bivalvia; order Adapedonta; family Solenidae; genus Solen; species Solen grandis. The sequence continues at coordinate 13,235,803 of CM037777.1, read as the reverse complement.
GCCTATTTTTGAAGGGGAAAAATTATTTTGGGCCCGTATATAGGTCTCTAAGATCTTTAACATTTTGTGAAAAGAAAGTCATTAGTCACGTGGGCGTATTTTATGTAATGATTTTTAATTTAAAAAAGAGTTTTTTATAGTTGAAATTATCGAGGGGAATGAAAAAATTTTAAGACAAATGTTCAGACGCGATATTTCGTTTCAATGATTTTCAGAAGCCTAGACGTCATTGACGTCACATTTGAAATTTACTACAAAAATTTGTCACGGGCCGAGCCATTATTAAAGGGCCCTTTTCATCAATTTTCCAGTTGTGATATTAGTTTTATTGTGATGCCGGGCCGTTTTCAAAAATTTGAAAAAATTCAAGCATATATGCGGATCCAAGTTTTTAACCAAGACGTCAATATTTAAAAGCTTTTAAAAAACTGTCCTATTTGAATAGAAATTGAAAAATTTTTTCGTTAGTAGGTCTCTGGGGTCTTAAAAATTATGTGAAAAAAACGTCACGTGACGTCTTTGTTTATTATTTTATTCTTTTCTTCTTCCTAACTAAACGGATTTTAATATGTTTCAATAGTCCAGGACGATGAAATGTTTATGGGGTTTTTTGGGACGTGAGGAAATTTGATTTCACCCTACTGCAATATGTAGCCAATCTCAATAAAAATCGATTTTTTTAAATAATTAGAATAAAAATTATAGCTGAATAATTGATTTCCCAAAAATATTTTTTTATTAAATTGGTTTAGCAATACAAAGTTATAAGCAAAAAAACTAAATAATGAAACTAATTTGCTATTAAAAGCTGTTTTCTTTAGGTTTTTAACAGTCAATATCTCAGAAACGACTGAAGAAAGTTTATACATTATGCGTATAAAATGTAGCATGTTTAAGACTTTCTAACGGTACCAAGTTTTTTGAAAATTTGGGCTTCAATAAGAAGTTCTTGGAAAAAAAAATATTTTATAATCTCATCATAAAAATTGGAAAAAAGGGCACGGCAGGGGTGACCAGTTTAAAAACTTTCGAACGATTAAAAAAAAAAAAAAAAAAAAAAAAATATCAAATTGCAATGAGGGTATATCTTGATTTTTTTTTTTTTTTTTTGTTGTTGTTTTTTTTGAAGTTGATTTTCAAAAAAGCATTGAAGTTAATAATGTCAAGGGGACAAGACAAAAAACCTATTTTCAACCTATTTGCAGCGAGCAGTTTGCAAGCCTTTAAAAAAATTTACCGCACCCCCCATTTTTTGACCATCTAAAAATGATTGTTATGCTAACGAATTCAATTGCACAGTTTGTAGGCTGGGTGTTTACCTTTTTAAAAAATCACCATAGTTCGAAATTCCCGGAATTTTGGCAAAAAAAAAAACGAAGCCCAAAACACGCCAAAATCGTAAAACGATTAACTACGTTAAAGGGTCGAAAGGGGTATAGACTTACAAATATTTAATATTCTTCCCAATGGGTAAATTAAAAAGGTTACAAAATGAGTGGAGTGATGAAAAACTATGGTGATGAAATTAAAAACTTACATTTGAACACTGTTTCATTTTTCTTTCTTATATGACATAGTATAAAGTTGTATGTAAATACTGTGCAAGATTGGGGACTTTTTTTAAAATTACAGAATGTTTTTTTGTGCTATTTTATTAGAAATGAGGGGGAAAAGAAAGTTGCAATTTGGACAGAAATTATTATGTCTCTTCTATATATACTATATAAAAAGATGTTTCAGAAAGTCCTATCATTCGTTTAAACGAAAGAAACTAGTTTTATTTTATTATTTTTTTTTCTTCCCAAAATAACGCTTTTTTTTCATGTTGCAATACTCCTAGGACAGAAAATTTTATGACTTATTAGTAGTGAGAAATTTTGATTTTTATGATTTTCATTGCCTATGACGTCATATGACGTAATTTTAAATATGCACAAAAATTTGTACGCGGTTACGCCATTGTTTTGAACCCTTTTTTCATCAAATTTTCACAGATTTTATATTTAAATTCTAGATGTGCATCCCGGTGTCGTTTTTCAAAAATTCGAAAAGTCCATGGTTTTAGCGAACCAAGATTTGAACCCAAGTCGTAAATTTTTAAATCTTTAAAAAACTGTCCTATTTAAGATAGAAAAGTTGATATTTTTCAGTATATAGGTTTTAGAAGTTTTTAAAATTTTGTGAAAAAAAATGCAATGACGCCCGTGACGTCATTATATTTAATGTATTTCTAAAATTTAACAAGAATATTTTTTATAGTTTGAAATTGTCGAAGGGGAATAAAATTTTAAAGACACATTTCCAAAGCGAAATTTTTTATTTCTGTGATTTTATATGCCTAGGTATATGACTCCATTTGAAAAAAAACG
>CM037777.1:13183334-13233334 GCA_021229015.1 Solen grandis | reverse complement strand
ACATATATTTTTATCTTGTATATTTTAAGCTGAAACGTATTTGACTTTTTCGTCAGACCAAATGACAGATGACCTTTGTCATAACAAGCTGGCTTGATGTCCAAAGTACATGTATTGAGATAGACCTAAGTTTATACGATATATCAAGTGAAAATCAATTCGAATTATTTTATAGAGGTTTCAATAAGAGAAAAACAGTCCCGGTTGCCGAGGGGTTACGGCGTCCGCCCCAGAAATGGGAGGTGGTGGGTTCGATCCCCGGCCGCGACATACCAAAGGCTTAAAATAATATAGGTATAGATTCCTTGCAAGGCGTTCAAAAATTAAGGGTAGTTCCAGGACTAGTTGGCCCTGTGTCAGGATAATGTGACTGGGTGTGGTATCATGCCACATGTCTACGGTGTAATACTGCAGTGTGACAGCACTACATCTGTCTCAGGTAGACATAGTCTCCAAATGACTGAAATACTGTTGACGGGACGTTAAATACAATGAATAAACTAACAATGAGAGAAAACTGAACTAATACGGTTTTACAACTACTTACAGGAAAGAATGAGTCCAGCCGGCAGCATAAATATGATTAAAAGCAGAATGTGTCGTCTTGAAACTCGAAAAAACGTCATCTTCCCGTACTTCTTTTCTTCGGGGAACTAAAACATCGTATGTGAATATTAACAAACGAAACGTCTTTCCGACTACTTATCGAAACTCTTCATCATTTAAACTTGATTACATAGGTCTTTGAATAATTTATACAGAGGAATAATATTTCAGCAAACTTTATATAGTCAATGATAATTGCCTATTTAATATGATATTTAAGATATAAAACGAATTCAAAAGTATAATTATATAAGATTTATCCTGAAAATTTAACTGAGGGAGCAAGAACAGCAATATAACTGATTTGAGGGCGAATAACTTGTTTTAATATTACTAGATTCAAGACGTAATTCCGATGAACCTGAACTTTCTCAGAGGTTCAACAGATTTAGTCTTCGATGGAAATTAAACATCGCTCTTTTAAAATGCCGAATTTTATTATACTTTACAAAATAATTCACATGTAATAATCAATCGATTCATGACTACGAGACGTATCAGTTTAGACCATTTGAAGTCGGACCTGTACATTGCTGAAATATTCAGAAGGCGAACAAACTATAGATTTTCGGTTATCTACATTGCCATAACAAAATAGATAACAAAATTGAGGCATATACATTTTCAGGTGATACTCTATTTCTTTTGAAAATTATATTGAGGTTGCATGAAAAACGTAACATAGTCTTAAGAATGCATACACATTTATTTTGTTTAAGCCCTTATTTCGAAAAGAAAAATGAATATCCACCATAAATGATGTGTATGCAGCAGTAAGGCATATATTATGGTATGACGTTCTCGCAAATTTAATTAAGGTGGCTTCGAAGGTCATGACAAAAGAGCGCGAATGGACTTTCATGTTTTGTAGATTTTGTTTTAGTCTATGACGTTAAAACTATGTGAGGCAACAAAAAATCCGAAACTTAGAGCAACTTCAGGATTGATTTTCTATCAACCAAGATCTTTAAAGTATGTTCTACTTTAGCCGTTTTAATTGAAGATATTGCGATTATCTGGCGAAAAAGCAGGATGAAATCTCACGATGGCGTCGAATTATGCTTGCTTAAAAATAAAGTAACAGTTTGAAATATATGTTCGATTTGAAACAGTCTATCAGACACAGATTTGAAACGTGTTATGATAATACAAAACGTTTCCTTTATATTGCTTCCAATGTTTCAAAAAATAGTCAAAATGTCAAAAACCAGACGTGTAGCTACATTTCTAATCAGCATTATAGTGTAAAAACAGTTCAGACCGGATTCACGGTGCATAACAAATCGGCGATCTCTCTGCAGAAATCGCTATTTCGTCAAACTCTCTGCGTTCGCACTGGTCACTATCTGCCAAAAACACAACCTCACGATGGACAGAGGGCAAAATAAGTTAAATGGTCTCTTTCAACAGGTGAGTTGTTCAATATTAATAAGCGCACGGAACATTGGAGTATATTAATTATGTATATGCGTGTAAATTTTTCAATTATCAGCGACTGCGCTCCGAAACACGGACAAACAGTCTAGTGATATACCAAAATAGAACACAACCTCGGCACTTTCTACAGGCTTTAGTGGGTAATAGCTTTGATTATGTCCATAATATGAACATCGTACGTATACGTTTAGGTATATTCTTCAAGAAGATACTTATATATTGGCCGATACTTATGTAAATTTCTTGATAACCCCCTACTTTCGGTTTGTTGGTGCACGGGAGGTCTCTCTGCACATCACTTTTTGAAGCACAGGCAGACTCTCTGCATTTGTCACAGACAGGCTCTCTGCAAGCTTTTATTGTTAACGGGAAAGGAATAATTTTATGGGTCCTCATCCCTATTTTGTGTTTTCACTTTCGTACTTTATATGTAATTTGTAATGTGTTCGTAGTCAGATACAAGTCTATTTTAAGTATTACTTTGTGTTACCTACTTTTTAACTATTTTAATTCATCTTGTCGATAAAAATATAAAAGATTAATTTCCTCTAGAGTACTGGTTATTACAATGATTCTCATAATTTTTAACTGAATCGCTTTTAAGCACACGAGTTGCTAACGTTATTTTTTCTCTGGAGCATTCAACCAAATTGAGGATTTCCGTTTTCTCTTTTTTTAGATATGAAATATATTTGAATTCAGAAAAATATTGTCTACATGATAAAAACCTTATATTTTTATATATTGCAGCTGCGGCAGATCTTGCGATACATGAATGAATAAATGCGTCCATGGATTTAAAGTCACAAAAGATCATTAAGTCGATTATTACTTTATCGAATACAAGGCGGCTAGGGACGTGACCAACATACAATATAATGATTATAATATTACAAGTATGTATATAATCATTTTATTACTCTTAAACATCGCACTAAAGATCACTAAGATTCATCATACTGTCATTAATTGATTCCGGTAAAAAAGACAAAGCTATAATATACCTAATAATGGTTATTTTAACCATTGTCAATAAAATACTGAAAATATAATTAAATGTTTTGAAAAGACAATAAATGAAATTGTCAGAGATGTTGCTCTGGTTCATTAAAAAAAACTTACACCTTTCTAGATAAAAAGGTCAGAATTTGATAATCAAATAGGATAGTCCTATGGCTAACGATTTTTAAAAGTAAATTCTATTTACTTTTCAACGTTGTTGTTCTTGTATCTTTATGTTGCTTTGCTTTATTGTAACACCTGGTGGACGTAATGTTCAGCATTAACAAAGATTAACAAACATAACAAAAACTATTATAAAAATGATGTCTTTCTACCTGCAGATGTATGTGGTGTGACATGTGCAAAAATAAATTGTCTAGAAATTATTTTATGTATGTATATGTATTTGTTATACTTAAATTAATTCAAAGTAATAATCATAAGCAATTTGCAACTTATGGAATGCTGCAACAAACGTGTAAAGATAAACTGATTGCTTATTATGTTTCCGGTTTGTAAATGAAAACGTATCTTACGCATTGCAAATGATTTTTTTAATTATGTTGGAATTCTCATGGGACGTTTTTGTGTTTCCTTATCCAAAATTACAGCAATATTACTTGTGCAGTGTGGCGGTCGTTAAAAAATCTCCCCGTACTTGTAATGGGTGTTGCAATTTTAATTCATCCTATTATTATTACGTAGACATGTATTTTCTTTGAATGGACACTGGGATATGAATTTCACCCCTTCAATTAAAACAGCTATTCAAAATATTCATGACAAATTTGTTCTGGTACCTGTAGATAAAACTGCTCTGAAACCTTATCTAACTACAAACAAGTACTGAGTGATGAATTTTCATGAGTATATTTATTTCCCATTGAACAATGTGTGGAATTTCACTCTAGCATGTAGATTATGTCTTTTGGGAGTGTTCGTTGATTTACGTAGGTTAACATTTCATTTCGGAGTGAAATGGTATCGTGCTCATGAAACATCCATAACTCACACATTACCAATGACCCAGAAAAATATTTACTGCTACCATGCACTTTATCTTTTGAATTTCATTCACAAGGTGGCTGCTAGGGATAAAACGAGTTCATTTTTTACCCGGGTGATGTAGTCATTGCATAAAAATACTTTTTTTTCTGTATAAATGTTACCCTTAATAACCATGTGGGTACAGCTAGGGTCACCGTAAAGTTACTCACATGCTCAAATTATCCATTTGGTGTTTTGTTTGTAGATCTAAATGAAATACTGAGTGCCTTAATTATAATTGATAAACAGAAATCTGACATGTTTTGAACTGTACAAATCAAGTTATTGTACATAATAAGCTTTTGTAACGAACCTGCTTATTAGTGTGTAATTTAAATGTTTTTGTCAAAATAATTTTAGTAAAGTTTATCAAAGTTTCTATTTCCGGTTTCCTGGTTCGATGTTTTCAACGCCGGCATTCCATTATTTTAGCCACATTAATATAAAGAAGCATCAAATCGTAAGTTTAAATAGCTTAATTTATCATATTTCATTGATTTAATTCATTAATTCGATTTAAATGCTTTAATCACGGTCATTTAGTCTCTCGTATAAGCTGACACCCCTTTGACTATTCTTATTTAATGGAAATGGTTTCGCCCTGGAAGATTCTATGTTTTGTCGGTCACGTGACTTGTAGAAAAGTATATAAGGCGGGTCCGCTCAGATTTTCAGTCAGTCTGTTGTCAACTGTCATTAGGGTAAGATCTCAGATAGCACAAGTATATCGTTGTTGATTGTTAGGCTTTGATATCTCGATGCAAGTTCTGTCTCCTGAGTAGTCACCTAGCATTGTTAGGGGCGAACAGATTCAGATCATTCTTGATACCAAGGGTTCCGATACATCCTGTAACTTGGGTTTGGGAGCTCATATAGCGTCAATTTCGTTTGCTTGTCTGTCGGTATAGAGATTGTCATATACGTAAAGTTTTATCATCCTAGGATATTTTCATTCATCAGCTATTAATATTAAGGTGGCCTGAGACATCATTTTAAGGTGGTTTTCATCTCTTTAATTTTGCAAAGCCCAGGCAGGGTTAATTTTAGGGTTTCATAACCGGATATTTTAGAGTTTTATATTTATTTTAAACCAATCTTTGTTGATTATATTGTTTGATCCCCGTGATTTTTGTGTAACCATAATTCACTAAAATACTTCTCACGATTTTCTGTACTCTTTAATAACTCACCTGAACACGCTTAATGTGAGCTTTTGTTATCAAATGAGTGTACTTGTCAACAATTTTAGTGTTTCTTCATTTCTTAATCAATCATCTTCAAACTTTAAAATAATGTATATGGCCAGCTAAGTTCAATTATAGCTGATACTGGGCTATAAGGTCGGAAGTTTTGACTTTTTAATAATCAAAAAATGCCAGATTCCAATTAGTTTACACTCTAGCATCTTCATTTCATAAGCAATCATCCTTAAGTTCGATTATGGCTGATAATGATCTAAAGGGTCAGGTGTTATGGCCCTTTATTTATCAAAGATGCCAGATTTCATCTTTTTTTACACAACAGTATTTCTTAAGCAATCTTCCTCTTACTTTACAATAATGATTATGGTCATAATCTCTCGGCTAAGTTTGAATATGACTGAAATTGGCCCATATGGTCAGGAGATATTACCGTTTAATTAAAAAAAAAGTCAACGATTTTAGTGTTTAAAAAATAGAAGCCACAATTTTGATCCAATCTACCTCAAACTTGCTTAGACTGTATGTCTTGAAAATATCTCGGTCGAGTTCGTGGGATGGAGTCAAAAAGTATGTCACTATGTCAAATCTTGGTTAAATCTTGTTTACACACAACGGGCCATATTTTTGGCTCAATCTTTCTCAAACTTGCTCAGACTGTTTGTCTTGATAATATCTCGGTCCAGTTCAGTGATGGGTGGGGTGGGGTCAAAAAGTGGGTCAATAGGTCAAATCTTCTTAAATATGATAACAAGTAGGAGCAATGCAGTAACTAAGAACCATAACTCTGCGTGGACCAATTTTAAACTCACCAGAGCACAACCTGCTCAAGGTGAGCTATTTGGATCACTCTCCGCCCGTCGTTCGTCGTCAATAACTTTCTGAAAACAACATCTTATCTGAAACTGCTGGGTCAATTAATGAAACTTGACATGAATGATTCTTAGATGGATCTTTACAAAAGTTGCTTAAATAAACATAATCCATGCAGAACTCTGGTTGCCACGGCAACCAACATCCTTTCATTCAAATAAAAAATCCTCTTCTGCAAGCAAAAGTCAGAATTTAATTTCCTTCGGCATTAATGGTCATCCCATAGTCTTCTACCATAATTGCTAAAATAAAGTTGATCCTTTGAAACACGAGGCCCCCATGGGGTTTTCTAGTTTCCTTATATACTCTATGGAATGAATTTCAAAAAGCATCCTCGCTGAAACAAATGGTCAGAATTTTATTATATTTGGCACAAATAATCATCTAAATTTCTCTACCAAAAGTACTAAAATGAAGTTGATCCTTTACAAACGAGGCCCCCACGCGGGGTTTCCTAGTTGCTTATATACACTATATAGAAAATTTCAAAAATCATCTTCTCTGAAATCATTGGTCAGAATTTAATTTTATTTTGCATAAATTGTCACCAAAATTTTCTCTACCATAATTGCTAAAATAAAGATGACCCCTTAAATAATGAGGGCCCCATTGGGTTTTCTAGTTTCCTAACATACTCTATGTAGAAAATTTTTAAAAAATCTTCACTTAAACCAGTGGTCAGAATTTTAATTCATTTTGCAGAAATGGTTACCATTTGTTTCTGTACCATATCTGTTAAAATGAAGTTTATTCCTTGAAAAATGAGCCACCCACGACGTTGCTTTTAGTGTCCTAAGGGAGATAATATACTTTCTTAATACTCAAAATACATAATATTGATTATCTCCCTTCATCATTTTTTGGAAAGTTGTCGTTAATATCATGTGTATTATTTCAAAGAGTTTGATTTAATTAATGTGTGATATGAGTTTCTTTGAATACATTGCAGATTATAGCGAAACTAGATTTTAGATTGTTTTAGATCTTTGTTAATGCTAAAATATTAATTCCTCCTTTTCCAACATAAAAATTAAAAAGGAAATGTGTTTGTTTTTTAACAGGGTTGCTGGCAACGCTGTTCTATGGTAGCTCACATTTCTGGATCGCACAACGTTTCGGGGCTATATTTGGACATCGGTCTCCTTTACTATTCGAAGGAAGAGTTTGAAATTTTGTTTTCTGTCTTATCACTAAATGGGTAAAATTTTTCATTTTTATTTTAGTACGACTGCATTATGAAAGTCGAACCTGAATTAAAATGCGTTGTTAATCGATGCTGGAAATAATGTGTTTAATAAACTGTAATGAAAAAAGAAAGTACGCAAAAGAAAAAAAATAGCACCTCATTCGGAGCCAAAACTGGATGAAATTTCCAACGATAAATCCAACGATATATGGATAACATTTGAACAGCATGGAATAGATGGCCCATTGGTGCAGCGGGTAAAGTAGTTCGCTATGCAAGATGTTGGAAAGGGGTGTGGGTTCAAGTCCCAGCCGGAGAGCATATTTTACAATCTTTTTTTATTAATCTATTTATGCGATATAAGATACATATATTTTTGTTATATTGAATATTATTGATTTACCTTTATTAAGTACATGTTTGTATATGAAATAAAAAATGAATTAAATAATGAAAGTTTGTTGTTTAACATTTGCTTCCACATCTCCTATATTACTAAAAAGCGAACTGATTTTTGTGTCGGATTTAGCACCTTTACGAAACAACACTGTGTAAACAGAGTATCACGGTTATGAAATAACCATTTCATAGTTGTCGTATTTGTGTTTAAAAATACAGTCGACTCTCGTTGTCCCGACTACGGTTGAGTCGATTTTCCGTTACCTCGACAAGATTTGTAAAGTACCAAGTTTTTCCTTCTTTATCTATAATAAAAATAAATGTTTATGTCGATCTTTTTACCTCGACCATTTCGTTACGTCGACTAGAGAATCCCAAACTTCTAGATTGCTTTTTAATTTCACACTTTATGTCGACGTGAGAAATTATCTGTGGTGACCGCGAGAGGTGTGAATAACACCGCGCGCTGATAGTCACTCTCTACTAATTGGTGTCGCAAACTGATGCCGTAACGAGTATCGTTAATTACTCAACGTTGTTTGTGTCCATACCCAAGCTTAACAAACAAAAGGTGTTAATGTATTTAAAATGTTATTTGTCTCGTGTCAAAATTTGAGCAATTCTACAAGGTGTATAAATAGAGTTCTGATTTTTAAACCAACGTCAATTTTCATGACTCTTACGACTATGTCTGAAATGTTAGAACCCAAAACGCCTGTCGAACAATCCAGAGAAAGGCCTGGTATCCAACCCGGCAGGATATCTGGATCGACTGTTCTTTGCAACCATTTGCAATTCTCACGAAGTGAAAATTTTCCGGTGCTCTAATAAGCAGAGTAACTCCCTTTTGAATTAAGTGTTCCTAAAAGCCCCAAAACGACATGAAATATGAAAAATGAAGTATTTACTGCCAGAAAACTAATACAACTCACATGGAACAAACAGTTGAAAATATATAAATACTAAATTCAATGTCAGTTGTTTTTAAGTCAACGATGAGAAGAAAAGATACAAGGAACAACCCTACTGCTGAATGTTGAAGTAAATAACAAAATACCCAAAGTATCCCAGCTACTGATAACTCGATAAACTGATATGTCGACTTAATTTCGACAGTCCCGACGATTTCGAGACAACGAGGGTCGACTGTAAATAAAATTGCACAGATTGCGAGAATTTATGGTGAATCCATCGAAATTGGATAAATCTAATAATAGTAACATTTCTGGGGAACAGCGTTTGGAATAGTGGGTTCTTCGTATTGTTCGTATACATCTACTCTTCTTGGGGAACCTCGACTAGCCTCGCAGCCACATTAAAAGAGTGTCACAAAGCAACGAAATCGGTTTTGTGTCCCCAAATTTAACTACACGGGTCCTACTATTTATATTTGAAGGTTATCCAAATTTAATTTATGTTGTATGGCGGTTATACGAACTCTCGGAAGGAAGACGCTGTAGACCGGCGTGCGTACAGCATAAGGTACACGTGAAAAGTATGGTATATGGCCCTAGGCTTAAACAACTTCATAGCTGTGTGCAGAATTAAGCGGGATTCTTGACGTCATCCATACCCTATTCAATGTTAATATTGCCACACCAATAATGGGCAACGGATTATACATGTTATGCCAAAGTTTAATCTGTGCATTTTACTAGCGCCATATCATACATCTTAGCCAGTTCACCTAACAACTCTTACCCGGGATTCTGACAGTACTGAAACTTAAGCACGCATCTCTGTAGTTACCTAAGTACAGCGGGGGAATACGAGTTATCATCAGAAAAAATTGCAAGTCATTCATCATGGAGACTGTGCTCGACTCCAGTGCATGAGGATCGAACCCATAATTCTCGGCTTCACAGCCATGCGCCACCAAGGCCAGTTTATTTATGTGAAACTAATGGTCCCTTTCCTGTGGTTGGACACTGATTTTATCTTCATGCCATTTTATGCCACCAAAGGCTACCAGATTGCCAGTTAATCTAACCTCTCTTTCCTGGGATTCTGACAGTACTGAAACTTTAGCACGCATATCTGTAGTTAACTAAGACGAAGTATCATCAGAAAGAAATTGTAAGTCATTCATCACGGAGACCGTGCCAGACCCCAGTGGTTACAAACCAACAGCCCTCGGCCTCAAAGGCAAGCGCCATCAAGCCCGGTTTATTTATGTGATCGAGCACTCGGCATGATATTACTCACTTCTGTTCAGACGAATCCTCACAATATAAAACATTCCTGCGATTTTCGCCGGACTTTTTCTAGTATTCATATAATCTTATGAGAAGAAAGGGGGAGTACGATTGCTTATTGTTAGCAGTTCATTGAGACAAATGATGTGTTCATCTTTTCTTTAAACGACCGTGTTCGCGCAAGGTTAAAGCGGGATTATAACATTGGGCCTTTTGGCATCACTTGAAAATTTGATCATCGTTTATTAAATTTACTGATAAGCAATATAAATGCGATTTCATCACATTAAAAACCTGTTCTCTCAGCGCTATGTGCGCTTTGATTATGGAAGGTGCAATATTTTATTTCATTTCGGGAATTAATGAGGATACAATTTTTTTAAAGTTCATTATTTATAAGCAAAATATGCAAACAAAACAATATGAATATCAGCACCATTTAAATGAATTTGGTATGTCCCGAACGGGGAACGAACCTTCGACTTCCGAGTTACAGTGCGATATGTTATAGAATTTAATTCGATAGTCGAATAATTTTATATCGTTTTTTAACATTATTTTTATTATTTCAAAAACACATTTTTGTATACTTCCATAAAATAAGCTACACTTCGTTGACTTTCGATATACAATACACTTATATAATACACATTAAACACACATTTTGATTAATTAAATATCTCGAGATATATTTTTTATACTCAATGAGCAAGTTAAGAAGCGTTTATTTTTTTTAATTTATTATCATTACATAAAATGTATAATATCAAAACAAAATCAAATGAATGATAAAACAAGAAACTTACTTCTGATCTCGATGGAGGTACTGAATTTCCCTTTACAAGTGTTCACATGTGCAACTCACGTAGATTGGTAACGCTTGTGAGAAAAAGAGAAACTAATGCATTCCTGGAACGTTTCACACCAGGTGTTTCGAAAGGCAGAGAACAGCTGCTTAAGACGACATGTTTGACTGGTTAAAAACGCGATAAAACTGATGTGGCACACACTAAAACGACAAAATACATAACCGATAGATGATATCGATCGATCGGGTGTGGGTATCTTACGATGATTTTGTCCTGACCTACAAGACATTCGGTTAATATTATACATTAAGAGTCAAGGAAAATTGCATTTCCGGTAGGATTTTTCTCTTAGTAAACATTGTGCAGAAAAATGTATTGAGTAGCACTGAGGGTCGCCATTAGATTTTGGATGACTCTGTTTACTTGTATTGCGGTCGCGCACAGCAATGTTTTGTGTTTTAGTTAACGTGACTTTCAAGCCTTCAAGTCGATATTTAAGTCAACAAATGCTGTAAAATTACGATAAACTTGCCTATTATACCTCGGAAATGACATCATGAATAGAAACGGAATAAATCAACCGAGATGGTTTCCGACGATGGTTTAAATATTACGCAGATTATTTTAACCGTCTATCTAGCCACGAGTTCTTGCAGGTTCAATAGATATGAGTGCATTAATACAAAATTGAACATGAGAAATATAGAATACAAATATAATAAATCGTATAAGTAAGAAAAGAAATATATACATATATAAAAAAACATTTAAACAAAATTGCACAACAATGTTAAAGTATGTTGCATGCAAAACTGTAATCACAATATCCACCTTGACTGTCCGATACCAATGACACCCTATACTTTCAAATCATTGCAATGAATGGTTACAAAGATATAAGCTGGATAGTAGCATTTCAATTTTCTATTGCATTCAAAACTTCATTCAAATGTCTAAGTCAAAAAGGGGACATAATTTGCATTAAATCCAGTTTAAAATGATGTGTCTGATATTCTGCTACCGCTTAAAATGTAAATAAAGTTTCAAATCAATCTTATCACTGGTTATTGTGATAAAAAAAAACATGACAGTACATGTATCTTGCTAATGTAATCAAAAGTCGTAAATTAAAGACGTTAATAAGACATATTGGCTCCACACAGCCAAAGTAAGGTTTTCCCACCCTAACAGCCACCAGTTCAACCAAACCATACAAGTATATATTGACAATATAGACTCAATTAATAAAGCATAAACTGGAACAATAAAAGAGAATTTGTAATTTGGAATTGTTTTATGGATTTTCCACATCAAATGGATCTTGCAGCTAATATATTTTTTAACCGTGAGGGCAAAACTTATTTAAATGAACGAATTAAGAATGCCTGGATAGCGTAGTGGTAATGCACTTCGCTTCTTACCAGTGCGTCTCGGGTTCGATTACTGGTAACATACGTGAGAGGGTACAGTGGTCGCCCGTCCAGACACGTGAGTTTTCTCCGGGCTCTCCGGTTTCCTCCCACAATATTGAAAACATACGCCGCCATCAGAGCCATCGTAAGTGATTAATATAAGTTGTGATTACTTGTTTCGTACTCGATGTAAAATAAATAAAGTTTAAATGAACGAAATGATTTTATTTGTCATATACTTATTAGATTAACAAAGGACATGCTACGTGTCAGAGGTGCGTGAACTGCTGCACTTCATGTATAGCAAATTTCCTATTGCCGCCACTGGCTTATGTCACACAATTTCATTCATAGTATTTTCGTAAATTTGATTCATTTATAACTTTTCCCGCTTACGCATCGTTGCAGAGTTATCATTCGTTGTGTTCCGTGACATATTCTGTCAAATAAAATGATAAATAAATCATATAAAAGGATTGTTGAGCAATTTAATAATGTAATAAATGAAATAAATGTAGATAAATAAAAAAAAAGTTTTTTAAGTAAAATACAGAAGCCACTGCATGGACAAAAAATATGTAGATGTTGTTTTTCTGAAAATATTTTCTTGCACTAGAAAAATGATACTTTTATAAGGAAGTTTTTTTTGTCTGTGATTTTCCATACATTTTTAGACAGTTTGCAAAATTCAGTGACCTGCCGCATGACAAAATAAAGTAATATTTTCCTCTATCTGTTACAGGAGTTTCCTATCTTTGCTTAATAGGATTTTGTTTTTATCAAGATAGAATTCATTTTAGAGATTGTTTATTTATCAAAAAAAGTAAATGATTATTAACTAAACCGTTTCTGAAGCCAATGAAAGAATAAAAATGGTTTTGTAATATTTGCAGTAGTTGTAAAACACATATTTTTTTTCTTTCCATCAAAGTGAAGTACTGAGTATTGTAGTATACATGTATGTTGATACTTCCAAAGTGGTCATCATATGACACTATTCCATACAGTAGTACGGCGATGATTCAAGGACCATGCCCGGAATATAAATTTCTCTGATTATTGCAATGTTCGGGAATCGAGAGAACGTGCATGATTATGTATATTAAAGACAATCACGACTGTTTCTATTATACCACACGCGAGTAAATTGTACACTATCACCAGTAAAACAACTGTAATATGTAAAAAAAACATGGATGACGGGAAAGGGTTGCGTGTAATATTTCAACTGCACATATTTCAGTACTGTTACCAATCGCAAACTTTAGCAACCAATTTTTAACCGGTATTAGGATAGATATAGCCTTAATTGTCTACTGTACTGCACATATTGATAATGGCGATTGTCGTTTCGTGCTATACATATGAGAATAATGTTTAAAAAGATTTACAGAAACTGCAAAGCATACCTGTTTTTCCTCTGTGACATTTACACAGGATTTAAGGAATATAAATACTGTATAGCGGGTTATTTCTGCGGGGCAAAAATTTCGCGTAAACAAGAGCGTTTTGTATTGGCGATGCTAAATATTGGCGGAAATTACACTGAGCGCCAAATTTTAACCTCCAGGTAAAAGATGGTCAAATTTACATAACCCTGTCTGTCTGAGTCGTATACGGTACGCTACCTGTATGATAATTGACGATTATCGGATTATATAAATAATGTGAAATCAGAATGAGAGGGCAAGTATAAGTAGGTGTAAATGTTTGTAAAGGTGATAAGGAGTCAATCTTGTACCATGTGGCAACTTGACCATGGAAGAGAAAGGTAAAACTGTTTACTATCTATCGTATTTATTGTGACCATTGTATTTACGCCATTCACGGTACGCTGTCTTTAAAGGTGTGATAAACTGTTTTATAAAACTGCGAAACCTATTACGACACTAAACAGATACTAGTACTGGTATAGACACTTACTTACCTTATGTAAGCCTTTATAAATTAATTTATAAATGTAAACATTGATCTGCGTACATCATATATAAAAGCAATACATGCAAAGTGGCTAGTCACGTCTGCAAACAAGCTGAAAGAGAGGCCAGATGTGATTGCAGAGGCGTTCTCGAAGGCTGGTATTTAAACCAAGTGCTGGTATTCATACTAAGCATTAATCACCTGTGTTGTCTGTCTGTATTTTCGTTTGCTACATAATTATATAACTTGTATCAATTACTTTGTGTTATTCAAAATACTTAATGTTGTTCATTTACATAATAAATCGTACCTAATTCACAACATAATTCTTGTTTTTAAGGGAGTTAATACATACATATTTTAATGAACACAAAATTTAATAAGAGTAATGTCCCTTAGTAAACAATATGGCGGCGACTTATAAATACGGAGGTTTGTATTAGCGGTGTTTATATTTGGCGCATTTTCATTTTCCGCCAATAAAGCCAAAATAAAACCCCCGCAGATAATACCCGCTATACAGTATTCATATAGATATCCACGATCATATTTAAGTTTTATGGAAAGTACCTGATCTTGAAATTTATCTCAGAATATGGCTGGTATTGGTACAATCGCTCCTTGCAATATCGGCATTCTACTGTATATGTAAATTGCATGAATGGCAGCATGTTGCGATGATTTGATACGCGGAGAAAAAGATAAAGGGTAGTATACCGGTTATTTTTACGTGTACACACAAAGTTTTTTTTATTATGTTACGCTTACATCATGCTCCCGTCGCCTATGGCAGTTCCGTTTGCCTGAAACAAATGGTGTCGTGGATTTTTGTCATCTTTGTGTATTCAAGTTAAGTTTTGTTATGTCTTGTTAAGTTTTCTCACGGTGTATCCGTGGAGGGGAAATGGGGCTGAGCCACGGTGGCACCAAGGTGCATTACTTTTCAGGCAAAGGTTTACCTTCGTCTCGAGTTCTTCGGTGACTTAGCTTTGCCTTTTCTTCAAAACTTGTTCACCTTTTTTCAAATAGCAGATGCAGTAATGTGTCATCGAGTGAAGCTCCCGTACATGGTCTTTTATGCCGCGGTCCTATCCTGCAGGGGCCTACTTAAAGTATAGGTTACTTGCTAGTGAGGGAGGGAGGGGGGATGTTTATATTTTAGATGCAAAATAGTGTATTTTGGCGTATATATACGGAACCTTTCTATTCATCAAAAATAACTTTATTAAAAATTATTTGAAAACATTTTTTTATTTCAAACTATGAACAAAAACATAACTACAACTTTAAAACATGTTTTAACATACATATCGATTTGAGTGACATATTGCCACCATGTATAAAAGTAGACACTGTCTATCAAAAATCAATAGCAATGTTATACAATAGCAAGATGATGTCGTCAGTATAATCAAGCAACAGCTTTTTTTGCTAATGAACATTCTCATAAAACCATACTGAAAAAGATAAAATGTTTTCCAAAGCATATTTAATGATAACCTGATTTAAAACACTTTTACTTCTTGCAATGAAAATTAGCACTACCACTGTGAAAATAGTACATAACAGGGTTCCGATATACCTGGGAGTAATTCTCAACAGTATGGAAATTGCGGTAGAATGGAGTTTACATGATCATACTCTTTTTAAGGTAGCAGTTTCTTGAGAGAACAATATACTATCCTGTGGGAAAGAAAAATGTTTTGAACGAAAGATAAACTACCTTGTGAGAACTAGAACATATCTCGAGGGAATTAGATATTATCTTGAGGAAGCGAAGGAACGAGAAAATATATTGTGTGGAAATAAAATACTATCTTGGATGGGAGGGGACGAGAAACATTATTGTGGGAATTTGAAAATAACTTGAAGGAATAAGATACTATCTTGTGGGAGAGAGGAGAAGAAAATTAGAAAATATATTGATGGAGCAGATAATATCTTGTGGGAGAGAGGGGATGATAAAATATCTTATGGAATTTAGAAAATATCTTGAAAATATCTGCTCCAGATAATATCTTGCGGGAGAGAGGGGACGATAAAATATCTTGTGGAATTTAGAAAGTACCTTGTGGGAATAAAAAAAAGATATTGATACGAAAATATCTTGATGTTTTTTTAACACTTAGATAAACTTTTTTTCCTCGTCAATAGGTATGTAAGTGTCGAGGACAACCCACGCCATACTGCACATATCATATATGCAAATACACAAAATATATTCTTGATACTCTTTTCATAGGTTAACAGTACATTCTACAGGTGAGTTAGATTTTCAACATATATCGATTATTTACTAGATACAGATTTCAAATCATCAACATGGATAAACCCATCATACCTAATAAAGGAAAACAATTAAAAAGAAAAACATATATCATAAAACAAATAAAAAATCAGGACAACTTCTAGTTTCTTAATCTTTTTATATAACTGTTTATATCATTTAATGTATGCGCATAGTGATTTTTTTAATACATTTACTTTGATACAGTCTACAATATATGAATACATATATATACACAAATATATATATACACACAAATATATATACATTTAAAGATAGGCCTATGATTAAATCGCTGACACCGTTCGGCTCCCTATCAAACAAATTTATTAGTCCATAACTTTTACTTTCAATGACATTTACAAAAAAATGAAGAAAAGTTGTACTCAGTCTATTTTTATTGACAAGGTTCAAGTAAACTAAATTTAAAGATTATCCTTATCAAATGCAAATTTGGGGCCGCCGTGGCCGAGCGGTTACAGTCGTGGACTACAAATCTCTCAGCCCCTCACCGCTGTGGGTTCGAATCTCGGTAGGGACTTCGGATTTTTCATGTGAGGAAGCCTTCCAGCTGGCTTGCGGTAGGTCGGTGGTTCTACCCGGGTACCTCTGTGTACTCGGGGTCTTCCTCCACCTGTAATTAGCTGGACGTCGCTATATGATTGAAATACTATCGCAGCGACGGTAAACCCCAATACAACAACAACAACAAATGCAAATTTTAGACTCTTTTTGTCTTTATCTTATCATAGAGTCTTCAGTTTAAAAGCTAGGGACTCATATTTAATGTAGCACACAACACATCTATTAGCACTTATTATCTAGCACGAATGGCGACAAGAGATTTGTCTGCCGAACACATATTTTCCATATTTTTGTTGCTTGAGTCGACATACTAATCGTCATAGTGCCTCCTTGCAGAATACGAAAGTTCTTAATCCGTTCCATTTCCCGCTCAGCATGGATTCGCAGGTTGGCAATCCTTTTGTAGTTTCAACCTCATGTGGCAAAAAATGTCTTTTCTTTTCTTGAACGGAGGTGATGAGCTCTACACCTACAGGGGTTGCCACATCTGATATCAAAGACCCTTTGTCTACCATTATTGCATCCCCTTCTTCGCACATGTCGATAATTCACTAATGCTACCTGGATACAAATCTGACACAAAGGTAACAATACCTGATGGGCTTATCCCAATCAAAGACATCCATGTCATGTGAGATTTACAGTCGGAAAAAAGGGTGAATGCCATGAAAATATCAATTTATGTTATTGGCTATATTAATTATCAACAATAAACCAAACAGATTATTTTGCATTAAACAACATTGTGAACATATCTGCTATTATTGCTTGCTATGAACTGATCTTGATTGATTCTAAATGTTTAATTGGTTAATACTTTATATACTTTATATATTTCAATATACATCAAGCAAGACAAAAACAAGATATTTTGCATATTTCTCATTTGTTTTTCGATTTGACAGATTTCTTTCGGTCGGATAAAATTTTCATACTTGTCAGACCGAATGTCTGACATTTTTTTGCCTTTCCCGACATCTACCAACCTATTACATAGAGATGGTAAAAAATCTTAACTATTTGTGCACTGGGTTCAGGTATAATACAGAATGTTCATCATCATATGCAATAATTGACGTAGAGTATTTATGGCAAATAATGCTATGAAAATATTGATTTAATTCCTTCTTTATCTGCATGCCAAAGAAAGACGACTTTTAAAGAAGAAACTTTCTTTTTACGATCGTTTGTTCCGTAAACAGTGACGGTATACACTTACCGACGGCTTGTAGACTTTCTCAGTGCCATCAGCCTTTGGGAAGTTACATGCAAGAGGGCTTTCATTTAGGCGGACCAGATCTTCCGACAAAATGTACGACACAAAGTCTAGTTTGATCGCTGTTAACGAACACGAAGTTTGGTTAAGTATTCTTATACTGTTGTATCCACAGCTTTCTCACACGCAAATCGGTAGGAGATATGTGAACTGAAACCTTTCTGTCGTCCACTATTTTACCTACAAAGTTCTTGCACATACAACATTATCGCTGATGCGAAGGCATGCCTTGTAATTATTTGGAAAAAAAAATGAAATATTCAGGTGTAAACAGCTGTGATTGAAATGTGTTCCGCTAATTGGAGCTTTAATTTCCTTAATATGGATTATTTCGGAATTCTTTTTTGATGGAATACTTTTGTGAGTACAGAACACTTAGGTTTCGTGCCTGATGTTTGTTCCCTGCTTTCCCAGCTAGGTCTAAGAAACTTTACTAATGACTCATTGTTAAGTCCCGTGTCTGTACCATCGAGAAATCAATGGAAACGAACTGTAAACCGAATGGTTTATGATCGTGAATCTTTTCACAACGTGTTATGTCAGATGAAGATTTTAACTACTTTAGAGTGATACATCCCAGTATTTCTAAAACTATTGTATATAAGGTTTTAAACGTCCCTGTACTCAAGAACATACGACTTCTAATTTCAGGGTTGTAATGTAAATTACCTGTAGCAAGACCTCAAATATGCAGTAAGTGTAACGCATCTGTACATAATCCTGATATCCATATCATTTACGAATGCAGTGCTAGAAATGTTGGACGATGGGAATTTTTATATAACGTATCTAAACTGGACATTAACCTTATAGATGTGCTGGTAAACATGACACAGGTTCAATTCTATCTTACCCTTCTAGGGGCAGAAGTAAGCTAACTGGAAAATTACAATCTCCTCAAATTTGATTTTCTGAATCTCTCTTACATATATTTATATGATTATTTGAAATATCAAATGTAAGTAGATATACATGTACATAGATTGAAACTGTATCGTAATGCTTTCTGCTTTCGTGTTTATTTGTTTTGTAAATAATTTTCTTTTTTCATATTGTACATATGCAAATATCACCGACATTTTGGACAAAAAGATATTGTATTGTATTGCTTACTGTCGTTTGTTACTACCCGGAAGTGGCAGTTGTCCGTTTTACATGCAATCCATGTCTCCTTTGAAGAGTCGACAAGGGGCCGATAAATCTAGTTTTCGAGAAGGGCTGTCGGCGCCATTACCTCATAAAAATCTTGCGCGGCTCATTTCGCGAGGGCCTCTCGCGAGAACAATGTGACGTCATATCAAGAATGATACGAAAATGACAGCTCCCATCAAGCTTTCTTTTATAACATATTACAAAGTCATTTTTGTTAAATTACAAAAATTGAGTCAAATAACAACATTTTGTGACAATTAAAACTTTTTATGAACCTTTGTTCTTAGGGTTGTGGTACCTTTAACTACAGGAGGATATATATGGTAATACCTTATATTTCTTCCAGTAGTTAAAGGGTACAGCAACCTGAAGTATAACAATTAAACAGATCCCATCTTAGAGATGGGTCATTATTCTTATAACGGGTGTCAGTATTTTATAGAAAGGGGTCACTTTTTTAAGAATAATGACCGCGGTTGTCCTTCTATGGGAGTCTCTTTATTCCGTTCCATCCGTCATGATATATTATTATGAACAGGGTCATTTTCCCTTAAGAATAATGACCGGGGTTTGTTATTCTATGGGGGTCACTACTTCGTTTCATCAGCTGGAAAAATCCCCGCTGCAATAAAGACTGGAATAGATCTTATTCTCTTGCATCTGACTTCACCGATGTTTTGGAATTTACAGCACACTCCTTACACATACACACAAAAGATCAGGTCTTTTATTATACACCCAACTGTTACGAACAATACTTAGAAGTTAAATCTTCATAAAAATATGTATGAATATATATACCTTTATTTCCTCCAATACTGGAGAATCTATGTTAAGACTAATTTGCATACAACAGAAACATAGAGAAAAGAAACGAACATAATTATGATGATTTATACACCGACTGATTGCGTATAGTGATAAGATCACTGTATACTCTCAAAACGCGAGGACAAGAGAAGAAAACAATAAATAACTTTAAAAAAGATACTCGGGCGTGGAAACCAGCTTGATGATTAGTATCTGAATGGTTGAACATGTAATAAATTTTGTTATTGGTTTAATAGTTGTGTAATTCCTGTGTCAGTGCAGCTCTTTGAAATACCACGGATCCAAATAATTTGTACAATCTTGGTAGACACATACTGCCTTAAAACATCTGCGCATTAGACATCGTTTCGCTGGCTACAAAACGAAACCGGATGTTACGTTTTTGTTTAATAAAGTATATGTCAGGATCGAACAATCAATTCCAAAATCTATGTATTTCCTAATTTTCAGCGTTCTACTCTTTCAGTTAACCTTAAAAGGTGCAGTGTTTTACTATTCGGGTCAAATCGTTCGCAGGGGAAGTAAACTTTATTTTCATCTTTTTTTTAATGGAGTTCGGACTATTCACTTTTGTTGTTGGTTGACGATTTATTGTCGAGACTGGATTCTTTCAATTCTTTCTATTTGTAGTCAAGAAGCATTGATTCAAGAGATCATTGTTTTCCTATAACAAAGATTCGAGAGCTGGCTAATGACTCAAGAAGTCAAGGTTTCTGTGTGCTTTTGCCAATTCGAGACTAAATTATCTTAATGGCATTGGCCTGTACAAAATATCTCCCTTTAACCGTTTTAAAATTCAGTTTCAAAGGTAAGAACCTGATTTCAAGTAACTTTTTTCAGAAATTTTTCATCCTTCACTGAATTCGATATTTACAACATGTTTATAAACACAGGCATTGCCTTTTTTCTAGCGTATTATCTTATAATTTTCATTCTTCTTTTTATTTGACTTTATTGATTATAAAGCTTATACCCATAGTGGGATAGAACCTTTGAACACTGTGTTTCCATCTCCGCTATAACAGAATCTTGTAATCCATCTTTCCATTTATTAATTTGATTTTCGGCGTCTGTATGTTCTTGGCCAAGCTGAAATTTCTCAGTACACACAATACATTTTGACAGGTTCTTCCCTGAAAAAGTTTGATATGCATACTCCCTGACAGCATCTGTATACGGTAACCCGAGAAATTCATATAATATTTCAGCTGTACTAACGGGGGTCTTGACCAGTGACTCATAGTACAAAGTAAACACACGGTTTAAAAACTGTTGTTGCAGCTTTTCCTTTAGTTGTGTGTCTTTCCAGCATCTTTCACACACGACCCGAGTCTTCTCTTTCAGGCTTTTCAGGAATTCCTTATGCCGGCGGTACATAGCGTACACAACAGCTCTTGGGTCTCGAATGAGATGTATCACCTTACTTCCTGGGAAATCGGACAGAACCTCCTTCATTCTCTCCATCGACATGGTTACTGATTTTATGATTCTAAAAGCTGACTCGTGGCAGCGTGTTACCAGTGAATTTAGGCATCTGTTAAATTTATCTTTATCTTTTTGAAGAAAACATTTTCTGAATACAGTCAATTTTTTTCCAAAACGTAGGATATGATCATTTAAAAGTATGTACCGGGGCACATTGTGTAATTTACATGAAAGTAAGTTATGGATAATTTCTCTCTGTAGTGTTGATGTACGTACAGCATTTTCCATCACCCTGAAAATATATAATGCACCTTCTTAAGTATGACATAATAATGTATCTAAAAATAATGAGAAATACTATCAGAATGTATATAAAGAAGGACTGCTGCATTCTAAATGTCGGGCTCCGGAACTTGATAATTCATATTTCAGAATAAATGCTCCTTACGAAATATGCCAAATTGTTTCTATATAATATTGTGAATTATTCGTATCTTTCTTGGTAACTGTTTCAGGAAGTGTAGTATGTAAACCATATTAGTCATAACAGGTATGATATAATGGTAATTCAATCTATTTCATACTGGCAGAGGAGTAGTTCAGTCTACGACTACATGTTCGAAATTGAATGATCTTTAGATTAACACATATGTATCTTAAAACTTTGCAACAAAGATATTGATCATAATATGTTCCAATATCCAATTCTGCTATAACATTCAATCAGAGATGATCGATATATATTTCAGATTCTACGACATTTTACGCTGGTAAGTAATGCAATCAGTATAATTTTAACATGTTAATGATATTTTACATGTCTGTGTGTTTTCGGAAAGATTGACATTTTTATTGTTATTTTTACTTTTTTATAAATAAACATTCGGGGAGTAGTTCGTAAAGATAACATATTAAGTCTGCCCCGGTCTGAATTTTGATACAGAAACAAATTTTAATTATGGCAGTATCTTATCAAAGGAGATATTTTATTCCATTCAAACATTAATTGTCAGGACTATCGATCCTCTGATTTTCTGCTGAACGTATCCGAGGATATTCTGTTATATTGTATCATTAGCATGTATGCTTGAATTGATGATTGTATTGATGTCTATATGGAATGGTGTGTGAATGGATATAAGATGGATGTATATATGGTTGGTTGTAAAGGTGGCTGTTTGGAGGGATATATATATATATATATATATTCCAAATGACTACAATACTGTCGCGTAGACAGTTCGTTATAAAGTACGAACCTAGTTCCGTTTAGAAATGTTAGTTCGCCATTTTCTTTTTTAAATTCTCCGTGAAGGGCAAAAAGCGGCTCAAACCAGTACATTGCCCGGGGATCTTTATCCAGAAGATCTCCTGTGACTGAGGAACCACTGCGCATGTACGACAATAAAATAATGGCGGTGTAGTTTTTGAGATCTGAAAATAATAATTGTCAAGTTTGTATCTACATTTAATCCATTGCTGAAGGCCGACTGCATTAAACACACAGTCTGTTTTAATCAATCAGATTTTATAGGCAATACGAAACGACATTCAAATATTAAACATCCGTTTACCAACCACTCGCGATAAACGGTTCCACCCTCTTGGTCACAGGACTGGTCGCTCAAACACAGGGACTTGCATCTGTACGTCTTAAAAATTACATATCACACAAGATGAACAAAAATTTTTTTTATTTTTTTTTTTTGGGGGGGGGGGGGGTCATTCGCTTTTTTTTTCAAATCATTTTTCAAATTATGAAAGTCACAATGGCTCAAGACAGACTGTATTGTTTCATGCATTTTCATTCGTTATGCTGTTCATATAACGACTTGTTTAAAGACATCCAAAAGCATTCTCGAGGTCTTTTTTGTTTTGTTTTCAGCTGATCTGAGCACAACGAGCTCAAGGTGAAATATTCAAATCCCCTGGTTCCGTTGTCGTCCGACGTCAACGCTTTACTTTAAAATTCATCTTCTCATAAACCACTCGATAGATATCAATGAAAATTGCCTTGAATGATCTGTGGAAAGCTCTTTACTAAAGTTACTATTGTTGTCGAGATTTATATATATGCACTTTGTATTTGTGCAAAAATTAATGAATTAACTAAAAACTTGTTGTTATGACGTTGAAATATCTTAATTGATATAAGGTACTGTGTTTAATGTATGGCTTTAGTAATGAATTACGATGCCTATGATAAGCATAAATTATGTACCAGGTTTTTCCTGCAAAGAAAGACCTGGTACTTAGTCCTATACAAAACAGTATCCCTTTATGAAAACATATGAAAAAAGAATAAGCATGAG
Organism: Solen grandis; assembly: GCA_021229015.1. Taxonomy (NCBI): domain Eukaryota; kingdom Metazoa; phylum Mollusca; class Bivalvia; order Adapedonta; family Solenidae; genus Solen; species Solen grandis. The sequence continues at coordinate 13,209,381 of CM037777.1, read as the reverse complement.
GAATTAGAAGCAGTCAAGCATTTTTTTGTTAAATACATAGACAATTCCAAAGAAACAAAGAATACGCATGCGGAAATGGAAGCAATCATGCATTTTTGTTGATGCCATAGACAATTCCAAAGACACAAATAATACGCATGCGGAATTGGGAGCAATCGTGCATTCCATTGTTTTAGTAATAGACAGAAACAAAGTTTACGCATGCGGAATTGAAATCAATCATGCATTTTTGTTGAAGTCATAGACAATATTAAAGAAACAAAGTATTAGCATGCAGAATTCGAAGCACTCTTTTGTTAAAGTAATAGACAATACCAAAGAAACATGTGAAACTGCAACTCTGCAAGGTTCTCCTATGTAACAATTGCTGTCCAGAAACCATTACTAACCTGCAGTTAACATATTAGATATTATACAATATTTTAGATAACGGACTGAAATAACAAAGTCTTACGTCACAAAAATGCTTTTACTCTGGACACACACACACACAACAAGGGCTGTGATATTATTCAGTTACACACTACAGTTCAATATCCGATCATTTTGTTTTAAGATTGAAAGTTCTTTAAAGTTTCTACAGTTCCTTACTTTACAAAAAACTTCGCACATTTATTTCCTAGATGTTTAAAACATTACTGACCTTATAACAAATTCCTTATGAATTGAAATCGAATTAAACTATACAATAATCTAGAAAAAACACAGTAGTCTCAGTATGACATTTCAGTGTTGTACACATTTATTATTGACGGCTTTTTATTTAACGGTCTTGAAGAACAAATGATTTGACGGTGATTATATTTGACGCTTGACAGGGTTAAGTTCACATGTAGAAAAGCATATTTTATTACGATTTATTATTACGATTTATTTTGGTGTATATAATCTATACCATCAGCCTAGCCAAAATTAATCCATCGTAAATAATAAGACGTATTTTGTAAATGATCATCTCACTGATCACTGCTTTCTCCTATCTGTTGTTTTGTCTGACTTCATACTCAGTCCATATCAATATAAAGGTAGATTAATACCTACACTATAATGCATAAATAAAATTTACTTATATTTACTGATTATCTTTAGCGACAGAGAGAGAAATTCGGAGAGTGTTGTAGTGCCAATCTACTCACGTACACCTGCAATGTCCTCTGAGAAATCTCTGAAGACTCCTGTATTGAAGAATATTTAGAATAAACAATGATACACATAAGTAGCCACTCATTATATCTGACTTTCATTCTCTCTGTTAGCTTTTTAAGTCTCAACTGTATGCATTAAAACTCATTCACAACGTCACAAAAATAATAGTGTTCATAGTCGTAAACTTTGTGCCCTCGGCATTAAATAAATCTTGTGTAGGTCTCCGATATTTCATTTTATAACTGCATGCGCATGCGCAAGTAGTCTTTTGTACCACACTTTCAAGTCGATTGACGACAGCTTGCACATCAATTTTAACATTTCGTGGTATTACTACGCAGAAGAAGTTCTGAGGTTAAAAATAGTCCATATTGAATCCTGGTGGTTCAGAGAGGAAACTTCAATATTTTCACAATTTCGTTCAGCACTAGACAAAATGTAATTATCTATTCAGTATATTCGCTACAGTATTTTATTTAGAACACATAAAATAAGCGGCATCTTTCAAGTTAGGTCCACTTTTGGTATACCAAATGTAATTATAGAATTACCGAAATCATATAGATTACGCAAAATAAAAGCCACAAAGCATAAATTTAACCAAAACTTAAAAAACAACAACATAAAAACATATGATATAATTTTAATCAAACGTCTGGTGAAATCTTGATGAAATCATCTTGGATGAAAGTTTTTAGTTACAGATGTATATATATAAAGTAAAAAGTGCATGGAATGAGAGAACATGGTGTCCAGTCAAGTTCGAAGAGAATCTATCCATTAGTAAGAAAGATACAGTAATTTGAAAATCAGTATCTATCAGACCGATCGATTTGATAACCGATTTTCCCTATCATTGTGATTAAAAGGTTTGCTCTTAAATTTTTTTAATTTTTTTTTATCTCCATAACAGTCAGTTTGATCTAGTCTTTTAGATTCAAAACAATGGTGTTACCTTTTTTTGTATTTATTATTTGGTAGTGTCTACAACTACATTTATTTATTTGTTTATCTTTCTTTCTGTCGCATGTCCTCGTACTTTCCAGATTTCTGTTACTATTTAAGCTTTATACTAGAGCTATATTTATGCAGGGTTTCTGTAGATCTATATGTATCGAGCATAACTGGATCAAACAATTCATTAATTAATTTAGAATAATTATGAACAATGATAGATATGGTATGAGATTGAGAATCACATTGAGTTCAGACAAGAGGCATTTCATTGAATGATGTGAATGTATTATAACAATTTAAGAAAATCTTTAAATCCAGACCCCCTAAAATGGTTTAGGTAAGAGTGGTCTTGAGAATGAATTCATAATGACCACTTGTTCTAATGACTTATTAATATATTATGGATTATTTAAAGGCCATAGAAAATAGCATCCACCGAGCTCATATTCTGAACTAATTGGGCCTGAGAAGGACTGAAAACAAATATCTATTTTCTATTTTAATCCAATGGCAACACATTTATAAACATTAAAAGCAAAATAATCAGGTAAGAGAAATGTATAGCCAGACCAGGTCTTGAGTGGGTGCACTTACATAAATCTTTTACTTAGGGTCATATGCTGCATTTGGAATTTGTCCCTGAATTCATATGACATAACATATTGCTATTTTATTGACAAACCGAAGGGCGATATATACAAATATACTTTATTGAAATGCCCCTCCCCCTTTTTGGCATCAAATAGAACCAGGTGAAACAGAATGTAAAGCCGGACCAGGATTCAAACCCATGTCCCTTGGCATACAATGCGAGTTCTCTACAGACTGATATACAGAATTGCAAATAAAAATCTCATACTGATAAAGGTTAGTAACTGGCTGTTATTTTATCTAGTATGAAAAATTAACAGCAAGACAAGGATTTGGAATCTAACAAGTTGGTCATACTACCAGGCCACTGACACTAATCTCTTACTTATCAGTTACATTCGGAATTTTTACCTGAATTCGTGACAGGACAGAACAATTTGCTATGTTCTTGACAAACCAACGACTGAGATATATGCGAAATTTTACCAAAATGGTCGCATTGTTTGGCACCAAATGTAAATAAAAAGTAGGTGAAAAAAAGAATGTGCAGCCAGACCAGGATTCGAAACCTTACAGCTTGCAGTGCAAGAGTTCTATAGACTAATCTTCAGGATTGCTAACACAAATCTCACACATATCAGGATTACTAACAGGCTGTTATATTACCAGGTAAAAAATCAGCATGATCCAGATTGAACCCAACTCAGACCCCCAGCATACATGGTTGACCACAGATACAAATATCTCTCTGATAAGAATTACTTTTGGGCAGTTTAATAATATACATCCATGCATTTTTGAAAATTTGTTCAAGAAAAATAGTCTATGTTCTTGATATACCCAAGTGTGATATACACTGGAGAATTATTACTGTAACGGTCTTACATTTACCCAAGGCCTAGAACCAGTACATACAGATATAGTTATCGTTATTGGAATGTTTACACAGATCTCATAGCGACAAGGGTAACTACTTGGACATTACATAACCATGTGTAGAAAATGTGCAGATAGATCAGGATTTGAACCTGAGACACAGCACTAACACGTTTAGAACTCAACCAAGTATTAGCTACCATACTGCTTACACATTATAATTTTGGCTACTTGAGGTATTTGAAGGCATCTGCTGAAGGCTTGAGATCTTTCTTGTTAAACAGTATGTTTCTCAACGGGCCTAAATAAACAACTGTTGGAATATATGATTCTTGCTGACTGACTGTAATCCTACAGACATATCCTGTCAGTCTTGTTTGTCAAGTACCTAAAGTATTCTTCCACTAACCCAGGTGTTGTAGGTTCAATTTATGCATAGCCATGACATACCATAGTCCGAAAAAATGGAACTGGTTTAGCATCATTGTCTGAGATTCAGGATAATTTGATGTGTTGTGGTAAACAGGTAGTGTCACTTGTCTGTTGGGTGTGATATTACATGAGGCAGCACAATATCTGACTCATGTACATATAGTCCCTAAAATTACTGAAATACTGTTGATGGGTCTCTAATTACTAGGAAGAATTTTTTCATTGCAGTGTTTTCATCTTCCCACCCCGAAACAATTTAGTTATACTTGCATTTGTAGGATAATTAAAAAATGTTATAACACGGTGGATTAATCTTTAAGGTAATCCAGCCATCATAAATTTATAATCATGATATGTCAAATGCTTAAAAAGACCTCATTTCAGATGCAAGTATCCATTGACTTGGAGTAATAGGCTCTTTTGCTTTAAGTCTATAAAGGATTGCATTTACTATAAAGTTCCCATTATCACTTGATAGACTTTGATCACAATTCAATGATGGATGGTGTGCAAGTTCATCCCTTAAAAGTTGGGTACCAAATATTTAAATTTGATTCTTGTATTTAGTCCTCTAGATATAAGAAACAGTTAGCCAAGTACCAGAAGTGCCAGGAAATTTATTATAACTCAGGACATTGTATCATGTCACTTATCTAATAGCCTGATACCACAGAGAGGCAGAGTAATATGGTTTTCACATGCTGGCATAAGTTCACAAAAATTTTACTGCTGCTCACATGATTATAATCATGGGTGATTGATTATGAAATTCTGAAAATTTTGTACTTATGCTGTCCATGGCACTTTACTAAAACTACTCTTACAAAAATCTTTTATGTTTAAGTAATCAAGTCACTATACTGTATTCATGTGAGTCTGATGCTGTTGTTACAATAAGACAGGTTTCAATTGATACCAGCACTTAAAAGAAAAAAAACTATTTAAAATTCATTTTCCACATCAAATGGAACTATATGATAGTTTTAATACCCGTTTAGACTCTATGTGTATTTCTTCTTTTAAATTCCTCTTCAGATAGGAATCATTGAATTCTAGTTACATATACATATATTACATTTCTAAAAGCATAGCACAGGCATCTGTCATTTACATACATTTGTATATTCAAAATTTCATGTAGTTTATTTATTAATCTTTAAATATTGTTACATTTTATTCCCATATTAGAATTACACATTGAGCAACTGCATCCAAGATTCAGTTTTCAACAGATATTCTTACACATGTGTTTTTCTGGTGAGTGATTAATTGTTCATTTGGCTGAAAAAAATGGAATGGAAGATGTAATTTGCTTAAAATTTGCTTGCATCTTATGTCCCAGGTCCTTTTATTCTGAGTTTAGGCTATTGCTATATCTGATTCAAAATGTTATAGTACACACAGTTTCAAATAAATGGTTAAAATTGTATAGCCAAGCTAACTGTGCCAGATAAAATGGTGAATTGATTCATTCATGATATCATCTTGTTGTTGCCCTCTATATTTAGAAATTAACAGGATCATATTTAACTTTATAACCTTGTTTACATATCAGTTAATTTACAAATGTAAAAAAACTTTACTATTGTAATGTGATATCAAAAAGGATTGATCTAGATAGTTCAGTAGTAGAATGCATAAATCCAGGTCACAGGTTTGTGGTTAAAAAATTTGTCGGGTCGCCTCCATCCAGGGTACATGCAAGGGTTATGAATAAACACAATGATCAGGATGTAAACATGTTAAGTCAGCTGCATGACACTAACTTGAAAGTGGATAATAATTTCTACATTTTAATGGAGATTTCTTATGAACCATTTTATCACTTAAATCTTACAAATAGTTATTGGAGATATATGATATTGATCTTTCTCTCTCTCATATCTCACTTGATTTGTTATAACAAATTATGGATTAAGGAATAGAAGTCCTGTTTTTCAAAAGTTTCTCTAAGTCAACATGACAAACTCAATATGCATGTCTTTAATTTCTGTATTGGTACAGTTATGTACAACTCACAAACTTGTTACATTGAAGTTTAAGTGTGCCTGATACTCTCTTTTGATTGTTCTATTTCACTTTAAGGAACAATGTAGACCCATTTTACATGTAAAGAGGGTCAGTGATAGTTTTCTGACTTGTGGGACACCAATTTTGAAAAGGATAAAGATCGTTTTTTTAAATAGCTTCTGGAGGAGGCAGGTCGACATGCTTTTTATTCCCTTCACAAACTGAGTTTGTGGGGAGGGGGGTATATAGGAGTCACTGTGTGGGTCGGTCGGTAGCTTTTTTATGCTCCTACTTGAAAAATGGGCAGCATATAGCATTGCTGCTGTCTGTACATCCGTCCGTACGTACGACCAAAACTTTTCCGACCATTAACTGGAAAACCGCAGGGCCTGGGTTTGTAAAACATGGAAGGGGCATTAGCCATGACCAGCATATGAACCTTATTGATTTGAGGGCATAAGGTCAAAGGTCAAGGTCACTGTGTACATTAGTGTGAAATCCTTAATACATCATTTACTTGAGAACTGCAGGGCATGGGTTTGTGAAACCTGGTAGGACCATTGGCCATGACCAGTTTATGAATCTTATTGATTTTGAGATCACTAGGTCAAGGTAATTGTGTACATTAATGTAAAATCCTTGGCCATTCATTAACTGCAGAACCGCAGGGCTGAGGTTTGTAAACCATGTAGGGACATTGGCCATGACCAGAAGATGAACCATATTGATTTTGAGGTCACTAGGTCAAAGGTCAAGGTCACTGTGTACATAAGTGTGAAATCCTTGTCCGATCATAAGCTGGAGAACAACAGGGCCTGGGTTTTTGAAACCTGATAGGGACATTGGGCATGACCAATAGATGAACCCTATTGATTTTGGTCATGGTCACTGGAACTTTTAGTATAAAATCCTTGTCAGACTGGTCGAAAGTTCTTGACATGCTATCAATCAACACAAAAGGGGGTTGTGGGGGCATCTGTGTCCTATGGACACATTTCTAGTCTATTTCTCATTTACTGTTAGATTGATTTCAATCAAAATTTACAGGAAGTTTCACTAGCATGCACAAATTTGCATATTGTACAGTTGTAATGGTTGAATGATTTTTCTTTGAATTATGTCCCTTTAATTAATTTTCGGAGCTCTCTGTGTCAACGATATTTGTCAATAACTATTAGATGGATGTCACTAGCAAAGACAGGTGTGCATATTATACAGTTGTTATGGTTGAATGATTTTTCTTTAATGAATTTTCTTGAAATTTCTTTGTCTGCGCTATTTCTAAATAAGTACTGGATTGATTTCAATCAAATTATTTATGAAGTTTCACTAGTAAGCACAGATGTGAATATTTTGTTCTTGTTACGGTTAAGAAAAAAATTCTCTGAGTGATGGTCCATTGATGATTTTCTTGAGCTTTCATTGTCCACTCTATTTCTCAGTTACAACAGGATGGATTTCAATCAAACTTCATAAGAAGTTTCACTTGCAAGCACAGATGTGTATACTGTACTCATATTATGATTGAACTTTTTTTTCTGAGATTGTCTTTGTCTTTGTCTGCGCTATTTCTCAATTACTGCAGGAAGGATTTCAATATTTACTATCTTCTTAATCTCATAGAATTACTATCTTCTTAATCTTATTTGTCTGTGCTAGATGTAAATAATTATACTTTTAATATTGTTAAATGTTTTTTTTCTTTACATTATTAATTACGATTTGGAGAATATTCTTCCCTTTACCAGTTCTTAGAGCAAAAGCATCTTTTTCCAAAATGTTACCATTGGTAGCATAGTGAACAATGGAATGTTGGGACATTTTAGGTTGCTTTGCAAGGTTTCCGTTTGATCTCCCTGTTATTTTCATAGTTTTCATTAACTGTTTCTAATTCTGTCACTTTTGGGGGAGCAATTTTGTGAGGCAGTGTGGGGGTATTTTTCACCTTAAGTGTTAGCTCCAGTTGCTTCTTTGTACATAATCTCATTAGGACCATTGTCATTGAATTTGTTGATATAAAATGCAATAATCGGTACTAAGATGACAAAAACGCGATAGAATTATACTGGTCACCCGACAGAACGATAATGAAAACGCGACAATACGATAGTGCGATGATGATAATGCAACGTAATATCGTGTTTAACCATTATGCTGTCGCGTTTTCACGATCATAATATCATACTGATTTACTGTACCGGTAAATCATTATTGCGTTCTCATTATTGTCCTGTCACATTATCATAATTTCATCCTCGCGTTTGCGCAATCATACTAGGGTGTTATCGTTATCCAGTGAGCATGTAAATGCTGAAAAAAAGGAGATCTTTAAGTACAGCGGTTCAAAAGGACGAGTTGGTCTCAATGCAATGTTTTTGATGAACATACGACGTCAGTTTTGACACTGGAGTTGAAGTCCACTACCAAATTCTAGAGCGACATTCCTAAAACGTTCATTGGATGTTTAAATTGAGTTGTAGTTGCATGTATATCTGCATTTTCATTTTATTGAATTCAAATATTTTAATATTGTATAGTCAATTCAAATTTCGATCCAGTTTTATCAGATGTCTTTAAATACACATAAATGTTTGATGGTTAATATGTACTAGAAACATGAAAGGTGTAGAGTTATGGCCCTTGAAAATAAAAAAAATGAAAAAGAAATCTATGTTTAAACTCAAGCATACTCATTTGTTGGATTTCTTGGCTTATATCGGCCCAGATGACAAGGAGTTATGGTCCTTGAATTTACTCTTTAACATTTATTAAGACTTTTTTAAACACGCACTGATCGAAAAGTTATAGGTGGTGAATCATTTATCTATAAACAGTTTCAATATGTATAAAGTACAGGCTTTATAATTCATACCTCATATTCATTGATCGCATGCAGTCTTTCAGCGCCCTCAGCGCTTTGGTTGAGTTAATCGAAATATCATCGTCCCTTGACAGTATAATTAAAATTACATTATGCCTTATGCTGACAGTTGGAAATATTCAGGCTTAAGGATTAAGGAAAACTATCGAAACGGAACGTTAATTTTATCACGTTTCTGGTGTATCTTATATTGCCTAAAACAATAAAAGCATATAAATAGGGGATATGTTTTGTTGTTGTTGTTGTTGTTGTTGTGTGTGTGTGTGTGTGTGTGTGTGTGTGTGTGTGTGTTTTTTGTTTTATTGTTTTTTAATGGATATGGAATATATCTTATGAAGAAGTTGATACAGATTTCATATCTTACGAGCGTGTACCGCGATTGAAAATGTTAATAATGTATCACTAGAAAATGTTTTCAGTCCTATAAAAACGCGAATTAATCCATGTTAATGTTGGTTCTATGGACCTTTCTGGGGTTTTCAAATCTAGGTATTTGATAATTAAGTAGTTTTACAGGTTTGACAGTTGAAAATTCAAAGAACTAGTGAACAAGAGGCATATTCAATGATATCATAATATATATACATATTGTACATGATGTAGTATACATTGTATAACATACCAACACAAAATTAAGGTAAAGTCCATATAATTGTTCTGCTACATCTTGGGCAATTTAACTTCTACTAAGATAACCAAGATACCATAATGAAACATAAGGTAACCTTGTTTATCTCCGAAAAAGGATATGGGGTCCGAAATGCAGCGGAACCATTACAGGGACTTTACCGTAATGCATTTGTTTGTGATGACGTCAGTGAGCAGTTGACAGGCAAAGAAAATGATTCGTTAGCGGCATTTCTTCCCAAGATTTGGGGTAAACTGTGTGAACTATGCCATTAAAGTAAAAATATTTTCTTAGTGACCAAAATAAGTATGATGTCAATTTTATAGTAATGTTGCCATCTCTCTCCTCTCTCTCTCTCTCTCTCCTTATTCAGTTCTAAACTGCAACGGTTTTTTTATCTTCTAAATTGCATATGACGCGATTGCAATCTGAATTATATATTTGCTAGATGTTAAAACCACAGAAAATAATATTTTCAGACAATTTCAGAAGAAGTCCATTTACGCACCTCTGACTCCGACCGCGAAAGAATCAAGTAACAAACCTGATTTTAGTAGGCCTCCTCCATACTTTTTCCAGACTCCTTGTATTGTCCAGTTGGTACAATCTAGAAATTGAATAATGTCAATTATGAGAACATGCTCAAATATTCTTTATACGATGTGTCTCCGAAAAGAACGCGGAATATTTCATCTCGTTATAATTATGTTACGCTCACACTGAAGCTAATCTGAAAAAAAATCGTTTTTATATGAACCAAGTGTAATAGGATTGGGAGGGGTCAATGACAGTGCTATTTCAATAAAAAAAAATCTCACTTTTTGTAAGTCATTTTCTAAAATGAAAAGGCGTCAAACGCAAACATTTTTTTAATCCCCTGTAAGAAATTTGTATAATTTTCACATATAAATTACTTTTCTGTCATTTTTAGTGGACTTAATTTGTAATAAAACTATAATAATTGCATTTCTCATGAATTTTCTGATGATGTTGGATGTAACATATTGTACACGTATCTATTGTTGAAGCGGCTCGTTGACAGATGGTCTTTGACTAAGAATTTGATTTTAACTTACTCCAATCATTACTTATCTACAAACACATTGTCACCCAATCCAACCATCTGAGATGGAAAAAAAAGAAATACATTTTTAAAACAGATATGCGGCGTTGAATAAGCAATGGTGAATGTAGAACGCTTACACGGTAAGTGAATCATTTCATCTTAAAATTAGGAATAGACAAAAACTCGGTATTGAAACGTCCCTACCACCGCAATCGGCAAAGTGAACATCATTGAAATAAAGCATGCCGTCTTTCTGTCATACAGAGAAGGTAAAACTGGCTGTACCGTACTGCAGATATTTATACCGTTCGGCCCGTAAAAAAGTCTCAATGCGCATCAAGGTGAAGTGTTTTAATTAAAAAAAAATATATTTTCAAAGAAACTGTAATTCATTCGGATTATTCTATTTAGATTTCGTTTATATTTCATCTAGTTTTCATCTCTACAATGACTTTTCACTTTTTTACGTATAGGAATATCTACCGATGGAAATCGTTGAAATGCTCATTCGACATTGTCTTACGTCATCGTCATAAGGTAGGTCAAAAGTGAGGTTAAACAAAAATTGGTGATATCTACATCTACATTTAGAATCATAGAATCTATATATAGAATTTTTATTTTCGTGTGTCGTCACGTGATCGGTCATATTCACTCTGACCTAACGAATTTGCTTCCCGAAACTGGTGAAGACACCATGTTTAGAAACGTGTCATGTGGTACCACAATCAACTGCTTTGGGGATGCTGTATTCTATATTCAACCGATGTCCCCGAGGTGGTATTTATTGAAAATAGCGCTTTCCCGTCCAGAGTGACCTAAACTTGTCGAGTTTATTTGTCAGGAAATAACGATTTCACTAACGTTAACAAGGAAGAGTAGATACGCAGAAACGTTCATTTATTTCTGACGATCAGCTTTAAGGAAGACTGAAAAACTGAAGTGAAGTAGGTCTCTAATATCATTCTTAAATGGCTTTTTGTTTTTAAGTAAAAGTGATTCGCGTGAAGCATTATTTGGACATCTGTGACACATGTTGGTACTCACAAGTGATAAGCGTATACTATTATTGGTATATGGCAGGTTTTATTTTACATGACCGATTCTTCTTATGTAGGGTTAGGGTTAGGGGTTACGAGGTTTTTCTTATGTAATGTACATTCGAGGTTAGAGTATTGATCCTGGGGCCCTTTAAAGTCCAAAAGCCTTATAATTGTTTGAGCTAAATCTGAATGCTCATACACCATAGAGCTCATTGCCAAACCACCTCGAGAAATGCCTTACAGCAAATTGTAGCTTTCTCGTTTAATATTGAGCTCACTAAAACGTCAAATTTCAGAAATTTGAAGATTTCGTTTATATCTTTTCCTCGTACTCCGAAACAACCGTGTAAGTTTCCCAACAACCTCAGCCTACTTTTCTCACTTACACTGTTCATGTACTTTCGTTGTCTGGACTTCGGAGGTTAATTGAAACTTACTCGATGCTTTGCCCTCATGAATCATGCGAACATATATTTTTATCTTGTATATTTTAAGCTGAAACGTATTTGACTTTTTCGTCAGACCAAATGACAGATGACCTTTGTCATAACAAGCTGGCTTGATGTCCAAAGTACATGTATTGAGATAGACCTAAGTTTATACGATATATCAAGTGAAAATCAATTCGAATTATTTTATAGAGGTTTCAATAAGAGAAAAACAGTCCCGGTTGCCGAGGGGTTACGGCGTCCGCCCCAGAAATGGGAGGTGGTGGGTTCGATCCCCGGCCGCGACATACCAAAGGCTTAAAATAATATAGGTATAGATTCCTTGCAAGGCGTTCAAAATTAGGGTAGTTCCAGGATAGTGGCCCTTGTAGTTATGTGACTGGGGTGGTATCATGCCACATGGGCTACGGGTAATACTGCATGTACAGCACTACATCTGTCTCAGGTGACATAGTCTCCAAATTGACTGAAATACTGTTGACGGGACGTTAAATACAATGAACAATGGAGAAAACTGAACTAATCGGTTTTACAACTACTTACAGGAAAGAATAGTCAGCCGGCAGCATAAATTGATTTAAAGCAGATGTGTCGTCTTGAAACTCGAAAAACGTCATCTTCCGTACTCTTCTTCGGGGAACTAAAACATCGTTATGTGAATTATTAACAAACGAAACGTCTTCCGATACTTATCGAACTCTTCATCATTTAAAAACATAGGTCTTAATAATTTATAAGAATAATATTTCATCAACTATTATGAAATAAATTCCTATTTAATTGATATTAGGTAAACAATTCAAAAATATTATATAGATATCGAATATTTAACTGAGGGAGCAAGAACAGCAATATAACTGATTTGAGCGATACTTGTTTAATATTACTAGAATTCAAGACGTTATTCGATAACTGAATTCTGAGTTCAACAGATTTATCTTCGTGGAATTAAAATGTCTTTAAAATGCCGAATTATTAACTTTACATAATTCAATACATGATTGACTCAGGTATCATTTAGACCATTTGAAGTGACCGTTTTAATATCGGGAACAATATAGATTTTTAACATGATAACAAATGATAACAAAAGGCAACTTTCAGGATACTATCTTTTGAAAATTATATTGAGGTTGCATAAAAACGTACTTCTTAAAATGCATACACATTTATTTTGTTTAAGCCTTATTTCAAAGAAAATAATATACCAAATGATTGTGCGCATAAGCATATAATAGGTATCGTTTCGACAATTAATAAGTGCTTCGAGGTCATGACAAAAGAGCGCGAATAGACTTCATGTTTTTATTTGTTTTATCTATGACGTTAAAAACTAGTGAGCACAAAAATCGAAACTTAGAGCAACTTCAGGATTGATTTTCTATCAACCAGATTTTAAATATGTTCATTTAGCGTTTAGAAGATTCGATTACTGCAAAAAGCAGGATGAAATTCACGATGGCGTCGAATTATGTTGCTTAAAAATAATGTAACAGTTTGAAATATATGTTCGATTTAAACATCTATCAGACACAGATTTTAAACGTGTTATGATATACAAAACGTTTCCTTTATATTGTTCATTTCAAAAAATAGTTTAATGAAAACAAGGTTCGAATTCTAATAGCATTATAGTAAAAGTTGGTTGTAAAAATTATTCGTATTCTCGTTCTTCATTAAAAAACGATGTTTAAACTTTATTTTAAAAATGCCGTTTATATTTTTAAGTAAATTTCATTCATATCTTTTTACAGATTATGGTATAGCTTATTGTCAAATACTGTTATGTTTTACTTCAAGAAATATTGGCGATTACTTATTAAATTTCTTGTAAATTGTTTATGTCTCTCTTGAAAAAATTTTTATGTCATTGCAATTATTTAAAAATAATATGGGCTATATTTGTGTTTTCATTTCTATATGTTTTTTTTTTTCTATAGAAATTTTTGATACTTTGTTTATACTTAACTATTTCACTTGTAAATATGTTTTTCCTTAGTGTTTAGATTTTATTTAATGATCCTTTGTACGTTAACGTTATTTTTTCATTACAATATTTCTTTCGTCTTTTGTATGAAATATTATCTTTTTAACCTTGATTTTTTATTTACGGATTTTTGATGAATATCGTTTTTAGTCAAAGTCTTGCGTTTCTTTTCAACCTTACAACTTTATTATGTAAATAAATCATTTTATAACTCCGATCTAATCTTTGTTTATTTTCGGCAATATATTTAATAATGGTTTTTCTTTTCGAAATAATTTTTAAATATAATTGCAGTTTCTAGGTTTTACACTTTGAAATTATTTTAATTATTTTGTTTTTAAAGTTTTATTATTTATCTTGTTCTTGTATTTATGTTCTTGCTTATTTTAACACTGTGATAATTCGTCTTTTTTATGATGCTTTCTAAGATTTTTTATATTATGTTATTATTTATGTATTAGCTATTTGTATATTATATTGTTAAAGAATTTGAATATTTATTTATTGTTCAAATAAATATTTGCTTATTTATTATTTATGAACTTTTTGTTTTTATAATTCGATATTACTTGTTTTTAAAAATTCCGTTTAGGTGTATGATTTAAATTTTCTTTATTTTCGCATTTTTTCTTTGAATGGACGGATAATTTTCATTAAATTGATTTAAAATTCAGACATTGTTCTTACTTCCACTTAAAATACTGAGTATGATTTAATAATTTTTTTCCCATTGAAAATTTGAATTTCCTAATTAGATTATCTTTTGAGTGTTATTTTCTTTCATTCGTGTTTCTGTAGAAATTATTACATGACGTTTTACTGTAAGACTTTAAACTTTGAATTCTTCAAGGTGTTATCTTGTTCTTATAAAACTTTTTTTTAATGTTCTAATATTTAACTTAAATCAAATATATTTGGTTTTGTTTGTGTCTAAAAAACTATTATTATAATTTAACAAATTGTGTTTACTTAATGTTTTAATACTTTAACACTGCTTATGTGTTGTTAAGTTTTTAATTTTATAAGTTTTTTCTTCTTTTTTTCGATGTTCAAATTAATTTAGATTTTGTATTTAATTGTTTTTATATATTTGTTAATTTATTGATTTAAATTTTCAAGTATTATTCGATAAGCAACTTGCTATTCTTATTTAATGGAAAACGTTGCTGAAGATTCTATTGTTTTATCACTGACTGTAAAATAAGCGTCCCTCGATTTATCATTTCTTATTAGGTAAATCTCATAGCACGTTTTTGTTTACTTTGATATTCATAATTTTATGTCCTGCTTGTTAGGCGACATTCAATATTATAATATACATTGTAATTGGTTTGGATATTATATTCGTTTTTTCGTATTATCTTTAGCATCCTAGAATTTCATTATTCTTTTATTGAGACATATTTGTTTTTTAATTTTGTATTACGGATATTTAAGTTAATTATTTAAATTTTATTTTATTTTCCCTTTTTTCCTAATATTACGTTTTTTATCTTTAACCTATTGATTAAAGTTTCTTGTCACAATTTTATGTTATTTTTTTCTCTTTAATTAAAAATGATTGGTGTTCATTATGTACTTATGTCGTTTGCTTTTATAACAAAAATGCTTTATTCCTCTAATTAGTTATAAGCATCTCCTTTGAGCTATAATCTTTCGTGTTATGGCCTTATATTATCAAGTTTTATTTTTAAATATTTTTACAATTCTTGTTTTCATTTTGGCATTCTGTAATTAATAGTATCTTGGGTTTTATCACTTTTATGTTAAATTGCTTTTTACTTCAAACTTTTTATCTAAATTCTGTTTTTTCTGTCATATGTACTTGTAAACATTAAAAGCATATTTGGCAATCTTTAATTCTCAACTTGTCTATATATATTTGTGTCTTTCTCTCTAATATGTAACAAATTTTATGGTGCTTTAAATTGTAAGGATTTTTCATGGTTTTATACTTTTACTCTTATCTCCGCTATAACAGAATCTTGTAATCCATCTTTCCATTTATTAATTTGATTTTCGGCGTCTGTATGTTCTTGACCAAGCTGAAATTTCTCACTACACACAATACATTTTGACAGGTTCTTCCCTGAAAAAGTTTGATATGCATACTCCCTGACAGCATCTGTATACGGTAACCCGAGAAATTCATATAACATTTCAGCTGTACTAACGGGGGTCTTGACCAGTGACTCATAGTACAAAGTATACACACGGTTTAAAAACTGTTGTTGCAGCTTTTCTTTTATTTGTGTGTCTTTCCAGCATCTTTCACACACGACCCGAGTCTTCTTTTTCAGGTCTTTCAGGAATCGCTTATGCCGGCGGTACATAGCGTACACAACAGCTCTTGGGTCTCGAATGAGATGTATCACCTTACTTCCTGGGAAATCGGACAGAACCTCCTTCATTCTCTCCATCGACATGGTTACTGATTTTATTATTCTAAAAGCTGTCTCATGGCAGCGTGTTACCAGTGAATTTAGGCATCTGTTAAATTTATCTTTATCTTTTTGAAGAAAACATTTTCTGAATACAGTCAATTTTTTTCCAAAACGTAGGATATGATCATTTAAAAGTATGTACCGGGGCACATTGTGTAACTTACATGAAAGTAAGTTATGGATAATTTCTCTCTGTAGTGTTGATGTACGTACAGCATTTTTCCTCACTCTGAAAATATATAATGCACCTTCTTGAGTATAACATAAAAATTTATCTAAAAATGACTAGAAATACCATCAGTATTTATATAAAGAAGGACATTTTTTGAGCTGCATTCTGAATTCTCAGAATGCAGTCTCATTGCTATGATGTCGGTCTCAGGAATCTGATAACTTATATTTCAGTATAAATGCTCCCCACGAAGTAGGTCAAATTGTTTCTATATAATACTGTGATTTTCTTGGCAACTGTTTCAGAAAGTGTTGAATGTAAATCATATTCTATAGTCATAACAGGTATGATACTTCGGTCTGTTTCAAACTCACAGAGGAATGGTTCAGTCTACGACTACATGTTCGGACCCTTGAATGATCTTTAGATCAACACATATGTATCTTAAAACTTTGCATTAAAAATATTGACGCAACTTGAAAATTTGTCCCAATAACCAATTCTATAACATTCAATATACATATCAGATCCTACTGACATTTTACTGTGAGTTGTAATGCAATCAGGATAATTCTGTCATATTAATGATAGTTTACATGTCATTGTGTGTATATGGATGGGTGCATGGATGGATGTAGATAGGTAGGAGGTTTTGATGGATGTCTGGTTGGGTGGGAGGGTGTTTACATGAATGGGTGTATGGATGGATATAGGTAGGGTGTTTTGATGGATGTCTGTGTGGATGGGTGTGTATATGAATGGGTGTATGGATGGATGTATACCTGCATATATGTTTGGATGGATGTATCTATGGTAGGGATTATTGGTGGATGGTTGGATGTTTGAATGGTTTTGTGTTAGCTTAAAATGATACGTGGAAGTATTTCTGTTTGGAAAGATGTATGTAAGGATATATGGTCTGTGTTGTGTTGATGGACGTTTGGTTGGATTGATGAATGGATCTAGATAAAAGTATGAATGGATGAATGGATGAATGGCTTTTACAGTGAAGGTTTTTTCAGATTTCAGATTTTGCTCGATGAAATATAAGATACTGGAACTTTAATATGCGACGTGTTAGACTGATAGTTAAAGTACCGCATATTTTCTAACTTATCCATATAAATAGTTCTTCTTAACTCCATTTATTTGGAAAAAAAAAAAGCGATGCTATACCAGAGAATGTAGTGATATTATTTTCTGTTTCCGAGACGTTACAATGTAAGCGGTAGGTTGAGGGTTCGAATACAGACTATGACATACCAAATTCATTTGATTTTGGTGCTAGTAACCCTCAGACTGGTTTTCAGCATAGATACAGAGTGGTTCTGGAGTGGTTAACATGGTATCAGGATGATGTGACTGGGTGTTAAACTAAGCTATGTGTCAACAACGTGATGAAAACAAACACCCTTTCTGTCTCTCTCTCTATATATATATATCGATTTTCCAGATGACTTCAATACTGTCGAGTAGACATAAGTTCATTATGATGGACGAACCTTGTTCCATTTAGAAATGTAATTCCGTCTTTTTCTTTTCTAAATGCTGCGTTTAGGGTATAAAGCGGCTCAAACCAGTATATTGCACGTGGATCCTGGTCCAGAAAATCACCCGTGACTGAGGAACCACTGCGCATGTGCGACAACAGGATAATCGCGGTGTAGTTTTCGAGATCTGAAAATATAAATTGTTAAGTTTGTACATTGTATCTACATATCTATCTGAAGGCCACCTGCATTAAACACACAGTCTGTTTTTATCAACCAGATTTTATAGGCAATACGAAACGACATTCAAATATTTAACATCCATTTACCAACCACTCGCGCTAAACGGTCCCACCCTCTTGGTCAAGGGACAGGTCGCTCAAGCACAGGGACTTGCTCCTATACATCTATCTTTTAAAAATAAATCTACTTTACACATACATATCAACAAGGGTTGACACAAAGTTGAGGGTCGACTCGCTTCAACTTGTTTTTCTTTTTTTTTTTCAATCATTTGTTGATTTTAATGTATAAATCAGATTTAAAAAAAGACGTACAGGAGCAAGTCCCTGTGACTCAAGATTATAGTTATGCTGTTCATATGACGAGTTGTTTAAAGACATCCAACAAGCATTTTCGAAGTCTTTTTTGTTTTGTTTTCAGCTGATCTGAGCACGTGCTCAAGGTGAAATACTCTGATCCCCTGGTTCCGTTGTCGTCCGGCTTCAACGCTTTGCTTTAAAAGTCATCTTCTCATAAGCCAATCTGTAGATATTAATGAAAATTGGCATGAATGTCCCGTGGGTAGCCTCTCACATAAGTTGAATTGTTTATAGATTTATATATCTGTACTTTGTATTTATGGAAAAAAATAATGACTTAACATCGATTAAAAAGTTGTTGCTTTGACGCTGAAATATCTCATATGTTATAAATACTGTGTTAGCAAAAACAAACTGCTAGCCTTTTCAGGAATTACAGCAAACTCCACACAGTGATCTCCCTTGCAAGCAAAACAATCACTGCCGTCACAAATGTCACCTGATGGTGATAAACTAAACAAACTGGCGTCTCCGTCTGCTGTCACAACAACAAAAATATTTTTTAAAATGATTTATTTTTTTACCACGAGGCGATATTTAATGTATATTAAAAAAAACATAAAAGGGAAATGACACTCGCGGTAATATAATTCATTTTGAAAAAAAAATAGCTAAATTCTGTTAATTTTTACGTGTGGTGGCAGTGGTTATCTACAACTGTAAGGAGAGGTAACTACTGCATGGACTATTAAGTGTCGCATGATCCTCGTGCCAGGTTTTTTCCTGCATAGAAAGACCTCGTACTCGGTCGATATGCTATATGAAACATTATACCTTTATAAAAAAAAGAAACACTTGACACCAAAGAATGAGCATGCGGAATTGGAAGCAACGATGCATTCTTTTGTTGAAGGAATGGACAATACCAAAGAAACACTGCATAGTTGTGTTGTGTAAACATTGGGGACTAGATATTATTACTGAACTGCAGTTAACATAAACTGCAGTTAACATATTGGATATTATACAATTTTAGGTAATGGACTGAAATGAAAAAGGCTTTCGTTATAAAAATGTTTTAACTCTGGACATACAACGAGGTCTGTGATATTTTTCAATTACACATTACAGTTCAACAGCCTGACATTTTGTTTTAAGATTAAAATTCCTTAAAAGTTTCTGCAGTTCTTTACAAAACTTGATGCATATATTTCCTAAATGTTAACATTACTAACCTTAAAAATGTTCTTCCATACAAAATCATTAAGAATTGAGATCGGGATAAAGCATTCAGTAATAAACACAGAAAACAGTAATCCTAGTATGACATGTCAATGCTGTACACTTTTTATTTTTGACGGTGTTTCATTTAACGGTTTTGTAGAACAGGTGTTTTGGCGGTGATTATATTTAATGTTTCCAAAGGAGGTTAAGCTCTAATGTAGAAAGCAAAAGTGTTAAATGACGATAGATTTATTTTGGTGCATTTGATTCAAACCTCCAACTTAGCCAAAATTAGCCCATAGTAAGTAATAAGCCGTGTTTTATATAAGGACCATCTCACTGTTAAGATCACCGCTTTCAGGAACATTTCCCCTAGATTATGCTGTTTCACTTGACTTGAAAATCAGACCAAATCAATGAAACTACAAAATAATTCATTTATAAGAATTAGGTATGTTTACTGATAGGCTTTCGCGGCAGAGAGAAAGAGAAACAGAGAGTGATGTAATGTCAATATCAATATATTTCATACTTTTTGAAGCAAAAAAATAATAATTTATTTAAGGCTAATCACTGACGAAAAAAATCCCTTAACCGACCGCTTAAGACAGTTTTGACTGTATGAAGTGAACAAACGGCATATTCAATAGATTACAGATCTACATATTGTACGTGACAAAGTATCCATTGTATAACATACCAACAATAATTAATGCATTTGTTTGTGATGTCGTCAGTGAGCATCTGACCGGAAATGGAAACAATTCGCTAGCTGTGTTTCTTCCCAAGATTTAGGGTAAACTACGTCATTAAAGATATTTTTTTGGCTATGAAATAAATCTTGTTTATTGTATAGAGTTCTCTTACTATCTTATTTGCATATGTCAGATAAACGCGTTTACAATTTCTGTATATACCTGCTCGATGTTAAAGCCAAAGAAAATGGTATTTGCAGACAATTTCAGAACAAGTCCATTCTATGCATTTCTGACACCGACCTCGAAAGAATCAAATTACAAACCTGATTTAAGTAAGTCTCCTCCATATTTTGTCCAGACTCTTTGTTTTGTCCAGCTGGAACAATCTAGAAAGTATCAAATCAATCATTAAATAATGCCAATAATACCGTAACATATCAAATAAATCGTTAGATAATGCCAATAATACCGTAACATATCAAATCAATAATTAGATAATGCCAATAATACCGTAACATATCAAATCAATCGTTAGATAATGCCAATAATACCGTAACATATCAAATCAATCGTTAGATAATGCCAATAATACCGTAACATATCAAATCAATCGTTAGATAATGCCAATAATACCGTAACATATCAAATCAATCGTTAGATAATGCCAATAATACCGTAACATATCAAATCAATCGTTAGATAATGCCAATAATACCGTAACATATCAAATCAATCGTTAGATAATGCCAATAAATACCGTAACATATCAAATCAATCGTTAGATAATGCCAATAATACCGTAACATATCAAATCAATCGTTAGATAATGCCAATAATACCGTAACATATCAAATCAATCGTAGATAATGCCAATTATACTTAACAAAGACGTTGAGAGCCTACTAAAGTATTCTTTATACTAGGTGTGTCCGAAAAATACGCGTTATATTTCATCTCGCGAGAATTGTGCTACGCCTACTCATATAAAGCTAATCTGAGAACGTTTTTATATATTAACCAAGTGTAATAGGGCAGGGTAGGTCAATAACAGTGCTTTTTGAGTAAAAGAATGTGCTTAACTTTACGTTAGTTAATTCCTAAAAATAAAAAGGCATCAAACACAAACATTATCACCTGCATGAAAACAGTATAAGTTTTATATATAAGTTACTTTTCTTTCATTTTTGTAGACTTACGTTGTAATAAAACTAAATGTATAATAATTGCATATCTTATGAATTTTCTGATGATGTTTGATATAACACACACCATTGTAACGTAACAGATATCAAATTCATCACACGTCAAATAAACAAACTACATTGTATTAGAAAAACTGATCTAAATACAACCGGGGTTTCAATTACTTACATATAAGCATGAATCCAGCCATCAGCATAAATATGATTATCGACAGCAGGCTTCTTCTTGAACATTGGAAAAACTTCATCTTCAGTACTGGTTTTCTTCGGTGAACTAAAACATTGTTTGTTGATATTTACAAACGAGATGGCTTTCCGAATACATGTACTTATCTCAAAAGGATTTAACGTATCATTTAAGAAAAGATGACATAGTATCGACATGCCTTATCATTTAAGCTTAATAACCTATAGTCTACTTTACAATAAAGAATCATACTTCAATATACTTTGTATAATAAATGACAATGTCCTTTTAAAATAAAATATCGAAAGCAAAAAATAAATTATATAACATTTATCCTGAAAATTTAATTCAGATTGCATGGACAGCATTAACATTTGAGAGCGAATATAAAATTACATCTATCAATTTCAAGCCGTCATTCGGAAAAACAGGAATAACTTTTCCCAGAAGATCGACGCAATTAAGTTTCTTTGCAAATTTGAAATTTAATCATTAAAATGCCGATCTTTATGATTTTATCGTACTCTCTTTATGCTGAAATGTAGCCTGTAAATTGCTGAAATATTCACAGGGCGAACAAACCTTTGAAATTGATGATTTTTGACCATCTATATCATCATAACTGCATGAATCAACAAAAAATACTTGAGGCATGCGCATCTTCAGATACTACAATACTTATTTTGAAAATTCCATTGAAATTGCTTGAAAAACATAACATTGTCTCTAGAATGCTCATACATTTTTTTTAACTATTTAGGCCGTTATCTTATCAGACAATGAAAGCTGCCAACTCTTCATTTTTTCTAATTTGTAAAACTTTCTTAGACGGTTAAATAATTAAAACAACAGTCTTAGGTGAGTCCGCGGGCGGCGTGCAAAACACATATAGTCATTTGATAATTCAAATTGTTGTTTGTATATCTTTATATTGCTTTGCTTTACTTTTAAGAAAACTGTAACAAATGGTGAACGCAAGAGCATTAACAGGGATGAATAACGATAACAACTTAACAAGATAAAAACTTTTACAAAAATGACGTCTTGCTACCTGCAGATGTCCATGATGTGGCATGTGCGAAAATAAATAGTATTGTCTAGAACATAATTTATGTTTATATTTGTAAAATATTGAAAATAATCCAAAGAAATAAACATATGCAATTTGCAGCTTATGGAATGCAGCAACAAACGTATAAAGATAAAACAACCGTTTGCTAATTATGTTCCCGGCTTGTAAATGAAAACATATCTTGCGCATTACATATAAAAAATATTATATGTTGGAATCCTCAAAGGACGTTTTATGTTTCCTTATCCATTATTGCAGCAGTGAGTGATGAGTTCTTATATCAGCAAAGAAGCAAAGATGGTGACTTTATAACAGTCCTAAACAAATTATTACAAATGTTTTAACATGCAACCCAGATCTGTACAAGAGAAACTCCCTGCATTGCAATGGATCCTGAATTAAATTACTTAAAACACACACACACACACACACACACACACATATATATATATATATTTAACCAATATATGTGGTATATATATACATATATATACGCCACATAAATATGTTTTATAAAGTTTTATATATATATTAAACCAATATATGTGGTATATAACATACAAACGTTTTGTTAAGAAATAATGCTCAAATAAAAAAAAACTATATTTTTTTAACAACAATGAATATACTGCGAGATGATAACCAAAAATATACAAATATCTAGTTTTAATCCTAAATTTATGCCAAAACATAATAAAATGATGATGCAAGCTCAATATTGCACTCAGTGATTTACAGTTGTCATAAATATTACTAACAAATGTTTTTTTTAAAATGGTAGGCATATATACATTTCCTGCGAATATATATATTTCGCCCCGCAATTCAGTAAATGCAGTGTGTGATTTCTTGCTTTATTTAAAGGTTATGTTTGATAATAATCAGAAATATAGGTTAAATCCAAGGTCAGATATACTCCATAGAATTTTAACAAATGACATTTATGCAACAGTATTTATTCCATGTTTTCTCATATTGTGGCTATGAACGCTTTATTTTGTTACACGCCGATAGACCTTTTTTCTTTCGTAGACGACGCAAATTGATACTCAATTAAATGAATATCCAGGAGACAGATGCAAGGTTTAGCAGATGACCACGCTTCACGAGAAGCAATCATTGCTGACAAAGTTAATGTCCAAAAAATCGAAAAACAGCAGTTGACAATACCATTCAAAAAGTATTTATATATTAGCTCACGTACATTTATCCAAATTTCATTCAACTTTAACACAAACATTAACAACACACACTAAGCATTAAAATGTGTACAATTTGATTATTTTCTATGATAATTTAAAGAGCGATGTAATTCTGTCTTGCAAGATTGCACAAAACCTAATTTAGGGGTGCGGTTATATCAAACCAATATATGTTGTTGTTGTTGTTGTATTGGGGTTTACCGTCGCTGCGATAGTATTTCAATCATATAGCGACGTCCAGCTAATTACAGGTGGAGGAAGACCCCGAGTACACAGAGGTACCCGGGTAGAACCACCGACCTACCGCAAGACAGCTGGAAGGCTTCCTCACACCAATATATGTGGTAGTATACATGTAATATATATACGCCACATAAATAGGTCCGCAAATTCGAAAAGGAAACGGTTTTATGGCGGATCCAAGATTCGAACTATTGACGTCAAATTTCAAATACGTACGAGTATAACATCGCTTCCAGATGAGTTAGAAAGCTAATATTTGGTTGAATATTAGTCTTCAATAGTTCTTTTCTGTCTGTGAGGACGAACGTCATAAAGTCGAAAAGAATGTTTATATGTATGCCTTAATTTCTATATGTTGCAATGGTCCCAGGACCATGAAAATTTTATGGCATGTACTTCAGATACTGATTTTCCAATTTTAATGATTATCTTAAGCCTTTAGTTTGTTCGGAACAAACGAAATCTAGTTACTATAAACATTTGGTACAATATGTAGGACCAAATGTAGAAAGGACTTGGTAAAAACGATTATTCAGAAATTTTTCTTACATTACTTCTGCTTTATGTTTGGACTTATCTTTAACGACTTTTGAGGTATAGAAGGCCAAACCTCAACAAAACGGCAAACTTCGTAGAAAAGGTGTTTATGTCAGTTCTTTTCGACCGACATCTTTGTAATTAATAGGGCGATCATCAAAATATGCATACCATTAGGAAACCAATGCATCGAGCTATAAAAGATATAGATTATTCTTATCTATATAAAGGTCATTAAACGATTAGATGTGCATGCAAACTAAAACGGTTTTAATTAATTCTTATTTGTGATACAGTGTTCATTTTCAAAAAGCTACGTACCATTAAAAAGGTATTCGAATTCCAACATTTCACTCGCTTTATGTATAGGACTATCCTTCAAATAACAGCATTAGTGATATATAGAAAGTTAAACCCCGAGAACACAGCAAATATCGAAAAATTAAATGTGTTCGTGTCGGTTGAAAGCTGAATTGGGATATACATAATGTTCGAAATGTTATTTACAAAGATCAATAATTTCGAGATGTAATCAGCTTACTGCACTATGGATAAGGCCATTTTTTCCAGCCGTAACTCATCCGATTCAATCCCCGATCTTAAAAACTTAAAACTCTTTGAAAGTACTATAAATTATACCGGTATTGTCTCAAAAGAATGTATAGTTTTTTTAAATATTTAAGGCCGACTTAAAAAAAACATAATTGACCCTTGAGCTTTGCAATTTTCGAATACACAAGTCACCTTATACAGCTAATTTGCACCTTCAGTGAAAAAGTAAATCAAATTGGTCAAAACGTTATGTTTTTAACATTATGACGTCAATTGACTTTACATTACGTTAGCTTTCGCAAAATATAAAATAAACTTCTGTTCGTATAAGCTCGGAAATTCGCAAAATTTCAGCACGCCTGTAGGCTTCAAAACACTTATAAACATATTTTGTTGTCCTTCTGTCGAAACTTGTA
>CM037777.1:13133234-13183234 GCA_021229015.1 Solen grandis | reverse complement strand
TTCTCCGTTGACAGCCGATTGTGATCAGTCATGGCGGACAATCACGCCTAAATCAGCAGCACACTGAGGTGTTGACAACCTTGCTGATAACCCTTGAAAGATGAGGCCTCGTACTAACAATGTCCGTGAAACTCGATCCACTCATCACAATCCCACGACATAACGACAAATGATTCCATACCAGTGTTTTGATCTACTGTCTGTCCTTATATCAGACCATATTGTGTCCGTGCAAAAAGAATCGCACCTTTTTTTTCAACTACAGCCCTGAGTTATATTCATAGATTTGAGATACCCAGCGGTATACAGATCAAGTTCTAAATTAATATGCTAATGAAATGTTGAAAAAGAAAATCCATGAAACCGTAGGAATTGTAGGCAAATCTATGAGAGACCTATAAAATATTCATACTAACAATATTACACCATGTTTTACCTATTCAAATGATAATAAAAAAGAGCTTTTAAACCATTACACCATGAATGCTATTTAGAAAAATTCATGACCAGTGTAGCCTTTAGAAATAAGATCACCAGGAACATGAAGTCTGCATTATACTATTCCCTACACATTTGTTTAGTAACTTTAGTAATATTAAAAGAAACAGTAATATTGCCTTGGCAAACAGAAAAGACCCAGATCAGATAGAAGGAGCTACATGTATCTGATTTCTAAGCTGGTCTCCTCTCTGTATGCTTATACGATATACTGTGTGTATTCCAAACAGTTTGTACATCAAAGAAAAATCTAGCGCTTCATTTATTGTTTTAAGTTCAGTAAATCAAATTTCATTAAGTCATAAATCTGAACATGAATATTCATAAAGTAAAGAATTAACTTAAGTTCTTTTCCATTTGGTTGTTTAACCCTTTCCCTCATATATACTCATTTTGACGCGCTCAATAGGTATCACATAAAGCCTGATCTGCAGAAAACCACAGTTAAACCTTACCAAATTTAATTACAAAATCCTCATTTCCAGACCACTGAGGAGCAGCGAACAACATAAAACCTGATCAGCCTGCGAGTTACTCGCAGGCTGATCTGGTTTTATGCTGTTCGCATAGGTCTTTTCATGGTGTCCTCTATGAGGGAAAGGGTTAAGTCATAAATCTGAACATGAATATTCATAAAGTAAAGAATTAACTTAAGTTCTTTTCCATTTGGTTGTCTAAACCCAGTAAAATGACTTGCTGAGTGATAAACTTTATGACTCATCAATTCTGTTGTACATTCACTATTGCGATTTATCCAGTTACAAATAGTTCTACAATAAAACTGCTCAGAATTTGGACAAGTAATTACCTCCTAATTAATCTTTAAAGTCAACAATTAAAACACCGCCAAAAGCTAAGATTTCTGTCTTTTCACCACCTGAGCAATCAATCAAGGTAAAAAAAAATGACACTACCTACTATCTACACCCACCTATTTTCTGCATCAAAATCTACTGCACATGCATATAATTGTATTCATTTCATTTGCATAACCACATTTCAATGCACAGGAATTCCAATAAAACAAACATGCAATGTCCTGTTGGTAAACAAAATTCCATTCATTATTTTCTTTGAATACAATATTGTCCAATTGACTGCCTTTATCCTGATTTAAACACAATCATGAGTTGCTATCCCTCATTACCTTGAATCAAATTTCACCACTGCCAGACCTTAATGTGCTGTTGGCACAGACAGAAAGGTCAATGGTTCGACACCTGCTTCTGCCACATTTTTTTTGGATAGTCATAATATTTGGCACAGGGTTTATTCAGGAATTATGGTTCTGATCTATGGCTGTTTCGCCCTGTACTTCATATGGACTCATTATGACGCACTGGCAAACAGAGCAGACCCTGATCAGATCTCTGAACGTACATAAATACATGAGTATTATACCAGAGTCCAGAGATGTTTGATATTTAATCTTTGTCAATAAATCAATTTTTAATTTTTTGTTCTTAACTGTTTTTATATTGCATCAAATGAAAAACACATTCTTACAACTTAATCTGCACTATCAAATTTCTCGAGAGTTCCTGGGTTGGACCAGTACTTTGTTCTTGAGAAAATCTTGAAAGACAGAGAGATGATTGATATCTCAATGTCCTAAAAGCTAAACTGACCACCTCATGATCAGAATACCTAAAAATTACAGACTTAACATCAATTTCAGTCGAGTACATTCTATCGGTCTTCTGAAAAGAACATTATTTCCTCATCCTTCAGAATCCACATCATTCAAATCATACAATATTCTTGACAACTGGCCAATATTTGTATTAACTGTTACCATAGTAACCTAAACAGCAACTGAGGTATTTCTGTATCTGCCTCCATTGACAATGAGTTCCTAGCTCATTTTGTTTGTTTATGTAACACCTGAAAAGTTGACCACATAAAAATGAAGTTCAACTTTCCTTCCTTCAACAATATAAAACAAGATCAGACAGAAAAACAGGGTAATCCTGGGGCAAGATTTGGGGAGATTTGGATTTGCTCCATTTTTTGCCTTTAATCTCACTGAAATCTGCAAAATGAGAGAAAAATCCCGTGAAAAAAATTAATGTAACAAAGTCATACAAAGGAGCCTCTCAAGGGACAAGTTCTCACTTATTCTGGTCGAATATTTTTTCTCATGAATTTTTCCATACAGGAGTTATAATCCTTGGATATTTTTCATTATTATGTTATAAGCTTTTTTAAATATTATCACTTGCAAGAAAGAGTTTTGTTTCTTTGCAGATTTATGTCCCTGCAACTGTATATTCAATCATTCAGTGACATCCAGGTAATTACATCTGGAGTGCATAAAAGTGACTGACTATGGCCAAAGAACCATTCATCTACAACATAGCTTCTTCACATGAATTATCCAAATGACTTGAGACCAGCCCTCAAACCCACAGCAGTGAAGGGCTCAGCCACTATAACCATTTGGCCACTGCGGCCCCCTGATAAATGGTACTGCAAAGTCTGACCAGACAGAAAAAGTCTGTTTCCATGACGATGAAAGATGAAGTCAAATTATTTTCTACCATACATCACCTTGATGATGGGATGTGTTTCATTTCACACCTGTTACATTGATACATTCTCGCAATGTAAATTCGCAATATTGCCAATTGTTAAAAGGACAATACGATGCAGATTATATGGCCTAAATAAATCAGACACGACAATGCGACCGGGAAAGTGTGGCTAGCAACATAATGGTCACTTCAGAAAGCAATATAATGGTCAGCAATGTAATGAACAGTACTCAGGTCTGACCAAGGGATGGCTCAGCTTGGAGATCCCCCAACCCCACCAAACATATATACAAAGAATAGTAGTAACGGACATAAAGAGATACAGAGATTGTAAAAGCCTTAGGTACATGTACTGTACTATAATTATACTAATTTAAAAACATGACAAATAAATGACTTCGTAGGGTTCAAACTATAATAAGAAATGTGTTATCCTGGCAATATGCATTATAATGGAGTCAGTGTGTCAGTCATGTTGACTGTCCTTCAGGAGACATTTCTGACTTGATATGAAAATATTTTGCAGGTTTTTTTTCCCTAATGAGTCTTCTCAAGTTGGTGTCATTTAACCCTTTCCCTCATAGAGGCACCATAAAAACCTATGAACAGTAAAACAGATCAGCTTCTTGCAGCTGATCAGTTTATGCGTTGCTCTCAGTGGTCTGAATGAGATTTGTAATCAAATTTGGTAAGGTCTACTGTGTTTCTGCAGATCAGGCTTATTATCAATTTGAGGCATCAAAAAATAAATGAGGAAAGGTTAATGAACTTGATCTACAATGTAAAGACAAAAAGAGAAATTTCAAAAAACTGACTATGTGCCATGGTATGATCTCTTTTTTTTTAGTTGATTTAGATGGGTTTACAACATTTTCAGATTTTTTCTTTATATTTTACCACCAACAAAATTAGTGTGTGCCAGTCATAAAATTCAACCAAACTTTTATTAATACCATGCAGTAAATGTTCACCCTGTTAAAATTTACACATACAATCGTAATTATTTACTTTGAATTTAAACTCCAGGGACCCTTAAAAACTTGAAGAAACCCCTATCCAAAATGACCTTGAATTACAAACTTTAAACCACCTCATGACTCACTGTCCAGTTTCTTCTCTGGTCATCCACCCATTCCCTGCAGGTGTTGACCATTGTTATATTTAGTGCCCACCCTGGGTGGTTTGACATCAAACTGACCAGTGGAGAGTTCCTAACCTCTGGATTTTTATTGTATTCACAATTTGGTTCTTCACATATTTTACACAAAAGTTGTATTTAAACCATAAACAACTTTCAAATAACAGTGATCAGCCAGACTGAAGACTGAAGAAAAGCAAAGCTTGTGTCACATTTTTACCATAAACGGATTGAAACTTTTAATACTATTATCTAAAATATATACCTGAGTGAGCCCATCCCAATATATACAAATTTTATGACCTGCATTATTGACGGATACATTTCATTTCAACATATTGACTGATTAATTTTTCATAGCTGCATCTCCTGTTGTCGGACTTCTTTGTTGTGTATATATGCTTTATATGTTGCTATAAACGTCTTTTAATGTTTAATAAATGCAATAAAATGATGTTTAATGCAATACATAATTTCTAAAAAAAAAGTTTCCAATAATTCCTAGAATTTAACAACTTACCCATATAATGAGTACAGTGCAGTGTCATTATACTGTTATATTCCAATTCAGTAGATAACGCATTGTATTGGACAGCAATCCAAAAATGCATTTAAGTAAACTAAGTCAGCACATAAGTGTAAAATGAATCTATTTAGTCAACTAAACCAATATGATAATGCACCTAATTCAGTCAACTAAACCAGTCAACTAAACCAATATGATAATGAACTTAATTAACTCAACTAAACCAGTCAACTTTAAAACCAATATGATAATGAACTTAAACCAGTCAACTAAACCAGTCAACTAAACCAATGTTAAATGCACTTAAGTAACCAAAAATGCATTACAGTCATCTAAATGCACTTAAGTCAAAATGACCAATGCAAAATGCACATAAGGCAACTCAACTAATTTAAAAATGCAATTCAGTCAACTAAAGTGGTTCAAACCATGGACACAAAATAACTGGTAATTACAATTACAACATTGTCTAATAGAAGGCAACTTATTATAAAGTTTGAAACACAAAGTTTAACACTGTTATATTATATAAATCTCAGGTGTGCATACACTTCCATGTCTTTCAACTGTATGAATTCTTTCTTCAAATTGTTTATTTGTATTGTATAAATATGATTTGTATTATACGGTTTGCAAGTCATAAAACAAAAATAATCACGTCTGGCTAATCAATGTTTTATCAGCTTTCACAATAACTGCAAACATTTTAAATAGCACTCTTCATCTCCGAGTGTCAAGCAGTGCTTCAGACTGAGCACTTACTGCCGTCTCCATTTAGTCGTCTGCCAATTTCTTTTCAGCCAAAAAAAATAAATATATTGTATAATTATATGCCTGCACTAAGAAATCTTGTTTAATTATAATGCTTTTTGTATCATACAGTTTAAATACCCTTTGTATAAAGTTTGTGGTGGAAACTTGTTTTTCTATGAAATCCACGGTAAATGTGAATATAATGCCAGCCTTGTGCATGTAAATGAAACGAAGCATTCCAAATATGTAACATGCACTACCTTTCATTTCCTTTATACCTGTTAGATCATCAGTATAAATTAATTACACATAAGTAGGGGAATTTCCCTCTAAATATAAACTTTGGCAATGGTGATCTCATTGTCTGCGGTGTAACAACATTACGTGGTGGCCAACCATTACCGCCGAGTTATTTCCTATCATTAACGAACTGAAAAGTCTGTAAGACGTGCTACTCCTCGAATGCATTAAAACCGTGTCAAACATTTTCATGAGAGCAATTTTCACATGAAATTCCCAATCCCCTGTTGACAAGTTTTATATAATGACTGTAATGGGGTAGAAATTAAAAAAGCAATTCATGATATGTAACTAGCCATGAAGACGAAAGCGTTGAAAGCTAAGTAAATATTGAAAATCATATCTCACTTAGATCTAAATGGATAAAAATATGAAAAGAATTCACTGACATGAAACTGAATGAAAATGTATAAGCTATGATTTTATCTGTGGGCATACAGTGGTATAGGTCAATGTACTTTAATGGTCACTTGGGGAAAACTGTTTCTATGGTAACCATTCAGTGTTGAGGGAGAAATTGATAGACAGAGGATCTAGCAGTATTATGATTAAGTTAACTGACAACAAAATAGCTAGATAAATTGTGATTTTTTTTTTTACAGACAATGACGGGTTGTGTATCTCTCTCTCTATCTCTAAATGTATGCATTATGTATAAATGTGTATAGGTAGCTGGCACATTTAAATGGAAAGAATGATTAAATCACAGTATCAAAGACTGTGAAACTTTTCCATATTGTTCTGTTTTCCATATTCTTCTTTTTCTATTTTCCGTACTCTTTTTTCTTGACATATGCCCTTTAGAACAGTTTTGCAGTCAGCTATAAGTATGGATAAAAACCAAACAGTAAAGTGAAAATGGAAGTGTCAGTTTCCATGTAAAATATTAATCTAAAGAGAGACAAGTACAGTATATTAATCAAGTCTGGAGAAAAGACGACTTAATTTATAGATGGATGGATAAAAACAATGGATGAATGAAGAAATATATGGATGCAGAGAATAGAAGGATAGACTGATAGATGGAGGAATGGAGAGATAATGTGATGAGTATGAATAACTTATACCCCCCCCCCACAGTCAAGGTAACACACTAACACAACCTGGTATGTGGCCGTCTGGCACTCTGCCCAGCCTCAAATACTATTATTATACTACAACAGGATATGAAGCTCAATGATTCTTCCCCCCCCCCCCAAAAAAAAACCATTCCGACATACTTCCCACTCTTCCTTGGTACACCGATACTGCTCTAACAGGTTGCCATGGGGAGATGTGTTCACCTGAGGATGCTGATGTTCACATATTGCCATGGTTTCCCACAGCTGACTCTACCATTGAAACTATTGTTTGTGTTGCAGCAACACAATATTTGTCTTCCCTAACAACTGAGGAACGATGAGAGAAACAGACCTGTGGGAGGGAAGTCAGTCAAATTGTGTTTTGGTGTTGCTGTTTATTTTCAGCATCTCTGGTCAGTTAAAGCCCTCAAAGGAAACCAGCATTGGTTCCCTGGCTTGAATTCTGATACAAATACATAGTACCAAGTAATACCTAAATATTTGGGGCAGGATTTCTTCTTTCGAGTTTCTCTTTTAAAAGAAATAAAATAAATCATTTTTTAAGTGATACTGTTGTTAATAATTTATGTTGCCTTAATCATGCACTTGAAGACTACATAAAACAGGAATGTTGGAATCCATTTCTATCCAAATTAATCATTGAAGTATGTATTACTTAACTTTAAGATGGTAGAATTAACCCTTTCCCTCATAGAGGATACCATGAAAAGACCTATGCGAACAGCATAAAACCAGATCAGCCTGCGAGTAACTCGCAGGCTGATCAGATTTTATGCTGTTCGCTGCTCCTCAGTGGTCTGGAAATGAGGATTTTGTAATTAAATTTGGTAAGGTTTAACTGTGGTTTTCTGCAGATCAGGCTTTATGTGGCACCTATTGAGTGCGTCAAAATGAGTCTATATGAGGGAAAGGGTTAAACCCAGTATGATGTACTGAGGAGACCCTGATCAGTACAGGAACTGTCTGATCTGAGTTAGCCAAAGCATCCTAACAATTGTCCGTATAGGTAACCGATTAATTAGCTTTTGCAGTCTGACTGGTTTATACTAGTTGTATACATTATCCTGTTGTTGTAGGGGTTTTGATATCAGTGACTCACAACAATGAGGACATCCCAGGCTGTCTAGATAAACTGGCCATATTCTCAAGTGTTTTACAACTGTAGTAAAGTATAATCGTCTGAAATGTAGGTCATGTCAGGTCTGTATATAAATATGTGGAGGATACAAAAATACCAAGAGATATTTACTGTTATATCAAGTCTTCCACCTGGACAGTTGGTTTGTTTCCTTGGATTTGACATTCCACTAACAGTATTTCAGTCATTCGGGGATAACAGATTTACAAATTAAATGTAATTCAGCTATGATACGAAAAATGCATTCATTTTCATGAAATATTTCATTAGATGCCTGAGAGCAGGTGTTTGATAGTTACGAAAGAAAAGGCCATGATTAGACAGTCAGTCTTCCCAGAGTTTACCCACTGAGGAGACATGACAAGGATGTTAACTTCTCCACATACAAAAGATGCCAAACAATGTTTGGATCAGAGAGAGCAGTGCCTCCCCTCCTAATCACAGCGAGCCTCTGTATTGTGAATGAATGCATTCCTGTGAGCTGCCGGGGTTTATATCTGACTATCAGTCTAGGAATGTGGAAGTATTGTACTTGTAGTGGCCTGATAAGCCACTGGGGCAGATGGAGGTCAGCCTGGTCCACGGTGATAGCTACTGCCCAGTCATTGTGCAGGTGTATGTATAAACAGGGAATATACCACACATATCCATTATAACACACTCTATTATAACACACCATTATAACACACTCCATTATAAAACCTATTATTACACAAGTCTATACAACATAACACACTCATATAACACTCATTAAACACACTCCATTATAAACACCCATTATAACACATCATTAACCACTCATTAACACTCATTATAACACACCTCATTATAACACACCTCATTATAACACACTCCATTATAACACACCTCATTATAACACACTCATTATAACACACCTCATTATAACACACCTCATTATAACACACCTCCATTATAACACACCTCATTATAACACACCTCATTATAACACACCTCATTATAACACACTCCATTATAACACACCTCATTATAACACACTCCATTTTAACACACTCCATTTTAACACACCTCATTATAACACACCTCATTATAACACACCTCATTATAACACACCTCATTATAACACACTCATAAACACCACTATACACCATATACAATATCACACAATTTTAACACACCCATTTTAACCACACACCCTAATGTAATACAAAAACAAAATATAACAGTGACTCACTTCAATATTACACAAAAACCGATAAAAATACATTTCATTAAAACATGAATACCAACACAAAACACATTATTATTTATAACACAATAACAAACTTAACATATTTCATTATAACACAATTAACATAATTAGACCAACCTGTCCATCATTATGATTTCAGTTGCATTTTTATGCAGTCATTACAATACAATATCTAGACATGGAACCCTGTAATAGAGCAGTACTACTCAGAAATATCCCAGAATGTTGACTTAGATCAAACATCCTGCTGAGATGGCGAAAAATCCTGAAAGGTTGACTGGTAAGGATCTTCTAGCAGCAGTTCTTGGTAAAAACACGCCTCTCTAGTTGCTAGAATCAGGCGAAAACCCACACAGATTTATCTGGCTGACTCAAGGATGAATAATCTTGATTTAGTTAACATGTATTTTGCTTTAATATTACATGTTGTGCATTTTTCTTCATACATGTTATTCTTTTGTTGATGTTTTTTTTCTTCTAAGTATTTGCTTCTATTCCAATTACATCAGTAACAGTTAAAATGAGGAGCACTAAAAAGGTCAAGAATGCTTACTGCTTGAGTATAGCACAAATAAAAACACTTATATAAATGTTAGT
The DNA here is from genome assembly GCA_021229015.1 of Solen grandis. Classification (NCBI taxonomy): domain Eukaryota; kingdom Metazoa; phylum Mollusca; class Bivalvia; order Adapedonta; family Solenidae; genus Solen; species Solen grandis. The sequence continues at coordinate 13,173,437 of CM037777.1, read as the reverse complement.
AATTTTTTGAGTTTGATCTAATGAACTTATACAGAATTAAGTCAGTTTAAAGATTCTATCACAAATGTGTATGACCAAATTACAAAATGGAAACATGATTTTACAGTAAATGAAGAGAGAAAAATATCTCCAGTTCCCTTTTCAGACAGACAGACTGCATATCTGAGTAATAACTCAATAAAAATAGCCAAATACTCAATTACTTTCAGTTGAATGAATAACAAAATTTAAGTCTGGGATACTCAAATGATTTTGCTAAGTTGGGGTAACATCCCGTCACTTGTACAGGTGTTAAACTGGGGTCTTGAAAAAACAAACAAAAAAAAAACATTGACATATATTGATTATAGTCTAGTTTGCATGAATCTAACTTTATGTAGTTCAAGTAGAGCACTCAGTATAAAAAATGACTGTAAATGTAAGTCCCAATTAAAATACTCAAAAAAATAAAAATAATGGGGTAACAGACTTTGAATTTCTCAACACTAAATTACTTTTGAATTTGTATTACTCAATTTATGAAAAATTGTTCTCTATTCCTGAGGCTACTTTTACATAAACATGGATTTTTTGCAACATGAACTTCACACATCTACCTGTTCATACATTTGATGTAAGTTTTAGACCGCTGAGTGTCTCTGTACCTATCACTGACTGCTCCACTGCATTTCAAAGATGATAAAAGTACCTAAATATAATTTGTCATGACTCATTAATGGAGAAAATTTCCACCATGTGTATCATTAAAACATGAGTCCATCACTGTAATTTGCATGAATTTGCAATTTAAACCAATAAAGAGTTGGAAAGTATAAATTGTATAATGAATTGGATATATCATCTGCGTAATAACGCTTTCAACATTCAAATATTCTTAAGTCTACCTGGCACGTTTATATATATACACCAGTAGCTAACAAAATGTCAATTTAGGAGTGTGGGAAAAACATCTTGGCCTGTTTTATTTTCTTAAAGGCTCTATTTAACTCTACTTTACATGCAGCTTAAGGTAACACATCCACGTTAAAACTATAATCATGGTGCTTCAAATGTTTAAAAAGATTTCAGTGCAGATGCAAGCATCCACTGACTTGGGAGTAATATAGGCTTTTTAAATTTTCCTCAAAGTATATAAAGGCTTGCATTTACTATAAGATCCCATGATCACTTGATGGACCATGATCACAACTTAATGCTGGATGGATGACCTTAAGACTAATGTCATAATATTGACAGAGAAATTCAGCAAACACTCTGCTGGCTTGAATAAACAATTGTACTATTGGAGATTAAGTTTTTCACAGTAAGAAATATCTTTCACATTGACAATGAAATAAGAAACTATTCAAACATTAAGACACTAAAATTGTATCCCTGCCCAGTAAACTGTATCTTAAGGGAACAGAAAAAGCTGATTGAACAATCTCCAAAAAAGACCCAAGTTCTTTTTTTCTTAACGGTGAAATTCTAGGTCACCGACAGTACTAATCTTCATAACTACAATACCTTTTATTTGATTTGACACGAAAAATTCTACCCCCTGAGTTGTCTATCAAACTGTTGAGTGTGAGAAAAAAATTATTCACAGGTATTCACTTAACCCTTTCCCTCATAGAGGACACCATGAAAAGACCTATGCGAACAGCATAAAACCAGATCAGCCTGCGAGTAACTCGCAGGCTGATCAGGTTTTATGCTGTTCGCTGCTCCTCAGTGGTCTGGAAATGAATATTTTGTAATTAAATTTGGTAAGGTTTAACTGTGGTTTTCTGCAGATCAGGCTTTATGTGATACCTATTGAGGGCGTCAAAATGAGTATATATGAGGGAAAGGGTTAAACAAACTTAAGGTAAGACGGTAGTTTTATCTTTTTTCTTTCTGTTGTATTCTTAAAGCAAAGGTATAGACAGGTAGTAACTGCATACAAGACAAGTTAAAACCTGATCAGCTAAAGAACAATTATATTAAGAATTTAATAATATTATAAAAGGGAATGGATCAAAAGATAGTCTCTCTGATCTCTCTCTCTCTTTCTTTCACCATTATTCCCTTGTAATTTTTATGAAAGAAATCATTAATAGTACCTAGCAATTTTCTTAATGTTATCCATCCATCATTAATTATGATCATGGTCCTACAAGTGTTCATGGAAATTCTATAGTAAATGCAAGCCTTCATAGACTATGAGCAAATAGGCCTTATAACTCAAAGTCAATGGATGCTTGTATCTGCACTGAAGTCTTTATAAGCATTTGAAAGACCATGATATTAACTAAATGATGGATGGATATCCTTAAGAAATTAGAGGTAGGACTAACTTCACAACATTGTCTATTTCAGTCATTAACATTCTGTGTCAATAAGTCAATCTGTTGTGCTTTGGCTTCGATTTAAAACTGTCAGACTGCCAACAAAAAATACCTCAACACCAATTTCACAAACTTATGCTTATGACACTTTTAAATGAAGACAAAAAATCCTTTCCTGTCAATATTGCATATTGTCCTAGGCTAATCAATCCATAAATTTTAAATTTTTCATCTTTCTCTGATCAGATCTTAGGAGTCAATCTAATTTGCCCCATTGATTTCCCTCCTCCCGTATAATTTTTATGCATATTCGCCAATTACTTTCTTCCTGTGGTTAATTTACCAAATTTTCGCAATAAAAATGACATCCACTTTCCTATCAGGATTTGCAATGACACATAAGGCCAGCAATAAAAATTTGTTGGACTGCACTTGTGCGCGATAGGTTACAGGTAATATTTTTTTAGACTTCTTCTTACATGATAAGTAAACCTACCAGATAGGACACAAAATAAAAATCTAACCCCTCCCCCACCCACCCTTTCCAGAATTAAAAAAGGCAACAACTGAATAGGGGTTTCTTTTATGAGTCAGTAACACATCCGCAAATGAGCAATTTTAATGAAGGGGGAGGAAGTGCTGTATATCAATCCCTGACCCCTTCACATCATAGACACGCCACTTCCCAGGCAAAATGTTCACGATGGTAAACCATGGTATCCATGGTTTTTGACGGTAAAACATGAATTAGCATGGTTTAACATCAAATACCATGGTTGAGACAAAGGTATACAAAAATGTACTTATAATGGTTAAAATAGGGCTATCGTTTTGACCCTGGTCCACGATGATATACCATGGTCAATTAGCAGGTCATCATTTTGACCATGGTCTACCATGGTAGAAATAAAACGAATCGTATCATATCACTGAAGATTTGGATCACACTTAACCCTTTCCCTCATAGAGGAAACCATGAAAAGACCTATGCGAACAGCATAAAACCAGATCAGCCTGCGAGTAACTCGCAGGCTGATCAGGTTTTATGCTGTTCGCTGCTCCTCAGTGGTCTGGAAATGAGGATTTTGTAATTAAATTTGGTAAGGTTTAACTGTGGTTTTCTGCAGATCAGGCTTTATGTGGTACCTATTGAGTGCGTCAAAATGAGTCTATATGAGGGAAAGGGTTAAAGTAAACCAGTCTGGATTTAACTGACTGGGTTTCAGCTCTTATTTCTCCCATTTCCTGGCTGTTGCCCTTCCCATATCACACATAATTGTATTCCCTTCCCTTTTGATTATTTCCGCAGTATACAATATGTATGAATATCGTAAACAAACACGGATCATAAGGTATCACATATAATGTGTCAGATTCCGGCCACATCTGTTCAGCCTCTCTAATAACAGGTATCATGCCATTAACATAAAAAGACAACTGTGCCTTGGTAAAGTTAATATTCATTTTAAATATAAAATAGAATTTGATATTTTTGTCTTTTGAAATTGTTGAAATTTAAAACTTTTGCTACTTATATCTCAGTATGCTGTATTATTAAAGTGACTTAATTGTTATTCATTTGCTTCCTTTAGATCCAGACATAATATAAATTTGAAATAAATGTCTTTTAAAATTGTTGAAATTTAAAACTTTTGTTAATTTAAAAATACTCCAGCAAGCTGTATAGTGACTAATTTTTTATTTCTTCTTTCAAAATTGGTATTACTTTTTGCTTCTCCTTTTTAATATCACATGTTTGCTCTCTCTTGAACATTTATTAAGTTTGATATTAGCAATAAAGCAGTGCTTTTATATTCCAGACTGGCAGAGGTAAAATTTTAAAAGATTTATTCACGGGACAGAGGTATTCAGCCACCATAATTCCTACCATACCACAACAACGAAATAAATGTCTGTCATTATTTTACTTCTAAACTTACGGCAGCATATTTATATTCAAGGCTTGGGTGGTAACAATTCCCACTGTCCTTAGAAATTCAAACATCAATACTAGAATATATAGAAAAGCCCCTCAGAGTCAATGCATTTCTTTTTTGAATTTCTGACCCAAATACCTGATCAAAATTTATATAAATTAACCCCCGCCCAATAAATATTTGTAGTTGGCTAAATAACTTATTCACACTGTTGAAAACTTGCTATTCTGCTGTGATCAAAAACCAAATAGTTTCCAAATTTTCAAAAGCCTGATCCTTATGTAGGCTAGATTTTTCTCTAAATGAAATTCATTAAACCATGGCATGCAATATTTATGTAACCTCTTTAACAATGCCGGGTCTCACTGGATCCAACATGTATATTATCTCAACCCAGTTCAATATTTTTTCAAACTCTATCTAAACATACATATCTAAATAAATCATTTCCTTTCACAATGTATGCAAAACTAATGAATGGCAATTTTTCAATACAGGGAATGCACTGAAGAGCCTCCATAAACCACAAAATCAGTAGCGACCAGAGCTCAGGAATTTTTTAGGGAACTTCAAATTAAATTCATTGTTAAAAACATCAGAAGGTGTAACTGAGTCCCTATAACATTACATGACCCAACTGATGAAACCAGTGATTATAATGTAAGGTTGCACCGACACAGGGATAAGATCTAGAACTGGCTGGTCCCCCGTGAAACAAGAACCATCCATCCTGTCAAAATGTCATTACTCTAACTGTCAATTACATCAAAGAAATGGCTACAAGCATCATACATCAAGTGTATCAGTCTTGTGCATCAATTCTAATATTACCATATAAAGAATTACAGTATTGTAGCAGTAATTTATCTTTGCTGACTTTTAAAACTTTGCGAAAAGCAACAAAGATATTCATTTCCCGTGACTCAATGACACAATCAGGCTGATCAGGGTTTGCTTTTTATGTCCATCATGTCATCGGAGGTTAAACCCTTTTTTAAAAGTTATTATAATTAAAAAAAAGTATTAAAAAGAACCTGATGAAATGACCCTGATCTGACCACATTTTGCCCGATAAGTTCATGAAATAACAAATCACACTCTTGAATAAGAAAATAACGATGTTATGAAAAATGCTGACTCTATATTTTTCGTTGTTGCTTACAACAATGTATGAACAATTCCCCAGTCATCTATGAACTACAAATGTTTAAGTAGGCCTTATCTCAGATTTATTCGGCTCCGCACATTCTAAATCACGTAAATATTTGTATAACTATGAAAAGACAGAAAAATGTCCCAAATATTTTCAATTATTACTATTTCTCTCTTTGAAATACCTGTTGGAAAAAAAAATCTGTCCTCTAAATGATGGCTCTTGTGTGTGGGAGATTATACCCGATATGAATGGTTTCTTTCTCAATCTATTTATCAAAACCATTCATGTTAAACTGATACTAGGTCACATGACCTTCACTTGAGCGAAGAAGCGAACAATTAGTCTACTTATATGGCTGGCCCATCTGTAACTTAAAACTAGAACTACTTAATTTCAGGGGAAAATACAACAATTTAAGTCAGAAAATAACATTTACTTAACTTAAAACATTTTGAAAATGTGTTTTTTAAAAGAATTTGCGACTGATTTTTGTAAAATACTGCCGATTAAAGGACCATGTGTAGAGCACTTATCCAAGGTCAATTTCCGATGGGTTTATATGACTCAGTGATGAGTTAATACATTAAACGCCTCAATTATCTTACATCTCTCTCTCTAATTTATACAGCCTAGCTGGTGGACAATTATTGCTCTGTTTTCCTGGATCATAGATCAAAAGTCCTTCTCCACTGCGTCATCAATCACTTTTGAGTTCACCCTCACCACCTCTTAAAGATATATATTTTGATTAATAAGCATTGACAAACAGTGAAAGCAGACCCCAAAACAGGCTGATCAGGGTCTACTTTGTTTGCTCAAACATTATTGTAGTTTAGGATTCTGCACAGTCTATATGACAAAAGAAACTCCAACTGTTTCATACACTATTGATAATTCAGTAAATTAAAATTCATCAAGACATAAATTTATACATGAATATTCATGAGGCAAAGGATTAATAAAATCACTTGGTTACCATGGCAGCCTGTAAAGTAGCATTCATTCAGACTGCGGACCTTAGGGTTGCAAGTCTGAACACCACTGTAAGAGATAGGTGGTGTTGGGGGTGGGGGGGGAGACATTTTCAATTATAACCTATAGCTATACTGGCACAACCCTTAACTATCAAGAGGAATCAATAATTGTAAAATCTTGTTTCCTTATTGACATAAAGAGAAATAAGTTTAAATCTATTTACCATAAACTTATTTCTCTTCTAAAATTCAAATATATATGAACCGAAACCAGAGTGGCTTAAAAATATCTTCAGATGGAATGCTGAAGTTTTATAGGAATGTCTTTCTCAAACATCTGGGAGGGAAAATCAAACAATGGTATTCTTCTTCAAAGGAGATAAAAAAAAACTCACTGAGCTTTCAAATTAGCTTTGACACAGAGATGAACTTTCTTTGAAATTTAATCTGCAAAACCAAACCCATTCTGGTAACTGAAGCACATATCAAATAAATTCATTTGATAAACAGGGGGAAAAAGAAGCATGACTTATAATTTAAAGGCATATTTGATTACATAAAAGCTTTTATTGTCCAAGTTACAGAGGCCTCTGGTAGAACTTAAAAGTCATCTCCATAGCTCCTTGAAAAGACGTACAGGTCAGAGATATATTTCATTATATTTCTTCAATATAAATCATCATTATAATATCTGTCATTCCTACCTGTCTTGAAACTAAATATGTGTATAATGCAAAAAAATTGATTTCCGAAGGGTAACGTTACCACGGTGATGGAAATGTTTCTGCTGTAGTATGATCATCTTACACATGACAACTAAATACTCCAGAGTGCTGGAATCTCTCCGTGTTATCAATTGAGGACCCTTTTATTTTTAACCCTTTCCCTCATATAACCTCATTTTGACGCACTCAATAGGTACCACATAAAGCCTGATCTGCAGAAAGCCAAACTCAAACCTTACCAAATTTAATTGTAAAATCCTCATTTCCAGACCACTGAAAAGCAGCGAACAGCATAAAACCTGATCAGCCTGCGAGTAACTCGCAGGCTGATCTGGTTTTATGCTGTTCGCATAGGTCTTTTCATGGTGTCCTCTATGAGGGAAAGGGTTAATTAGTATTCCTTTTTTTCAAATTAGGACAAAGATTTCAAATTTTGAAATATTTTCAGGTCATTTTCACAACTGGAAGGTTAAAAAAAAGTTATCTTGTTATAATATGCCATAATAATTTCCTCTGATTAAAATAGCAAACAGTTTCTTTTTCGTTATTTCAGTCATTTTGAGACTATGTCTACTTGAGATAGATATAGTTCTGCCACATTGCAGCATCATACCATAGACATGTGGCATGATACCACACCCTGTCACATTATTCTGACAATGTGTCAACCAGTCCTGGAACTACCCTTATATGCTGTAGGCCATTTTATACAACTTTGGTATGTCACAGCAGGGGATCAAGCTCATAACCTACTGATTCGGGGCGGACACTCTTAAACCACCAGGGATGCTGAACAGGGTATCTTGAAATAAATGAAAAGTTATCACATTTCTACATATTGAGATTTTCATATCTTACAAAATATAGTAGGTAAAAAATCAATTTGTAATGCATTTGGATCCATTACAATTTTGGAAATGTTTTCAGGCATAAACAATAATCAACAGAAAGAAAACTTGCTATTTGAAACTGTATTGACAATACTGTATAAACTCTGGACTTCTAAAGATTTTAAGTCCAAGATATCATCTAAACAATCCTTAGTATAAATAATGTCATAAAACAGCCTAATCTGCTATTGTAAAGAAGTAATAAATCACCTTAAGTCTGACTGTACTTTTACCTCGACCAATACACTGGAACCAAATTTCTCTGGCAATTAAGCCATGCATGTTGGCCCACATTGAAATCATGAGGACTCGAATTTCAAAGTGAAACGTTATCTTCCAGCAAAATAAATTAAGATATTAAACCTTCATGGTACTGGATTGAAAATAATTTATCAGTTTCTATTCAATAGAACCAGTATTCAGGGCCAAGATTGCAGTTGTTTTTGTAAAAATCATTCCTCATCTGAAAGCAATAAAATTCTCAATTTACATCCTGAATGACCTGTATTATAATAAAGCCCCCTAGGTTTTATGTCACAAGATCTCAAATTATCATCTGAAGCTGGACTTACTCTTTAAAATGTTAATGTTACCAAAACCTTGCTTGTCTCATTAACATAGACAGTGTTTTATTTATTTAAACATTAAAATTAAGCAAATAAAATAAAAGACTCCTCCTTAGCAGCTTTTCATGCACCTACACATTTGCCAAAATTTAAATTCAACATGCATAATCCTTAAAGAATGGAATGCTAATTATAAACATGGGAATGTACTTTCATTGACTCCCACTAAGAATGCTGTCAACGAATATTACGAGACATTTTTAGGGTACAGAGAGACTCTATTCAACCTTAATCAAACATTACCTGCTACCAGTATTCTAAAGACACCTTTCAATAAAACACCCTGTTCAAGCCAATCCCGCATAAAATTTAAAATGTCGATATATTTCATGAATGAGAGAAGGCTATAAACCTTTTAAACATTCCTTGGGGTCTTATTTATAAATACCTGAACATATGGGAGCCAAAATTTACCTAAGGTAAACTTGCAGCGACTTGAATCAGTATTTAAACATTCAGACCGGAGTGTTTGGGAGTTTTATCTATTTAACTAAGTGACCACAGAGATGTGCACAGGTCAGGGAAAGTAATGACAAGAATAAAGTCAAGTGAATCCGAGATTGAAAATTAGGTCACTGTGTCTTGATATTTCTGAAATCAGAGACCCCTGATCTTAACATTAGAGAGACAAATTTTGACCTGTGATCTTTCTGATATTAGAGAGACAGTTTGACAGCTTTCTGATATTAGAGAGACAAATTTTGACCTGTGATGATTCTGATATCAGAGAGACAAATTTTACATCTTTCTGATATTAGAGAGACAAATTTTGACATCTTTCTGATATTAGAGAGACAAATTTTGGCCCTTTCAGATATATATTTGAGAGAAAATTTTGAATAATCATCCTGAAATAAGAGAGACGTTATATACTGAAACCAGAGACTTGTAACTGTTCCCTTATTTACATGAATAGTTAATATTTTTACACTTGTTAACATTCAGGTTAGACTGAGCAGGGTTCAACCCTCACCCAATTAACCCTTTCCCTCATATAGACTCATTTTGACGCCCTCAATAGGAATCACATAAAGCCTGATCTGCAGAAAACCACAGTTAAACCTTGCCATATTTAATTACAAAATCCTCATTTCCAGACCACTGAGGAGCAGCGAACAGCATAAAACCTGATCAGCCTGCGAGTTACTCGCAGGCTGATCTGGTTTTATGCTGTTCGCATAGGTCTTTTCATGGTGTCCTCTATGAGGGAAAAAGGGTTAACCACCCCTCCAGGTTGTCAATTGCTCTAGTTTTGTTTAGAGAGAGTTTATTTGACCAGCAACAAAACATAATTATAATTATCAAACATAATCAACAAGAATATTACTAGAAAGTCTACAGCCATATAATATATACATATTAATCACTGGAAGGTGCCGTGTTTCAGTAGCAGAGTGCAAATGATCGACTTCCGATGCGTGGGTCTATAATTGTTAGAGGGCTTCAAGATCTGGTGGTCAGGTCAGTATTCCAAGAGGTGCGATTAAGATCCTCAGACGCTGGGGAGGATATGGAGAGAAAGTTTCAAGACGTTCCAAGTTATAATTGATACCAACTCATGAACCATTGAGGGAGATTGATATAAGATAAAATTGCGATATTTCAAGAACCAAATTTATAGTGATAAAATCCTTGGATTATGACCCGGCTTCCGCAATCAAGAGAACACAATTGCATGGATTGCATATTTAGGGTTTCTATAAATAACTACAATAACATATTTTTGGAAAAACAACAGATTTGGCCAGGGTCATGCAAGGGGGATTCTAGATGTTCCAAATTTAAAATATTGCTAAAAGTACAACCGATCTTTTTGCGATTTGATCGGCAATTGGTTATCAACGATAACATGGATCTACCGTAGTGTCATGGAAAGTAATTGAGCTTGTATCAGGACTAGAAGTACATGAATATATGTTGCATGAGCCATCAGGTATCTAGATAATCTCTCCTCTGACTACCACCATTTTATTCCGCGGTTTATAGAATTTTCATATATCGTTAACCCTTTCCCCTCATATAGACTCATTTTGACGCGCTCGATAGGTATCACATAAAGCCTGATCTGCAGAAAACCACAGTTAAACCATACCAAATTTAATTATAAAGTCCTCATTTCCAGACCACTGAGGAGCAGCGAACAGCATAAAACCTGATCAGCATGAACACTATCAGCTTATAGAATCACATGACTAACAGTTTCAATACACTTTTAACCATTATTTCACTCTAATTACTCAAAATAATAAGTATGGGAACAATCAGATTAAAAGGAAAATAATTTGCATGACCTAAAAACCTACGAAAAATACCATCGGTTTCCGAGATGAAGAGTAAAAAATGTGATTTTCACACAGCTATTGTTGAATCCGGAGATATTTTCGATAATTCTGCGGTCCAAATACCCGAGCTACCCAAGATTGTATCAGATTACCAAGTGCCTTAAAACAATATCTCCGCTACTCAGATATGAAATGGCACAGCTAGACTGAGGAGGTGAGAACCTTTATTTTACTAATTAGCAGTTTACTAGGCCAGCTATTTTCTCTCCTTATCAGCTTATCAACACAATGCATAGTTTCTAAATGCTCTAATAAGCACTAAAATCAATTGTTTTTATTTTTCTTCTTTTTTTTCTTTTCCTTTTGGTAGCAGATATTGAAAACATGTCATGTCACATATTCACAATATTAACTCGGTCAGAGCAATATGCAATATACGTGGAGAATGATCAGAATTTCACAAACTGCAACTTGCCGAAAGAAACAAAGCACTAAAACAGGATGACCCTTGTTCTTGAAGATAAAATTGTACCTAAACAGCATTCCCATTTATCCCCTTACCTGTAGAGACTTTTCTACCCCAAAATTATATGGACACTCTGTATGAGTTTTAGGGTACATACAAAGTTTCAGACCTAAGTATGATGTTCATGCTTAACGCAAAGAATAGCCACAGATATAGTATGGGGACCAGGTATGGAAGACTGGTTTATGCAAAAATGATATAAACTTTAAATAAAGACTTCAATTACTTAACCTTACTTACAGGGAACAGAGTATACAATTTGAAATTGTGATGGAATTTTACTTAGATTTTTCAAGGGAGTCTCTTATTCTTAGAAACAGAACGGAAACTTATAAGCGCGATTTTGAAGCTTAAACTCAATGAAAAGAGTCGAATATGGCCTTTTAAATCTAAAGGTATTTGAGTTAATGAGAATAATTTTTTAATTTGAGAATGATTTTTGAGTTTTGAGTTTCAGAATGGTATTAAGTTTGAGAATGATTTTTTTAGTTTTGAGAATGATTTTTGAGTTTAAGAAGATTTTGAATTTAAGAATGTGTTTTTTTTGTTTTTTGAGTTTGAGAATGCTTTTTGAGTTTTGAGAATGATTTTTGAGTTTAAGAATTTGTTGTTTTGTTTTGATTTTAGATTGAGAATGATTTTTTGAGTTTGAAAATGATTTTTGAGTTTGAGAATGATTTTTTTGTTTTTGTGTTTTAGAATGATTTTTGAGTTTGAGAATGATTTTTGAGTTTAAGCTGATGAAGATCCATCACTTGTGTTTTGTTCTAGAACATGGACACAGACTCTAGAGAAAACCCATAAATACATTACATAAAACCACAATTAGCTGTCATCAGATTGTTACCTGAATATTGCGAGAAATTACTGAAAATAAATCATGCGTCCAATCCCAAAACTAAGGATTATTTTGAAGACACACCTGGGCGACTGAGAGGTATTTATTTACCTGTGGATTTAAACGTGACACACACACCATACCATGTGTGGGAGGGGGTGGGACATTAAGGGGGGTGTAAAGGATGGGAAAACACTTGCGAATAAAAATTTCCATTTAAATTCGTCGTCCTAGTATTTAACTTAAATATCCATCTTTTTTTCCTCTTCAATGGTGGGCTTTTTATCACCATAATAAGGATATATATTATTACGCAGGTACCTTTCAAACACTGTGAGTCTGAGTGATATATCAATCTGATGAATGGCCCAGGGCTTAGTTCTCACTTTACTAATGGTGCATAGTAATGTGATTTATTTCTGTTATATATCCTGCTCGGATTTATTGGAATCATCCTCAAATTATTTTTTTTCTCAGTCATCTGAAACAATCTCTTAAATTTCATATGTCATTAATTTTTTTTTTGGCAGGAGAATTTTTTGCAAGTCAAGAAATTTCAGTGTGAAAAATTTCTGTGTATGATACAAAAAATGTTTTTGCATACTATATATTAGCATGAACAGATGTATATTTAGGCTCCCATGTCACAGATGCTTTTGGTTGCATACCGCTGTAAAACTTCCAAAAAACAACACCTCCCAGCAACAGTAACCTCTTAGCAGCAACAGTTTTATTTTCCCCCTGATTAGTTTTACCTGAACACAGTCAAAACCTCTGTACAGCAACACCTCTTAGCAGTAACACTTTTCTGTGACTCCAGCAGATCTTGCTGCTGAGAGGTTTCACTGTAGTAGCTTTATCATGTGTCCCTTCATTCAGATACAGGTACCTGTGTTTCCTGACACATCTCAAGGACCAATCAAATGCCAACATCAGTGCCAATTAGAGGGTTTTCTTCATATATATGCAATGTTACTTTTCATCCAGTTGTCACTATTGGAATCAACAATCACTCTCTAACACCAACGACTACATAATCATGTCAAAGTTCCATCCCTATTATAAATCAATTGGTGACTTTGAGTTTAAAGGTCAACATGGTCACTTGACTTGACTATTTGAGCTTACTGTTGCTTCAACAGTATTTCAGTCATATAGCGACGTCCAGCTAATTACAGGTGGAGGAAGACCCCGAATGCACGGAGGCATCCGGGTAGAACCACCAACCTACCGCAAGCCAGCTGGAAACATGGTCACTCAGATTTTTTATGCGAGGAAGTTTTCCAGCCTGCTGTGGTCATCTATTGGTGTGCTGAGTGCAGTCTTGCTCCACCTGTAATAAGCTGGACATCACCTTGTTAAATACTGAAATACTGATAGCATGCTGTGACGGTAAACACTGACAAAACAACAATAAGCAACTCCCTCTTTTCATAATCTTCTACAGTAATTAGCCCACATTCATGAACAGATCAAAAATGCTTCAATATTAAATGATGGCCAACTTATTGTAACAATAGCAAATTCCTTAACAAGAGCTTTTCCCGCATTGTGTGAACAATCCGGCTTAGAACTAAGCAAAGTGGGATTGAGTAAAATGGCCAATCAAATAACCATGACCCAGGTTTTGATACACGGACCTATAATCCGATCAAGAGGACAAGTTGCTGATCCTTTCAAGTGGACATGTTTATCAATTGTCCATGGCCTCAGTCAATGGATTCTGGTCTAAACGGATTCTGCTGACATCCACTGTTCAAAAATGACCGATTTCAATGTAACATATTTCACAGCATCTTTTTACTTCATATAATGCAGTTTAGTTTTTCTTTCTACGCGTTGACAAAAAAGAAATAGCACTGTGGAGCAAAACCAACTAGATTTAAAATTCTGTCTGTCTGCTGCATGTTCCTTTATTCAACTGAGATCAATTGCCTTTACATGAAAAAAATACAGAAGATGAGGTATCTTACAGAGACTGGGAAATGAAAAGAACAGCATCAAAGATAAAGCTTAGTTGTTTACAACTGAATGTAAATGACAGTCATACTGTATTAGGTGTCACCTCTGAAGGAAGGCCGGCCCAACCTGTGAACAAAGGCCAGTGACTGGATCCCTAGTACTCAATTCACAGAGAATTCAACCTCTGAATAACAACCAGTGCTACATATTAATGACTTAATGAATATTAATTAACTAACAATGGTTTCATCTTTGCTGTACATAATTTGCGATACAATATCGCATGAGCAGACCAAGGTGACCTGGATCAGACCCAAGGAATTCCTACCAGGAGCCTGACTTGACTATTGGAGTTTACCATCACATCAACAGTATTTCAGTCATATAGCGACGTCCAGCTAATTACAGATAGAAGAAGACCCCAAATGCACGGAGGCATCCGGGTAGAACCACCAACCTACCGCAAGCCAGCTGGATGGCTACCAGGAGCAGTTTGATCTGGGTCACTGCTTGTATCAAAACATGTCTGTATGAGATTAGGTTAAACTTTATCCAATTTTATATATATTGTTGTCATAGAAACATATTTTTACAATTAATAATTTCTTTTGATGGTTCCTGGGTTAGACCAGTACTTCTGAGAAAGAGCTATCTGATCTGTTCAGCTTTTTTTTTTTTTTTTTGCCAAGGGCATCAAAACATAATCTATATGAAGTAAAGAGTTAATAATACGCTGGAAATCCCTAGGATCAAGCCATAATTCAGTTGATGAAAAGCAAGAATGTTAAATAACCATAACTTCATTTGAAACACACAAAACTGTTGATATTTAATTTTTGACATCAAATTATCCAGCTATTTCACCGTGGGATAATTATATATTCAACTGAATATTTCAGCATTTGCATTTCATTTTCCGCTTCAGTGTTTCATGCCACCTTTTTTGACAGACGTTTTCCTATTAAATTTAAATCTAGCAAATCGGCCCAGGTTAGCATGACTGAAACTCTACATCTTTATTGGTCATGTTTCAGATGTTTTCTGCGTTTCACAGTAAACCATAAAGATACCTGTTGATTAATTAGAATTCCTATGCCAAATGACAGCCATCAAGAAAATGTTCAAGGTGACCATTATGAAACCTTTCAGCACTCTGCTGTCTGGGTGAGTATTTATTTATTTGAGTGTGTTAACATCCCATCAACATAATTTCACTCATTTGGGGACTTTGTCTACATTGCGACATGTAGAGTGCTCATTAGTGCTGTCAGTTACACTGATAAAGAAACCACAGGTCTAGTTCCAGGACTGCTTCAAACCAAGGCTTGCTTCTGAGGCTGATGTGACTGAGTGTGGGATACGAGACTCGAGTCACACTATTATTACAGTCCCTGTAAGCTATAGCCACCAAGCAAATGAATAAATACAAGTTGATATGAAACAGTATTCCTGTATCAGCCACTCTGACTGAGCATTGCTTTATGTCAACCCTTTCCCTCATAGAGGACACCATGAAAAGACCTATGCGAACAGCATAAAACCAGATCAGCCTGCGAGTAACTCGCAGGCTGATCAGGTTTTATGCTGTTCGCTGCTTCTCAGTGGTCTGGAAATGAGGATTTTGTAATTAAATTTGGTAAGGTTTAACTGTGGTTTTCTGCAGATCAAGCTTTATGTGATACCTATTGAGGGCATCAAAATGAGTCTATATGAGGGAAAGGGTAACCTAATGCTTACTCATAAATTTACATTTATTTCATTTAAGGTAATCCATCCTTCATTGTGACGATGGTCTATCAAGTAACCGTGAGAATTTTATAGGAAATGCCAAGCTTCTATGAACTTAAAGGAAAATAGCATATTAATCCACATCAATGGATGCTTGCAAATGCACTTGAAGGATCATGATTGTAATTTAATGAGGGATGGATGACCTTAATGTCAGTTGCAAAACAAGTTCCTACAGTCTATGCTTTATATCCCTCTAACAGTTTCTGGATTGGACCAGTACTTTGTGCCTGAGAAGGTCATGAAAAATCCTTGCCCCCCCCAACTACATAGTCACAGTCATAGAGTCAATACCACTGGCATTTCGTGTATGGTCATGCTACAGGTAAGGCTCAGCCTCACAGTTTTCTGTAATTTAATCTTGTGTTATGATAAGTTACCATGGTGAGAAGAATTAATTATGAAGTCAATATCACAATTCACACCTGTTTCTCAAAAAAATGTCAGAAACATTGCAAGTTCAAAGAAAATAACACCATTCATATTCAATAGGGGAATGAAATTCCATGCCCATGAAATTCAATTAATGTTAACACCAAATTTATTATAGATAAAACATTAAAGGAGTGAAAGCAGATTTTTAGAAATGAAATCCTTATCTTTGTTGATAAAATTTGCATAATTGGAATTCTTTTCGTAATTATTAAATTTTAGTTTAAAAAAAGGTTAATTTCGAATTTACATATCAAAAAATAACATATCAAACATTAAATTGTCTTTCCCAAAAACTCCCTGATTTCAGACTCAAATCAGCGTGTGCACCTTTAAATCAAATCTTGAAAAGTTGCACAGAAGTATTCTATATCAATGGACCTCACAGAAGGTTTGCTACAGAATATGTCAAGCAAACCTTTATAATTACGAAACTAACTGCATCAATTACTGCGTGAAATTTCCATATTACTCAGGTTCATTCAGTGCAGGATACAATTTTGTAGCTTACATAAATGGTTAACCATGCAATGCCTGCGTCCATGTTGAATACCAAACACAATAGGGGTCTTTAGGCCTACTATCCGTAACAATACATGAATAGGGCTTTGACCCGCTAGGATTTCGTGAACACCACATGTCAGATTTAAGGTTTAAATCTCGGGTTAGCGGACCAAAGTGACCAGAATATACGTATCCTAATCTGAAGAATAATGGTGAAATAATGGTTGATATACAATCCTTTGATGTCCAGTCAGCTGATGATAATCTATTCTGTGGGAGGGAATTGTCAGCATATTGTTGTTAAGATACAAATCCCCCAGTAATAGCGGCCACTTCACACCCAGATAAAGGGCCCCCAAACCATACCGCCTGTCTCCAACTGGTATCTATATATGCTTTGACCCGTTTCACACAGTTCTTTCACACAGTCGGATGAAAATGATCCTATAATTATCATTCATCCTAAACTTTTACCAACAATTGGTCAAGAATGTCCAATGCAACCTGACCAGACTCCATGTCTTCTCTGACCCATTAAACACTCAGTTGGGACGAAAATGATCTGTTGTTATTATTCATGCTAAATTTTTACCACACATGGTCATGAATGCTTGACCTATGTGACAAGTATAAAACAAGATCAACCAGCAAGTATTTAAGTAACAAACAGGCTGATCAGGTTTTATTGTTGTTTACTCTTTGCCATGATCACTATGATAAGAATGCTGTAGGATCATTTCTGAGTGAAAACTACTGCAACCTTAAAATTGATCTAGCTTCTATTTTATATTTTCTCATTTCATAAATCTTAATTAAGTTACAAGTTAAAGGAAAAGCAATTATAAATAGATTTGCACGTTAAATAATGTTCAGTTATATTTTCTAAAACTTCTGACTCAATTCCTTTAAAGTAATATTTTCACTCTAAAAAATTACCCCACTGTGAATGATAAACCTTAAATTGGTTTTCTTTTTAATTTTGAAACGAAATCCTAAAAAAATGATCTTGCAGCTATTATAACTCAGCCGACGGACTTCGATAAGGATATTATAAACAAGATATTTCTTCTGGCTGAAGTTCAATGAATTTTAAAGTACAATTTGCCACAGTGAAAAATGTGAATTTTTCATTTAATGGATAGGACAGCGACAGTCTAGCCAGACATGCCATTTCAAGGTCGGGTGAAATTATCTGGCTTTCCCTGCGGGTCAGCCATTTAAGACAGAGTGACCAGACTGGATTGTAACAGACCGATCTACACTGGGCAAACAATCAGCACGGGTGGACAATGGTCAACCTGTCACTACCAGGTTAGCAAAACAATTCAAGGCTAGATCTCCTCAATGGAGCATAACGCTACTTAACCCAATAGCAAACATTCTTCACACGGCGAAGTAATGGGATAGATCTCTTAAAATCCAGAAAATGAGGGTCGCATTCTTGTGTGGAAATCAGACAATGACCAGTAGCAGTCTAATGCACTCTTCACCTTCGTCTTCAAATACGCCCCACGTAATTAAAAGTTTACCGAGCCCTTAAACAAATCTGATAAGAAAAGAATTGAAAACAAACAGCTATAGATCGGAGTTAAAAGTAGCACAAAAATGAACTGCCCCAAAAAGGAAAATCCCATACAGTTCAAGGAATGTATTAGAGACAGTCTGACAGAAGCACAGTGAGCGCTCCGATCGAAAATAGGGAGAATGAGAAAAACAGAGGCAACTTTCCAGTAAACTGAAATGAGGTACACAGAACAGTGAGGCTATAATATAGTGGGCCAAATTGCTGAATTATAATGTGATAAACATCTTGGGATTCTTATTTTGTTAGATGTTTTTTATCAAAGCATTTGAATATATTTACTTAGAAACCCAATTTTTTTTCCTCCCCTGCATGCCCCCCCCCCCTTTTTTCTGCAAAACAAAATTCACTTTACATAAATTGCAGTAGAGCATTAGGCGCTATAAAGATGTATACTGTTAAACCTGTACAAGTGGTCACCTGTATTAAGCGGTCAACCTGTACTTTGTGGTCAGTTTTCATATTACCAATCTAGCATTTTGTTTTGTTGTTTAATCTTCATTTAGCGGTCACCTCTGTTAAGCGGTCACTTTCTCTTGTCATCTTGAATGACCACTTCGAAGAGAGGCTTGACTATATACATCATGAAAACAACATTTTAACTACATCCTGCATTCATCCCAGTAACTTCCCATCTTGAATTAGCCTTTTTAACCCTTTCCCTCATAGAGGACACCATGAAAAGACCTATGCGAACAGCATAAAACCAGATCAGCCTGGGAGTAACTCGCAGGCTGATCAGGTTTTATGCTGTTCGCTGCTCCTCAGTGGTCTGGAAATGAGGATTTTGTAATTAAATCTGGTAAGGTTTAACAGTGGTTTTCTGCAGATCAGGCTTTATGTGGTACCAACTGAGTGCGTCAAAATGAGTCTATATGAGGAAAAGGGTCAAAATGAGTCTATATGAGGGAAAGTGTTAAAGCAACTGTATCCCTCTTCAACATATAATCATCTTCTTATTCCCAAGTTGTATGAAGTCATCAAAACTGTGTTTGCCAAATACATTAATGAATACTTGTGAAATATCACTTTTATACTGACTTTTTTTTTATATTCTAATTCACAGAATATCTCAATTATTTTTTATCACTTCATCAAAAAAATGTCAGCTCCCCCCCCCCTTTTTTACAGTCACAAGATAATGTTCAGTGTACCATATGGTTAACATTTTTTCTTGATGATTTTAACAACCTTGTCATCAGTTACACAGGTAAAATAAGTGATCAAACACAAGCCCTGGGGACAGGAGGGAGAGGAGCAAAGGGGGAGAGGGGGCATCCCCCTAACCACTTAAAGAGACAACTCTATTGAATGTGTTTGTCACTCTATTAGCTCCCAGGCAGTGTATGTCAACGTAGAAATACTTAACAGCACTTATCAGCAATCTGCTATTGTTGGTGACAAATAACTGAGCTATTTAAACATTTCAATGTCACAATTTCATATCTATCAAACCTGTATGAAACTGTTTCATTTTGCCCACAACAAAACTACCTGCGCTGTTGATATACAATCACGCTTTCTTACATTCCTTTTATATTGAACATAATGGAAAAAAAAATAATCAAGATAACGAAATATGTTTTTATTATTCCAATTTAATGTCGATGAACATTATGAAGAGGAGTCAACCCACACAAACTGTAAACAACATTTACGAACCAAACACAATTAATATGAGAAGCAATAAATGAAACAAAATGGCTGCAACAAGAGATTGTCGATGACTATCTAAGGACCCAGCCCCATTAAACTGTTGTGATATTGTGATAACAGAAGCTACATCAACAGTTAAAAGACTGCTATATTAAAATGATAAGTCATAAACAACTTCATATTCAATGTTTAGCTCTAAAAATTGAGCTGACAATACTGTTGAAGGCTTTTATTTAAAAACAAATTGGGAGATAGTGCCTAGCTTTTTCATCCTATTTTGTTTTTACGGACGGGGTATGTAAATTTTATGCATTTAGAAGGGAATATAAAACACAGCATAAACTTTTGATAGTTTATAACTTAACCCTTTCCCTCATATAGACTCATTTTGACGCCCTCAATAGGTATCACATAATGCCTGATCTGCAGAAAACCACAGTTAAACCTTACCAAATTTAATTACAAAATCCTCATTTCCAGACCACTGAGGAGCAGCGAACAGCATAAAACCTGATCAGCCTGCGAGTTACTCGCAGGCTGATCTGGTATTATGCTGTTCGCATAGGTCTTTTCATGGTGTCCTCTATGAGGGAAAGGGTTAAATATGTGGCTATAGGTAAAAATTTTAAACCTTTGAATGAATATGCATGTTCAAAATTATGATTTGAAGAGTATACAGTGCTCTTGATCTCCAGTTTTAGGTGTCAATATTCTGCACCATTACCCCAGCCAAAAAGTAAGCCTTTTACCCAATTTCCAAGAAAAATCCACCCCAAAAAGCTTACGTAATTAACAGAATGGTCAAGTGGTAGATTAGGGATCTGAATAATATAAATATATATAATGTATAATACATACAGTGATTTTTTTACCTCTGCATCCTGCATCCTAAAAGCAATGTTTTTGTTGTTGATGTAATCAAGTAATGTTTTATTTTCAAAGTGTCCTCTGGATGCATGAAATATATGGAAAATGCTATCAAAATTAAAGTAGGATCCATACTTTCCACATTGGGACTCATATTTTTTTAGCATAGCAAGTCCCAGGACTCATGCAACAAAAATTGTAAAAAAAAATCACTGTATATATTGTTCTGTTCTATTAGTATTTGAATTTGTTGGGGGACATGCTTAGTTTGAATACTTATTACTATGTATAATAATTAGTTGTTGTTTTATGAGAAGTCTTGTAAAGGAGGCCTACAATAAAATGTGCACTATACATGGGCAACTACAGTAGTCTGTTATTCTAAGCATTCTATTCTTTAGTATTCAATTTTCTGAAAACAAAAATAAGTTTCAAGCCCGTTTTTAAAACTGCGTCATATAGATGGTTCAATGGTATGAAATTTTTGGGTCATTTTGAAAACCCTGGCACTACATTTCTTTCTTTCTCTAAAATATTATGAAAACTAAGTGCAGTATTACTTTCATACTTTCAAGGTAATTTAAAGCAATAATGCAAAATCTGAGAGACTTAACACCCACACCCTGTCATTCCTGCGCATTCAACTATGTTCATACCAACAATTAAATAGTAACTTATACTATAAGCAGTCTCTATCTGTTTGCTGGGTTTAACTTCCATCATCAGTATTTCAGTCATTTGGAGATATGTCTACTTGAGACAGATGTAGTGCTGCCAATCCACAAGCTGTCATGCTGCAGAAGTTTAACCCCTCAGTCAGTGGGGTGGTGAGGGGGGCAGTCCTATCTCTATATGTCCCTTAAATAAGAGCTGAAATCATGTTACCATAGTGATATCTATTCTTTCATGATATCCATGTCACATTCCATTTGTAGCACAGGTGACCCATTTCAGTCCCCCAGGGTATCAAATGACCTACAATTAAAGGGGTCTGTGTATCGGACAGTCCGGGTCCTATCAGACTGCGACCAGTTCATCTTCTATCTCAGGTAATGGGACAGTGAAACATGTCACTGTAACAAATGGAAGCTATTTTCATTGCACTAGAATGTAATCTACGTGATTATGTCACACATACTTGTAACAACCTGATACCATCTATTTTCTAGTATACAGTGTACAAAACAATCATACATGTACAGATGATGTCAATGGAATATTTATCTGCTACACACGGTCTGTCACAAATTATTTCAAAATACATCATGATTAAAAATAAATATTGTTTCCTCCTGTGTGGTGAACTGAATACTGCACATTTTATAAATATTTCAATGAGTTCAAATGCACCTGGGATTTAATCTGCTTCAAAACCTGATCAGTGAACATGATAGTGAAGTGACACAAAATGGAAATTAATGCATATATGTTTTAATCATGATTTCATTACTAACTTTGCACAGAATCTGCATGGAAAGGAATCAGTACATATGTTTTGAGAACTCCTCTCTTTAAACATCTCCTAAATAATATCACATGGTCATTTACAAGACAGGAAACCTTCCAGGCACTTTGCAGCAGGTCTTTAGTTTTTCCCAGGTGCATCTGTCAGTCAGTGCACTCGGTATTCATCTCCATCTGTAATTAGTTGGATGATGTTGCTTTATGTCTGAAATACTGTCAAAGTGATGGTAAACTCCTATTTACAAATCCTCTTAGAATCTACCTGGTCAATACATGACTCAAGTTATTAGGATCACATTATAATAAACGAAAACAATAATTTTCTAACTTTTGAGAAACAGATTTTTAAGATGAGATATGATATCTTAATTACCATGTAAAACAGTTACAAAGGAATTTTCAGGCCATTTTTTTCAGATATTGAGAAAAGGGCCCTTCATATCATAATCACCGTTTTTTGCATTGGGAATCTTAAGAAAGAAAAATCCTGGGGTTCAGTGCAAATTTGGGGGAAAACTACATTAATTATGAAATGTCCCTGATAAAATGGTTAAAGGATTTTGTCAATATATGCCAATTACACCTGAGAAAATTATAAAGAAGGAACAACAGGTTTTTAAAGTTAAGTTGATATCTAACATGTAAAAGTCTTGTAAATGAATTCTGAAATCTTATTTAAGAGTATTTACCGTGATCAATTAAATCTGTTATTTAAAGACCTTTGCTGTTATTAAAATTCCTACGGTGACAGACATTGCATGACTTATTTATTTAAACAGAAAAAAAAATAGTAGACACTATTTAAAGTCAAAAGCCTGCATAATTACAGAAGAAAGTAACTGTTGAAAATTAAAGAGGTATACAGGTGTGCAATATCAAGATTTAGGTCGACCAGTGTCTACATATAGGTCAATATAATCCAAGCACCTGACATGGGTATACCATCAAAATTTATGACTGCATGTTCAATATCATAAATACAAAACAAAGGAAAACTGGTCCCTAAATAATTACATTTTTTACTTTGACATGAAAGATACATCCATATATCAAATTCTTTTTTTTTTTGGAAGGCATTCTTTGACATCCCATTTGACGATTTTTTTCCAGAATCTTTTTTTAACAAGGTAGAAAGATATGTGCAGCTAGACTCCTTTACTATCTATCTCTAGAGCAGGACTGCATGTCAGACTCAGACTCAAGACCTTGCTAATAACTGAGCTACAAGGTATAAATGTGTTACTTAAGGACTTTTTGTGTTACTTTTCTTACCTCTTACAGGTGTTGACCAGTAATTATACATAATTTACCCTTGTGTTAATTAAAATTTCATCCTTTAAATGATATTTTTTACATCTGCAGTTTCAATGATAGCACTTTTCAACCATAATTAAACTTATCAAATTTACCTACAAGAACTGTTTTTTGTAATATGAAAATTCAATCAGTAACGTGATTAATTGCTCCCCTAATAACCTATTAAGCATCTATAAGTTCAGATCTATGGATATACAAGATTACACGGGGGAGGGGGTGCGGGGGTTAGACATTTTGGAAGAGATGATGATAGATCGATCACTGCTACATACTGATCAAAGTAACCGTCACACATACATTTTCCATCATCTTTTCCCAACAGATCACCCTCATTAGCAACTCTTGCATTTCGCTATTAGCGTGTATGCGTGTAATACACAACTACCGGTGTGACAATACACAAAACTGACATTTCAATACACCAGACATGTCAATCAAACATTGCTTCAATCAGGCAGCTCAAACGGCTGAAACAGCCATTTACATGCAAACAGAAACAAAATATGAACGTACCTGCTGCCATCTGTCTTCAAGAGAGGGTTGTGCCGAGAAATACCCAGTATCATGAACGACTTGTAATTCTCGAAATATATTCCCACTCGGTAGAATATCCATTTTGAGAGAGCACTTTCCTATTGCAAATCTCAAAACAGCGTCATCTGCTGACGACTGGGTACAGTACACTTTCAACTAATTTGTTAATTCTAATTCAGCTCAACTATGCAAAACTGTCTGCTGATTTGTGAAGCGAATCGTTGAATTGCCTCAAATATGACATTTATTCATTCATGTATTCTGAATCACCGTACTGAAAATACATGTTGAAATATTCCCATGTACTATACACAGATCCTTTTTCGACCAATCAGAACAGGTCTTACTTTTAGCCGGTAGTGTGTGCGGTTCTCCAATGTTATAAGAGCACTTGACACAGAGCATATTGATCAATATTGTGTTATAAAATTTGATTGGTCAATTTTGTTAGACGAATGCGTTTACAACAGCGCATGTAAGATATAGATTATATAGGTTTCAATTTTTTTATTGCATTATCTTCATGAATACATATTTATTCAGAATTTCATCTTAAAAAGAAAAAAAGACGTTGCCAAATGCTGTCAAATTTCAGACTCACTCACAAACAGAATTTGATGAATACCTAGATTCATTCATAGGTTTTTATAGGTATGTATGATTTTTTCTGATTATGTTAACATGTAAATTTGGGTTATGATATCCACCGACAATCTTATAAACTATACATACATTGATTTTATTTTGTCAGAAATAATAAATATGATTATCAAATATGACGAAAACGCATGAATAATCGTAAACTTATCATTTAGTAGTATTCCCTGATGTGAACTGTTTGACGCTGTTGTATACTCACCCATGACTATATATGGTAAATTTCCTATTTGATATGCAAATGTGTGGGTGACCTATTTATAGCGGGTATAAGAAGGCAAAAATTCGATAGGCAAATGGCAGAAATTGTTCATGCTATGATTCAGCTGGACGTGACAAATTTGTGGAACATTTTGTAATCTTATCTTATTTAGACAACTGTTGAAAGCTTAAAACGTAATTTAAATCGTGATACTGTATTTTCAATCAGTATTAGTAATCGGGGGCCGATCGATTTGTTTATTTGTTTTGTTTATTAGCTACCGCATACCAGAACTGTCAAGTTCTGAGACTTACTGCTAACGTGGATCTATCAGCATTTTATCTAGACAGCGTTTTTTTACCAAAGTAGGATTTACACATTAAAGAGTGTATAGGCCTACGTTTCTTAAATCCCATAGTTAAGTGATGTCCCCATCGTCTTGTAAAATATATCTAAATGGAAAGTAGAACCTCTCTCACACACGCGCACATGCTGACCAACTCTCCTGATTATTAGCAAGCGTTTCACAAATATCTGACAAAAAATTGACGAATTTCTCGATCTTTCATGTGCATTTATTCTTTAAATCTGGACCCATTCAGCATGGACTCTATGGTATAGAATGTGGATCCCTGCATTCAGCAAGATGTCTACCTTAAATATATTTTGTCTGACTGACGTCCCGATATACCTTGTAAATGGTAATTATAAACATGGCCATATGACTGTATATAGAGTCCTTACTACGGTACTTGAATGCTCAGTGCCAAATTTCGGAATATTTGGAGATTCAAATTAAAAAAAAATGGGTTTAAATATGGTATTTATATTAATTATTAAGACAAATATATGACAGAATAACGTCTGTTAAGGCTAAAAATCTCAACAGCCAATACACTTGCTTACTGCAAAACAATATAGGCTATGCCTTGGTTTGCACGGACAAAAATATTAGGTTTCCATTTTTTTTTTTTGTTAAATTCATGAGAACTATTTCCTGACAAAAAATCTTTCGAATCATTTTATCACCCAATATAAGTCATTGTTTAATTCACAAAAAGGTTACATCTCCAATAGTGTAAACACTTCGAAATCCGAAATCATACATACACAAAGACTTCGATACTTTATGAAACTTTGTTAGCATTTGACCTTTCTGCTGTTTAAACGAATACTATAATTCGCAATACACTAAGAAATTATATAAACATTCATAGAAAATAATGTAACCTATTTAAAGGATTGTGTAAACATGACATTATTTATGTTTTATTCGAGTATAACTATGAAATGAGCGTATCGACCTGGCATCACATAAGTGGACAATTATACCTCAGGCATAACATATAATATCGATGCTATTTCTACGTGCATGGAAATGATTAGCAGAACAGCCAATATAATTTCCCATGGATCGTTTACAGTTAAAATATATTTTATTTCTACATAGGACAAAAGAGGAAATTTCTGCATTTTTCCTTATAAAAATCAATGTGTAAGGTCAAAGTTAGTACGGTATATTTATGTAAATATGGCTGATATGGTTGAAAGGGTATCTATAGTAACTAAGATTTATTATTTATTGATTAAAAAAAATAAAATTAAACGGGCTACTTTTGAAAGACGTTCCATTTCACAATACAAAGAGCAGTCCGTCACTGATATAAATTTTGAGCACTACACTAAATCTCAGGCTAGCACAATCACGGACCAAAGGGTCATTGAATTAGGGGAAAAAATCCAATTTTGCATTCTAAAAAAGAATATGAAGGAAGATGCACTATTTATCGCTGTTGGTTATATCGACAGGATCTCAGCTGGTACCTGCATGATATTCAGAACACTTGCTTAAGTTAAAACGGTATATGATCGATTGTGCCATTGTCTTAGATACCACGTGCTTGCGTGACAGAAATTGGAACTTCTTCTTCTCCCCCCCCCCCCCCCTCTCTCTCTCTCTTTTAGAAAAAAAACTTTTTCAATAGTAGTATTATACTGTTGATACTCGTTTTATAGGGGTATTATAATTGGAGAAAAAAATCCCTATAACCTTACAAATCGAGTATCAACAGTAGTTCTTTCAATAAAAAGTAAGTATTTTTCTAAACATACGTATGTTACATATTGCTTGTTTTGTTGACTTGGTTTAACGTCCAACCGACAGTTATTCGGTCATCTGGTAACTTTGACTACTTTATACCTCGCCATGACATATTACAATACATCATCCCAACAATGGCTTCATTAAGCCTGACACTACCCTTACATACTCACATTCTTAGCGTTAAAGCAGGGGGGATTTACCAAGATGATTTTGAACGACTTAGGTAGGTAGCAAATGGGGATCGTACCATCGACCACTGGACAGGCACGCCGGTTTATCACATTAACTCTTTACCTATGATTTGATTAGCATACATTTACTTAACTTATAGGAAACAACAGGAATGTCTTTGCTGCGCGACCGTGCAAGATCTGAGCGAGCAATCAGAGGAGACCTTGATCAGACAGTTTCTGGACGGAGTTCTCTGAATTGGGTCTGCTCTGTTTGCCAAAGCCCCAAACACGTCTGTATGAGGTATTATAGAAGCGTTAATGTTCCCCGTATTCAATCATATTCTATCGACGCAATTTACGGAGATCTTCTAAAAGCCAAAAGCATGAGAAAAAAATAAAACGTTGTGGTATGCAATCGATCTGCATACGGAAATACGATAGACTGTTCTCTCGGCAGGTTATTCAAGATATTCAATCGTCGTAGATGTTACACAGACACCAATTTTTACACAATTGAACATTAAAAATCAACATTTTTTATTTTTTTATTTTTTTTTACAAAATATACCGAGATCATGACGGCAAATTTTTAGATATTGTAAAATGTAAATGTAAAATACATTTGTACCACATGATTTGGCCATGTATTGCCGATTCCAAAGCTACATATTAAACGAATATTTTCGTCCTTTTTTGCACACGCACCCTCCTATCTCCCTATAGGTTGAGATAAAGATGTTTTAATATAGATGTGATCAGGAGACTGCGGAAGCACAATTGAAAAAATAATACTAAACAAGAGCACCGCATGCTCTGTTATTATTTTCTTTTGCTTAAAAGGGAGATAAATTTGGCCAGGATGGACATAAGAATTGCGGTCCTTGATGAGAATTGTG
This sequence comes from Solen grandis, assembly GCA_021229015.1. Lineage (NCBI taxonomy): Eukaryota > Metazoa > Mollusca > Bivalvia > Adapedonta > Solenidae > Solen > Solen grandis. The sequence continues at coordinate 13,145,036 of CM037777.1, read as the reverse complement.
AACAAGGATATGAAGTTTGAGGACAGAAGGTTTAAAGGTTTCTAAGTTGTGACCAAGGTTAATATTTCACGATGAATATGCTGCCACCGACGATACCAGGGGCCCGTTTCACTAAACTTCGCACGAAAATTTGATCTTAGTCGTAAATATGTTGTTCCACATAAGGTCTTCTAATGTCTTATTTTCAAAATAAATCATGAAGAAAGATGACTCAATTTATTGCATTATGCAAACACAACAACACACACACACAGACACAGAGGAAAAATACTATTTTACATCTGTGAATTTTCGCTTACTACGATTTTTTTTCCGTACAAAGTCTACTGAAACAGATCCCTGAGTGGTGTCAATACTTGTACCTGGACAGCCAAGCTAATGAATAAAACGACACAATTTCTTAGACATGTTTAATTACGGACTTGAACCAGAGATGTGAATACCTAGATTAATGTAGCATCGTCCTTGAACTGACTTAAGACATATTCTAGGAGTTATTTGGTCCAAAACGGCTAAATTATGCGATTCTAGTGCCGGTGTGTAAAATGGTTTAAATGAAGACATGGACTCTATATATACATTAGTATTACATGTACTAGTAGTATTAAAGAGACCATGATGAAGAGAATGCGCGCGTGTGTGGGAGGAAATTTATAAAAATACAATAATATAAAGACACTGCAATATGGACCTTTCCCGTGTTTACAGATGAAGTCAAATCAACTTACAGGCTATACAATGACTTCACTACACCAGGATAATAGGTTGTCAATGACTGACATATTTCACTTAAAAAAGCATGTGTGTGTGTGTGTTTGTGTGTGTGGCGTTTCCTTACAACTTAGATTGGGCGAGTGGAAAAAATGTGACAGAGGTATGTCTGTTATGATGCCACAGCATCTGTAACTTAGGTAATGCCTATATTTCATAATCATATTAATATCTAATTCACCAATTTCATAACATTCCTAACTCTTGTCACAACAAAAAACAGAAGAGAAACAGTCTTATATTTTCAGCTTTAATTGCATTGCCTGATGATACAACACAATATCGAAGATTAACACCCAGAATACTATATATAAATAAAGATTAAGATGAACAGTCGAAACACTGTGTCTGTAAATCTGATATGATCAACTATTATCACGTTCCCCTCCTGCCTCTCAGTACACCTTGGCATCTTCAATGGATGCTGGCATCTTCTGCTACTACATATACTGGCAATAAAAGGACTGGCCAACCTCTCATGATACATCTGAGGTTTTCCTCAACATGAAATTTTGAAAATCTAAAATTCCCCTTTTTAATGACCTAGAGACTAGACATTTTGCAGGCGTGTTTAAGCATGGTTTTTAACCCTTTACATCATAAACACTAATTTTGGCGCAATGGCAAAAAATGCTGATCCAGATCTGACAGTTCTTGGTAGGAGCTGTTTGATCTGGGTCTCCTCTGTTTGCTCATCTGGTAATGTAATTCAGATTTCAGCATAGGAATACCTATATTTCGTATACCTTCTAAAGTTTAGCAGATTGATACATATATTCATGAAGTCATATACTGGTACATGAATATTCATGAGGTGTTGATACATATATTCATGAAGTCATATACTGGTACATGAATATTCATGAGGTGTTGATACATATATTCATGAAGTCATATACTGGTACATGAATTCATATACTGGTACATGAATATTCATGAGGTGTTGATACATATATTCATGAAGCCATATATTGGTACGTGAATATTCATGAGGTAAGGTGTTAATTTCTTTACATTTTCAAGTATATTGTGATATAGCATTTGATATTTTTGAGTTTAAGAACATTCCATTTGAGCCCTCCCTATGTCTGTTATTTTTCATGTGTTTCACCTTTGATACTTGAGAAAGCTATCAAACACTCTCCAGAACCTGTACATCCAGGGGAAAAAAAAGAGAGATATAGGACAAATGACTGCCACTGATGTTGGAGTATACCATCTCTATAACTGTATTTCAGTTATATAGCAACACCCAGCTAATTACAGGTAGAGGAGAATCTGGGTGTACAGAGGCACCCTGATAGGAACTACCCACCTACTGCAAGCCATCTGGAAGGCTTCATGAAAAAGTGACCTGACTGGGACTTGAACCCACAGCCATGAAGAGCCAAGTGGTAGTAAATCAGTGACGATAACCACTCGTCCACAGGACCCCTAAAATGACTGCATTATATACAACTAAGCTGTTGAAGGTCAAAACTCAAACAAAAATCTTTGACAGTATACCAACTAGTACAAGTAGCATCTGTGAGCAATGCCAAACACTTAATTATCAAAATATAATGTCTGTAACGTGACAGTGGTGTCAGATGAAGAACATCATGTTTTGAGTCCTACGGCAACTTTTCAGACCAAAAGCTGCCTGAAATGGGCCCTGGTTTGGTTTATAGGCATGTGTAAGTTCATGTATATGTATATTACATAGTAGAAACTCCTACATAGTGGTTCCCTCCCACCACTGTCTTGTAAATAACCAATGTCATCCCAAACATCTGTAACAGAATACCGTTTTTTTTTTAAAATATATATTTTTCTTTTTATATTCTGTGAAGCATTTTTATTTGAAAAAAAAAGAGTAAAATCATAAATTTTCATAAAAACCTTTTTTTTGAACTGAATCTCCAGAAATTCCCTTAAAAAAAATTTAATGTGAATTTTATGTCAATATGTATTTGTTATTTACAAAATAATCATTATGTGAAGTAATCCAACTTATGATTTCTGAAATGTTATAGTTTTATTATTATTATCATTTTATCCCTCCAGTTTTAATGATCAAGCCATGATGTATAAGCAACATCTGTCTGTGGCAGTGCTCTTGCAAAGTGAGTGTGCAAGGGGAGACCACTGTGTTAAACTGAAAGACATATACCACACAATTCAGAAAATGTATCCGGCAAATAGTGTTCCTATAACAGAGAGACAGGGGGGCAACGTGATAAAACACTATGTAATTCTAGAAACACACAATAAAAGTTGTTACTGAAATTACACAAATAGGTTTGAATTTGAAATTACACAATGAGGTTTTAGATTGAAACAATACAACAATTGAATATTGCACACTACAAGTGAATCATGAACCTGATAAACAAATGGCTTTTTAATATACACATCAACTGTTGTGTTATATAAAGAAGAAATACAGTGAAAGTTATGTTTTTCAAACATGCAATAAATATACGTATATTATTATTGGAGTATAAACCCTTTACAGTATCATACAGGCAACCGTGATAAAACCAGGCTCAAAAAATTACATTGACAGTACTTAGCGTTAAGAAATTCTTAAATTCTTATATTAGATAGAAACACATTTCACCATTCCTGTTAAACTAAATATTCAAGCACACAAAGATGCTGACATAAATTACCTAAATGACAAATAATAATTGATAAGAAATGAACTATTTGGGTAATTCTATTAGAGAAACAAGAATGCTGAAATTCAACCCTAAGTATTTAAGTATTACTTAGCACTTTATATACTTGGTGGAATTTGATCCTGAACAGACTGTGAGTTATTCACAGGTTGTTCAGTTTTCACTCTTTTCACAACTCCTCAATGCCACAGAGATGAGAAGGAAAACAGTGTAATACCTGTTCAAACAAGGGGACCAAGGTGGCCTTCTATCACTCACCTTTATACCACTGTTTTATGGTATACCGCGGTGTAGAACAACGTATCTGAACAGTAAAGGGTTATATACTGCCGCTGACACCAGAAGCTCACAATATAAAAGCCCAATCAGATCACAGACTAGAGGAAACTTTCTACACAAAACTGTGAAAGTTGAGACCCTTTACCTCAAGCAAACGCATTTTCACGCCTTGGCAAACAGTTCAGACCCAGATCAGACAGCTCCGTCCAGGAAGCCGTCTCATCCGCGTCTCCTCTGTTTGCTTGTACAATATTGTAGCTCAGATTCTACACAAGCTGCACAGCAAAGACAACCCATTGTTTCATTTACCATTTAAAGTTAAATAAATATTCATGAAGTCATAGATTTGTACATGAATATTCATGAGGTAAAGGGCTTACACGAGAGTATTGAATATTAATCTATCAATTACTTCAAACAAAGGAAGATTACAATGACTATAAACATACATATCATCCATTGAAAGCAAGAAGGGGCTATCAGCCTTCTTTTTACATATGCCTCTGGCTTTCAATGGACAATTATGGGGCAATTCTCAGAAAACATTTTAACATTTTTCTTAAATTGGTAAACCTTTATCATACCTATACAGGTAAAGACTATGAAGAAAGCAATAAAATAGTTTAGTATCAGTTTTAAAGGTAGAGAGTACAAATATTTTACTGTCACTATAGTTTTCTTTTCATCTTTTAATATTTATATTTAGTTTCATTTAAACCTATTCATTTTTAAGTCAATTGGGAAACAATTTATACTTATCCTTCTTGACAGTTCCTTGTTTGGACCAGTACTTTGCACCTGGTAAGGTCAAGAAAAAAGTCTTTGCCCACAACTGGATTCATACTCTAGACCTTTGGATTCACACTTGACCACATCGCCCTTATTTGATATTAGTATGCCTAAAATGTTTCCCATTCAGTCAAAAACAGGCTCGAGTCATCTGTAAAGTTATTCTTACATAGTGTTTACTCTCTCATTAAAACTTTTGTGTAATATTTAATTTGCCCTGTATATGAAGAACAATGCCAATAGTGTGATAAAAGTCAACAAAATTAAGACAAAAATGTTTTGTGATCAGTGACCCAGTAGCTATAAAAATCTCAAAAATATATTGCTTACATACTTCTCAAGAATCTGCTATATGTCATACTTGAGAAAATAATCAGAGAAACACATTTATAAGTATTTAACAAAACTATGTCAAAGAATTATCACATTATAAGATATATCTGTAAATACACAATTATGACATGTTACAGATGATATTCTTCAGTCATGCAAGAATAAATAGAGCTATAACTAAAGGTGATTAACACCCCCGTATCCCCCTTAACTTAATGTTAACGCGAGTGTAGGACAGAACGATACGTACTGGGACGTAACTCGACGATATGGGATGTGACAAATATGTTTCCTATGTAGCCCTCACTTCTGTAAAGCCAGGCTATAATAAGCCCAAAAATCACTCTCCAAGCATTGGTCCAGTACATACTCAAAACTGTAAAACTTTGATATATTGCAAATCTTTAAACACCTCACAATGTATACATCTATACAACTGGATTATCATAAGAATCAGTCTTGTCCACCAGAAAACTGACGTAAACTTCTAAAAGTTTACCTCAATCATTCTATAGGGAAATTAAGAAACAAAAAAAATAAATTTCTTTTCAATACCTAGAACACACCTTTAACACTTCACCTTAATTGTTTTGACACCCTGGCAAACAGGGGAAACCCAGATCAGATTGCTGCTTTTAAGAACTGCCTGATCTGCATTGTACTTACATGAGTCAGCTAGTACAAAATCATTAATGGCTACATCAATACAAAATCAATGTGGTATTTTACTTATATAAAAAATATTGGTTATAATAAAAATTAAACAAGATTTTTTTTCTCTTGAAAGAAAAATGGGTAAAACCACAAAAACAATATGGTAAAAAACATGGACAAAACATAAATGTCTGTAAAAGGCAGCACATTTGTGATAAACAGAACTTCTTAAATAAATATTTTTGTCATAATGCTAAATAAAAAACTTGACATAACAAAAAAACAAAAAAAAATACAGATATCTTGAACATACCAAACACAACTTGGTTGGCCTAAACAGAAGCCAATAGGGGGCAGCTCTGTTGCATGACATCATTATGATGTCATCATGACATCATCACTAGGTCACATTTCCCTGAAGATTGCCCTCCTATGAAATAATTTAAATTCAGGTCATAAAAAGCAGATACGATATTAATATCATAAAAACAATTGTCGCTAAATGGAATGCCAAACTGAAATGCAGACTGTGGCAATATTAACACAAGTTTAAGATAACTCTTAAAATACCCACAGGGTAAGATAAATAATAGGAATGTGTGACAGGTGCATGTACACATAAGGGAACCTACAGTTAGCAAAGCATTCAAGCATGCATTCAGACAGAACTGACAGCTAAAATAAGATCAAAATCTACATCATTCTGATCTGTTATACAAATACCTGTTATGACATTTCCCTTTGTATGTGTTTCTTTGGAACACGTGTCACCTGCTGAAGCATGATGGAAAAAGTGTGACAGACAGACAGATGGACAGACAGACGATGGAAAAGTGATCCCTATGTGTCACCTCTGCTTACAGCAGGTGACACAAAGAAACCAAACACTTGCCTCATTTTCTCCCTAATCTCATTTTCCCAAACTTACGTCCAAATTAGAAAATTCCTTGTTCTTGTATTTTAACATTCATTTCCATTTAATGTATTTACCATAAGGAGTAGAAAGGCAAAATTAAAACTGAAGTAAAATTGATTAAAATTATTTGTATATGCATAGTTTCATGTATGTATGTTCTAAATGAATCCATTCTTTGAGACAAATATTCTGGATTTCCTAGGAAATTCAATACTCTTAAATTCATCAGTATTTAGAAATTCCTAACACCAGAACTTAAAAATTTTTACACTCTACTAAGTTATTTATATATAAGACAATACAAAATGGCAAACATTCCTTTTATAAGCAAGATTACAATCCTGACCTACTCACTCAATATGCAGTTTACATTTAAGCAACAACAACGAGATTTGATGCAGCAAAGTGTTTAGTGAGGCAGCCATGACAGAGGTTAGATGATTAACATGTTTATAATTTGTACATATGTCCTCAAATTAAAATTAAGTCATTTATGTTTGCCACTTCAATTGATTTTTTTCATTGCTTGTTCTGTATTGGAATCTGCAGTTTACAAAGAAAACACCTTCAATTGTACAAAAAGCAATGTTCAAGATAAAAAAAAAATAAATATTGTCAGATTTCAATTCAGAAACAATTTCAAATAGCGAACAAATAAACTTCAAATAGACTCAGTCATTGACTGAATTCCATCTTCAGATTCTTTTCTAGGTTCTCTTTAATGACTGAAGAACTGCATTTTTTATTCTTTGATATCAAAATATGCAATAAGATCTTTAATATAAATTGCAGCTTTTACTAAAGGTAATAGATACTCCTCTACATTGCCTTCTCAAAATGAAACGGACAATTAACTCTGTAAAGTAGGACAAGATGGGACAGAAAATGTGTAAGATTCTTACAAAGTCCTCGCTTCACAATGTATAATGGTGACTGAAATAATTGAACCATGAATGGAACTAGAACACCAAGCTGCTGCAAGTGGAATGTAAACAAACACACTGGACGAGTCATTCTTACAGACACATGCTCATTGCTACTGACTCTATTCGTGTAAATACAACAGAAAAATTGCAAAAATCCAAGGACTAATTGAGAGAGGTTTGAAATGAAAGGCTCAAGATAATCATGATTCTGAGACACCCAGGAATATTCTCTTGAAATATTTTTTTTCATATATCTAAACTTCATATAGACTCGTTTTGAAGCATTGGTAAACAGAGCAGACCCAGATCAGACAGCTCCTGATCTGGGATCTCTGATTTCTCTATAATATTGAATCTCAGATTCTATAGTAGAGCCTTCATGGCAAAGAAAAATCAACTGTTTTAAAGTATTTAAATTTCAGTAAATTAATACCGAGTCATAAATTTGTATAGGAATATTCATGAGGTAAAGAGTTAAAGTTATCAAATATATAACATAGAAGCCTGTATCGGGACCTGGGAAAGACGTCAAATTCAGCACGATGGGAAAATCAATCCTTAGATTATTATAATTTCACTATACATGATGTTAGTATAAATGTTGACAGTTCATAATTCTATACACCTGGAATAAGTTTTGAAATAACCTTAAGCGTGTCATATCTATTTGGACTAGAATGAACTAGAATGGAAAAAAAATGGAGGACAAGATTTTTTGACTAAATGTTACAAAATGTTTCACAATGTAAAAAGCCTGATTCAAGCGGCAACACATTTTAAGTGGGCTAGAAATCTTAAATCACAGGTAATAAAAGAGATTAACATGCGATACATATATATGTGTATATATAATACTCCTGTTAGACTGTTAAATACAACACTGCTCTGGTCACATGACATATGTATAAAATACTAGTATAAATACGATACTGGCACAACATCAATCAATAAAATAATGCACTTCTCCCAATTGCAATAATATAATTGACTACAGGTAAGAGGATCCAATCGGTTTCCCCCATTTAAAACAGTTTCTTTCACCTTCAAAATGACAAAGAAATGTGTAATGGCTAACGATGCTTATTAAAATGAGTTCAAATTAATGGAGTTTTCAGTAAATTAAATTATTACAATAAAGAAAGAAAATTCCACCTCCTCAGAAATAAAATCTTTCCCTAGAGCAATCACTGACAGTGGTGACCACCCTTGACTCTAAGTAACATGTCCTTTTTAACAAAAATCTTACTAGTCCATACACATATTAATAAAAACTTCTCATTTATGAAAATCCTCAGAAGTTAAGATAACGGACTTTTCCTAGTGTTTACCGGATGTATTCAAATTGTCTAAAATGCTATCTAATAGCTACATTAAGGGTAAAAAGTAGTCAATGGATAACCTGGTTTACACAAAGGGACATATGGTATTGTTTGAAATATTGTCTGTGAGCAGCTGGCCTTGCCATAAATTGAAAAGGTGGGACACAAGATTTTCACAGCTTAAAACTGGAAAAGTGTATTGATCCAAATTCTTAGATTCATTATGGTATATATTTCATGAAAAAAAAATCTCAATCCTACTATTTCTCAGTAAAAAGTTATCTAAAATTACAACAGAACTCAATTGGGGTTCTAGTTATATAAGTAAGTAGTGAAACAAGTCCTCATAAAAGTTAAAAGATATTTAAGAAATAAATCCTCACCAGAAACTTTCAGTGAATACTGAAGCAAGAGATATTTCCTCAATGAAAAAAGAGAAAATCTAAGTGAAAACTTTCAATGAATATTTGGATTCAGAGATAAATTCTTAGTGAAATAATGTAATGGATATTTGGATTAAGAGATAAATCCTCAGAGAAAAGTTTTAACAACAAAAAAGTGTCTTCAGTGAATATATTCCTAAAATCCACAATAATGTCAGTCTACATTTAGATAAAGATGTTTTCTGCTCAAAACCTTGTTTACCTATTACCACAGCTATCATTGAAGGTGGTGAATACCCATAGCTTCCTCACCTTTATACAATTTTGAAAGATATAAACTTTTTATTGAATGTGAGGCGGCTTGACACGCTTGATTCCTATACTCTTTTAAGTGGATATAACTAATATAGATTTACAAACAATTTTTAGATAGAATTTTTTTACAAGTTAAACTAATGTAAAAAGTTATAAACACATACTGATGTAAATATACAATATATATATGTTTAAAATTTTCATAAAATATGGAATTCCTGAATAAGTTTGAAAAAAAATAAAGGGTTTACTGGAAAAACTTGAGATAGAAAATGCAGCAAACTTCTGTACGTATACATTTTTACTCAAAGAAAAGAGGTAACTCCATCTTTACTAAAACCTAACCTGCTACTATCTATATGTGTGGAAACAGTTTTACTTGTAACCCACATCATTTGTGTTCATAATAAATCAAATGATTAACAAACCCTAGGACAATATTCACAAAATATCTGATGTCCATTCCTTTTGCAAAAAGCAAACGTTGATTCTTTATGTCAATGTGCATTTCAGATATACTTTTATGAACACCAAAACCCCACCTACCTATGACCCTGATATTCTGACCATCTCACAAAGAACACAAGTCATTTTTGGAATCAATTCATTAGTGTCTGTAATGTTCTATAGGTCTATATATTTGTACTCACAAAAATAACATTTTGAAAAATATAACAGCCTAAAATAAATATCAGAATTATCTAGAGCTATCACTGAGGGCGATGATACCCCAAGTATGCCTTCATTGAACAATATAAGATATTGAATCTTTTGTAAAACACAATGTGATTGGATGGGACAATGCCCCTGATTTCTAAATACACTGTGAATTTGGGGTGTAAATCTCATCCAATGAAAACTAAAAAAATGCTTATGATTCTTTCTGACTATTTAGGGACGACATATCATGATTACATATTCTCTGATATCACAAAAATTTATTCACTCTGCAAGACGTCAAACAACATCCTTGCTGTTGTGATTCCTTCCATGCGTTAAGTGACGTCTCTAACCAAAAATCGACTTTTCCGTCAGTTTTACTATCAACCTGCTGTCAAGCCTCAAAGCTGTTTCCACTGCTGAACATTCTATTGGACGAGTGAGAGCTACTGAACATGCTGGAGTCAGTATCGCTGCTGTGCGAGTGACCGTCGTACGATCGCAGGACATCCGCGGACTTAGACTGTGTGTCAAATGACTTCTGACCTCGCCAGTCCATGGTGCCCCCTGGTGACCGTCGGTAGTCTATATTGAACTAGAGGGACAGAAATCAATGTTATCTTAATATATATAAACTACAGCTACAGGAATCCTATTTCTATAAAATAATAATCCCATAATGCAATTTATTAGTACAGATTGTTTCCAGGAGTTGTCTGAAGCAGGTTCACCTCTGTGTTTGCTCATACAATACTGTAGCTCAGATTCTACAGTCTGCACCGCAAAAGAAATGAATTGTTTCATATATCATTCAAAATTCAGAAATTTGATATTTTTAAATCATAAATGTGACATGAATATTCATGAATTAAAGCATTGCGAGAGGTAGGTCTTATCTTCATGGCACACCCAAAACATGTGGAGACAACCTGGATGATACATTAAGTATACATTTGTATATGAATATTCATGAGGTAAAGGTTTAAACAGAAATCTTACCTTTGTGAAACACACAAAGCTTGTGGTAACCATTTTAGCTATTGTATTATGTCACATTTTTTTTTATGAATATTCATTAGGTAAGTGGTTTAAAGGGGAGGTCTTACCTTGGTGGCACACACAAAGCATGTTGTGACCACTTTGGCTATTGCATTCATGAGATTCTTTGTCTCCTGGATCGTCCCATCAACCTGTAAAAACAATGAACACACACACACTGAATGATCAGCAATCAGAGAACATGATACATTGTAAATCAGTTCAGTTCCATGCATGCTCCTGGACAGCAAAGTGGTAACGCACCTCACTCCTCACCAATGTGTCCCGAATTTGATTCCTGGACATGTACATTAGAGGGTACAGTGGTCGCCTGTCCTGGCTTGTAGGTTTTCTCCCACAATAATGACCACATACATCACCACCAGAGCCATCGAGAATGATTGATTTAAGTTGTAAAAACTTGTTTCTAAATCAATGTAAAATAAATAAAGTTTAAACTTTAAAAAAGTATGAGTTTTTAAATGACATCAGTTTATTTTTGTGGCAATTAAAGTGTGCCCATCTCAGTCTGGTGGGCAAATAAATATCTACATTTTATAGTTTGGGTACAATTTTTTACTTTCAAATTATGAACTTATACCCACAGCAAAAATTAAATTAAAAATGTGTAAAATTGTTTGCATTTTTACAATATACATGTATATGGCTATAATAGAATGATTCTATGCTGATTGACTAAATTAGTAAATGCACAAATAAACTTTAAGTTGATGAAACAACCTTGCTCATTTGTGA
>CM037777.1:13083134-13133134 GCA_021229015.1 Solen grandis | reverse complement strand
GCATAGCGCGATTATGGACTGCATTGATACATGAAAATGATTTTACTCCCCAAATCGAAGCACCATAACCAATTATAGGCCAGACAACAGTATCATATAGTTTAGTAAAAACTTCATATGGCAGGCCACCTATAAGTTTACATTTGGCAATTAAAAGACCGAGGGCACGACTAGCACTCTGTGCAACTGCTTTAGCAGTAATATTATAATCAAGGTTTTCGCTTATTACAATACCAAGGTAAGTATACTTATCCACTATACAAAGCACATCAGTTCCACATAAAAAATTAAAATCAGTACGCTGTACAGCATTTGGGCGAAAATGAACAATATTACTTTTAGAACAATTTACTATCATGTCATTAATGTTACACCAATTAGACAAACCATCTAACAACATTTGAAGGTCCCGTTCATCGGACGCCAACAGTACGATATCGTCAGCATATAGTAAAATGCATACTTTTTCATCCCCTATAGTAATACCAACATCCAAATTTTTCAAATATTTAACAAGATCATCTAAAAATAGATTAAACAGTAATGGTGATAACAAACATCCCTGCTTCAAGCCACAAGAAACATTAAACCAGTCTGTATAACTTGAATTTATTCGTACACATGCACTAACAGCAGAATATAACGACTTAATAGCCATCAGCATTTTACCCGTTATACCAATACCCAGTAATCTAGCCCATAGTTTATCCCTATTGATATAGTCATAAGCTTTCTTAAAATCGATAAAAGCGGCAAATGTAGATAATTTACGTTTTTTCCTAGTTTCAATTATACTAGTTAAACTTGAAATTTGATCAATAGTACTTCTTTTCCGACGGAAACCTCCCTGCTCATCCTCAAGTAAGTTGTTTTCTTCCACCCAGTTACACAATCTGTCATTTAAAACTGAACAATATATTTTGTAAACTGAAGAAGCTAGACTTATTCCCCTATACGATAAAGGGTCCCTGGGGTCAGTACACGATGATTTTGGAATAGGATTAATAATGCTTTTATTCCAAATACCTGGAGTGGTACCTGTGTTAAAACAAACATTAAACAAGGAATGCATAAATACAATAGCTGAATCTTTTTTCAATACTTCAGAGTATATATTATCAGCCCCAACAGCTTTTCTTACATTAGCCTTCATAACTGCCTTTTTTACTTCTAAAATTGTAAAATTACTATTGAAAGATAAGCTATCCCCATCTCCGGAGCTATTACTAATACTACTATTATTAGTTGCCGTCGATGAGTCACTATTCTTACTCTGAAATAAATTACTAAAACTCGATTTCCACTTATCAAGTACATCATTGACATTATAACTTATAGTGCCGTCATCAAGCTTAACCTCCATTGGGATATGTATTTTCTTTTCCTGATTTATGCCAATCTTTCCAATTGACTTCCAAAAATTTACATCATTATTACTAACATCTTTCAACAATTCGTTTTGCATCGAATACCAATAATATCTTTTAGATTTCTGAACTCATTGCGATACGATACTTTTACTTATATATATTTATTTAAACAGACTTTTTCCGTAAAATAGCATAATATAGATTATTATAATATAAAACGTGGATTCAACACTTTTCTTTCATATTTATATAATGCATTTAGTATGTTTGTGGTGATGATTATACTCTACATGTCCGTTTCAGTAAAACGTGCACATCAATTGGCTGTTGACATGGTGACTCGGTCGCACGCTTCGTTGTATGGCCGTGTTTTATGGCCCTGAGGTGCGATTTTATATGACGCTTATTCTGTTACAAAGGCTTGCCAGTGATTTCTTATCCAATCAGTTTAACACCGCACAAATTTTCAATAACCGCAGTTGCAAGCATTTCACGGTAAAAATGACAAAGATGTATTATAGAAATAAAAAATATCGCGGAGCAAATTGGTTTAAATAGACGTCTTTAACTTACAATTTCTTTCTTATTACGATTGATTCAATGAAATGAGAAATTTAATTGGTTTATTTTCATCAATATCTTTCAATTGAAACCTAGTTGTAATCAGCCGAGCGTATTCCTTTAATGCCCTATTAATCGCACTCATCGATCGGGATATGGTTCAATGGGTATTTGTGACGTCACAGAAAGGTAAACATGGACAAAGATGGCGGCGGCCATAGCCGATCGAAATCACAAACTCTAAACAGCTATATCTTCACAAATATAGCGTGTATAAAAATGAAAGTCATGTCAAAGTGATCTACACTAAAAGGTTTATTGATGGTTAAATTTTCATTTCAGCCGAGCGTATTCCTTTAACTTATGAGGAACGCTTATTTTCGTTAATATGTATCCACGAATTTTAACACCACAATAATCATTAATTTTCAAGTCCATGAAACCATGCACCCACGACATCTCCTAATTGAAATAATCAACAAAATTTAATGTCAAAAAAGATTGATGATTTTATAGTTTTGCGGTTGTTTGTAAATGAAAAACGCTATTTGAACGACAATCCCAAAACAGTCAATGTCCTCTTGCAACAGGTTTTTTTAAGTAAATTACAAGTACACAATATATAATTGGATTCCGTATTCGTTACATTCATCTTTTTTCATATTTTAAGAACACCATATAATGTCCTTAAAAATCATTTTGATAATGGTATGACACACAATATGCTTTCAGGTGAATTATCCGATTTAAATAAAGTGATCTGGGCATAGAAGTTCGATGGTAAAACATTGTAGATACATGTTATAATTTACGTTCATAGTGCGTTTCTTTTTTTAAAGATACGATATAAAGGTGTTGCCAAGAAATGTTGTACACCTACCGGTAGATTTATTATACCTCAAGATACAAAGTATTTATGGGGGCTATATTAGAGTCACGTCCGTAGGTTGGTTGGTCTGTCGGTCGGTCAGTCCGTCTGTAGACGAGATTTGTCCGCCCTATTTTTCGGTTACCTTCGGTCGGATTTTGATCAATGACTTATAAGTACCTAGTCTAGTTGCGCATATCATGCCACGTCATGACCAACTTGATTTTATATGAGTTATGGCCCTTTGTTTATAATTTTTATTTTTGTACTTTTTCCAATTTGGGACCACTTGATTTTATTTTGGCCTTTGTATATATTTTTCCTTTTCATTTCATTATAGTTTTCATAATCATGATACCATGCCTACTTGCTCATATTGTAGGCATGTCATGCTTGCTTCAATTTTCATTTGGTTTATGCCCCCATGCCATATTTTTTTAATATATCTTATCTGCTCTATTTCTCAGGTACTGTTGGTCAGATTTTGATATAACTTTACAGCACACAGTTGCACACATGCATGGCATGTCATATCAGCTTATTTTCTTTATATATTGAATACTTTTGTCAGCGATGCATGTATATAACCGGTTTTGATGTTGTTGATTTATTATTATTATTATTATTATTATCCTTCAACTTTATAAAGACTGTGTAACATGATAACAGTAACAGTGACAAAGCGGTATCTGGGGTATTCATCATCTTCAATGATAGCTGGGTTTTTTTATTCCCCGCCGAAGGGGGATATGGTAATAGTCTCCGTCTGTCCGTCCTTCCATCCCAAATTTTTATCCGGAGCATAACTCGAAAAGTATTTGAGGTATCAACTTGATACTTCATAGGTGAATAGATCTCATTGAGGAGGAGTGCAGTGCACAAGAATGATAACTCTACCTTTCATAATATTTCTGTCATTGCCCTTTGTTATTTTTCAGACTTAATTATTGTCCGGAATATAAGTAAAAAAAAGTCTTTGAGAAATCAACTTGACACTTCATAGGTGGATAAATCTTATAGAGGAAAAGTGCAGTGCATAAGAATGATAACTCTACCTTTCATAATTTTTTGAGTTATTGCCCTTTGTTATTTTTCAGACTTAATTTTTGTCCGCGCATAACTCGAAAAGTATTTGAGGTATAAATTTGATACATCATAGGTGAAAAGATCTCATTGAGGAGGAGTGCACAAGAATGATAACTCTACCTTTCGTTATTTTCGAGTTATTGCCCTAAGTCTACCTTTCATATTATTTGAGTTATTGCCCTTTGTTATTTTTCAGACTTAATTTTTGTCCGGAGCATAAGTCAAAAAGAATTCGAGGTATCAATTTGACACTTCATAGGTGGATAGATCTCATTTAGGAGGAATGCAGTGCACAAGAATGATAACTCTACCTTTCATAATTTTTGAGTCATTGCCCTTTGTTATTTTTCAGACTTAATTATTGTCCGGAACATAAGTCAAAAATTATTTGAGATGCAAACTTGAAACTTCATAGGTTAATAGATCTCACTGAGGAAGAGTGCAGTACACAAGAATGATAAACCTATCTTTCATATTTTTTTAGTTATTGCCCTTTAATATGTTTCAGACTTAATTTTTGTCCGGAGCAAAACTCAAAAAGTAATCGAGATATCAGCTTGAAACCCTCCTATCGATCTCATGGAGGAGGAGCGCAGTGCACAAGAATGATAACTCTGCCTTTCACATTTTTTAAGTAATTGCCCTTTGTTATTTTTCTGGCTAAATATTTGTCACAGTGACCTTGACATTTTACCTGTAAACCTCAAAATAGGGGAATCAGTAGGTCTTTACATGGGTTTCATATCTTTAATCACTATAAACATCAGTCTTCATTTCCAAAACTTTTCTGTTAAAAATGAAATATTCTACCCTCCAACACCTCTTCTAAAGAGCAAGCATTCGGCGGGGGATGGCCATGTCAACATGACCCTTGTTGTAACTGACACGATGACACACACACACACACACACACACATACACATACACACACACACACACACACATACACACACACACACACATACACATACACACACACTGATGAAATGCGGGGGGGGGGGTCTGTGGCCGGGTGGTGATAGCCGCTGACTTACTATCGCCCTCCTCGCTTCGAGACCCAGAAGTGGCTCTTTTTTTTTTCTATGTGAGAAATCTCTACAGTCCACTTTCGTTGGGTCTGTGGTTCTCGGGGTCTTCCGCCACCTGTGATTAACTTGACGTTGCTATATGATAGAAGTACTGTCACAGCGACGGTAAACTGATAAATGGAGGTAAAAACTACCATCGACTTTGCGCACGAGCCCTAACTGTAATCTAACTATCCGCACATACATCTATAAAAACAAATGGAAACAATACTTTAAAAAATGACAAGTTTTTCCCAGTTGTTATGAGGGTTTGCCGAGCTCTCGGAAATGACGTATGTACTCACGGATTTGTCCGACATTTATCCAATTAACCTAAACATCTTGTCTCTTCACCATCTGATGTCCAGACGAGTAATTTATACAGCTGGCCTTCTTTTTGGCATATATTACCCAGAAGACAAATGATAAGCCAAGCAATGGGTTGATTGTTTTACCAGACTGTTTACCAAGCCTACATATCGCTGTCGAATATCAGTAAAACAGAGGACTGGTCTGCGCTTAAAATTTTGGCATCAGTTCAGCGCACCGTCTCCCCGCTGTCTTTAACCTGGTGAAACAGATTTAAAATATTAGATATTCCTACACAGCGACAGCGACAATACAATAGGATACTCGTATGTTTATGTTATACAGACAAACATTTATGTCAGGCACGTAAGAATGTAGTTTGCCTCAATTTAGTATTTACAGACTAAAGTATAAATCACCTACGATAAAATAGATCATTTCCGGTGCTTGAGGTCTTATAATGCGTCAAAAACCGTATCAGGTTGACCGCGCGTAATCACGATATCCCAAATCGATGAAAATATTGCTGGTATATTCCCTTGCTTGTAAAGGTACTTCCATGACTATCAAATTCTATCATCTATGGTGGTTCAGGTACAGGTGCTATGTTCGCTTCGTAAGTATTCCTTCTTAAATAGTGTTGATACATTTCTTATTTTCACAATTTAACTTTTTGTGAAGGAATTTATGGAAGGTAAGATGTAGAGAAATAAGACTCTGTTACCACTAAGCGCCCTTAATGGATAAACAAATTGAAAACCAGTCAATCGAAATTTATATAAGGTCCAACTGTAAAGTTGAACATTTGATATTTAAAAAGGGCAATTCCTGCAGTATCTAACAGCAGCAATTTTTGGAATAAGGGAAATAACTCTTACAACTCTTCGTAATTTCTGTACGGATTAAATAGAAGCCAGACACACGGGCAGTCCGGCAGTCTAAGAAAGCAAATCTTATTTGCAAGACGTTTAACCAAAACATGTCTTCTCTAGCCTCAATCATGCTATATAAACTTGCAGGCTTGACCTTTTGAATGTTCTAAATTAATTGGTTCGCCTTTTGAAAAGCTAAATTTCCCGCTACCATCGTGATTCGCACCCCCTCCCCCCAACACACACACACACACAGACACACACAGGTAGATATACATACGTACGAGTACAAGAGTACATACACGTATATAAACGTAAATATCTACTATATCTACTACTACATACGATTTTCGATTTTGCCCCCCCACACACACACACACACACACCCTCCCTCTCTCTCTGTCTCCGTCTCTTTCTCTCTTATGTGCGTGAATTTATCGCAGTTATTACCGGCATCTGGCGTGGTTATAATGATATGGAGAAGGTTCTTTAAGGCAGTTTCTCACAAACAAAAAATAAAATAAAACGAAACGCTGACTGGCATAGTGATCAACCATGGACTGAAATTCATTGAAAATTAAAAAAGATATTGTCGACAACAAATTAATCGAACATGTAAAAATACAATGACAATAAAACAAATACATGTACAATTAATTATTTAGGTTATAGAAATACCATTTATAACAACTGGATATTTATATACATGTATATCAGACATGTGACCGTTGTAGTGGTCAAGCGTGGACTGAGGCTCCAAATTATACACATAGTTAAAGACTCTCTTACACATCGGCTTACATTTATTCACCTCTGTGGTGGGCTCAGAAAGTAGTTCCAAGTAAATGCCGTCATCCAGACCGTTGTTCAAATATTTTATTTAAAGGGCGACTAGATAGGCTCCATAAACTGTGAAATATATATAAATAGCACCACTGATCCTGATCGAAATGGTCATTAAAATTACAAATTATGAAAATAAAAAGCTGGTCTTAAATTAAGATATCCGGCTGAATCTGTAAATATTTACATATTTTCCCATCGGCGAAATAAGACATGAAATAGTTCCCATAATAACAATCAAAATTGATATTTTACACACGTTTTATGATGATTCAAAAAGTATTTATTCAGTGTTACTTTACTTTTGATCCTTAAAATACACTTAAATCCACGTTTAATAAGTGTTTTCTGTTTTGACAAGATTCTTGTCATTGGGCCCATTGCAGAGATGTTATGTGAGGAACGAACGACAACTCTGCTTGGAGATTGATGGTTAAAGTGGCACGGGTTAATCTAAAAACCAATAGTTAATGATTGGGTCATGGGAAGTGCCGTTACTCATTTGAAATAATTTTACATCTCTTAAAGCTAATATCTGTATGTTAATTGTAACTTTGAAATGGCAGCTGCTTCAAACACGTCTAATTACATTTCTAAATAGCGTTAGTGCACATTAAAACGCAGGCATACCCTTAGTTTGTTTGTTGTTTTTTGTTGTTATTGGTATTTTCGATTGCAATGTTTTAAATGAACACACTGGTGTGTCTTTCAACGGTGGAAAAAAAGTCAAAAAGTAAACCAGTGCCCCGAGTACTTGATCGTTTGATTATTACATATGCCTATATGTGCATCATCTTCATTAACAAAGGCTTTTCATTTACCAGTGAATATAGGAAAATAAACTGTAAAATTTTCGTAGAAATGTTTCAAAAAGCCGCCAATCTGACTGCCCGCTGCTTCTTTTTGTGCCTATAATCAAGTAACCGGGAATTTCACTGGCTTATGAAAATCAATATTGCTGGTGGATTACGAAGATTTTACATATCACGGAACGTATACTGTGAAGTTATTAATTTTCGTGGGACACTAATTTTCGTCGATTTCGTGGAGGGTTTTATCCACGAATATTAATCCCCACGAAAACGTCTCTTATATAGACCTCACGTTTTCTATAACACATCCACGAATAAATGTATCCACGAAATTATCTTATCTACATAATCAACGAAATTTAATGTCAACGAAAATCAATGAGTTTGCAGTATGCCACATGTGAGTGATATATCCGACCGAATAAATGATATATCCGACCGAATAAATGACAGCTGTCTACTGTGACATATTCGTTTGGTCTTTTTTTTTTTTTTTTTTTTTTTTTTTCTTTTTTTTTTGAAGTTTACACAGAAACGTATATGTCACATATGTTGTGAA
Source organism: Solen grandis (assembly GCA_021229015.1). NCBI lineage: Eukaryota > Metazoa > Mollusca > Bivalvia > Adapedonta > Solenidae > Solen > Solen grandis. The sequence goes on along the minus strand of CM037777.1, from coordinate 13,124,787 downwards.
AACTACAAATTTCTTTTTGTTAAACTCATTCCAGAAAGAGAGTTCACATAGAGCTACCTTGAATACAGATACGGGTGGCTCTTTTCGAATGAATAGGTCCCTTAATTGGCATGAATAGGGCTCTTCGACTGCCCGGATGCAGAGACAGACAGACAGTCTTATTACTACATGGCTACTGCATCCTGAATGAATATCTCGTGCCTGCGTGTATAAACGATGAACTCATTACGCCTCGTCCCCATCCCCTCTTAGAAGAACGGGGGTATATTGCATTGCACATGTCAATCGGTCCGTCCATCCGTAACAATTTGACCCAGTTTCCTCATATTTGTCAATGAGGTTTGGCATCACATGTTAATGACCACCATTTATTTTAAGGTCAGAATATCGAAGGTCAAGGTTTCAACATAAAAATCTTTTTCCGATCAATATAATTATGGAGACTATTTTTATAGCCATCATATGTGGAAGGAAGGGCAAGAAGGTTGGTCATCACAAATAGCTGACCCCTACTGATTTTGGGGTCAATGGTCAAGGTCACCGTTACTCTTACTTATTACTCTTTTTTATTCTCTTTCTCTTACTTATTTTGTAATCAGGTTACGATTGGCAACAACATATATAATTCAGTTGATATTACGGGGGCATAGCACCTCTTTTACGAGATTACAAATAAAGATAGTGGTTTCAGTTCCCGGCTGTTCAAATGTCCTTGAAGAGTTTTGTAGTAATTCCTAATCCATCCCTAGTCTTTACATTTTCAGAATTAAAATAATGAGTTAAACTTACTTTACAAAGAAATATTTCTAATGACAGAAATTATATTTCATAACTTTGCTTTTTTTTTTTACTTTTTAGCGTTTTAGAAACATTGTTTATTGTTTATTTACATTTCGTTGTCCGCGTTATTGGTTTTCAGAGGTCGGGGAATCATACACACAGCGCACCATATTTTGCAAATAAAACAAAGATAAACCCAGTTAAATATGAATTCAGAAGAAAAAAAACCATGGTGACCCTTAATCGCTCACCTGATTACTGACCATGCCTTACCCATGATCGAACTTGACCGAGATACCATCAAGATAATCATTCTGATCCAGTTTTTGAACGATTCAGCTAATAATGTGGCCACTAGAGTATTTACAGGATTATGCAAGATTTGACCCATAGTGACCTACTTTTTGACCCCCGTCCCACCCATGACTGAAGTTGACCAAAATATTATTAATAAAACATTCTGAGCAAGTCTGAGAAAGATTGAGTCTAAATGTGCCCTATGCTGTGTAAACTAGATTTAACCAAGATTTGACCTTGTGATCTTCTCTTGACCCGGCCAAGCTCATGATCAAACTTAACTGAGAACTTATCAAGACATACAGTCTGAAGAAGATTGGATAAAAATTGTGGCTTCTAGAGTGTAAACACTTATTGTCACTTATTGTATATGTAGTTGTTGACAATTAAAAGGCCATAAAGCAAATATCGGTCATAATCAAACTTAGCTGAGAGATTATGACCATAAACATTGTTGTAAAGGTTGAAGAAAATTGCTTCAGAAATGAAGATGCTAGAGTGTAAACATTTTTTTATAAATAAAGGGTCCTAACTCCAAATCTAACGGAGAATTATCTGCAACAATCGAACTTGACCAAGAGATTATGGTCATAAACCTTGTAATTAAGTTTGAAGATGATTGCTCATCAAAACTTTTTTCTACACCCATTTCTGCATGCGAGATATACATTTTGGTGTTCCTATAAAATTAAAGTCAAACGTATACATCGTATATTATTTGACATATTCGTTTCATGTTCGTGATATTTTGGATCGAATACATCACACGTGTGAATAATTACATTATTCATATGTGATACCAACCTCCACCAGCACCAACTACCGTTTTTAAGATACATGTATTTCTTGTTCCTACTACATGGTACACAATTCAGCATTTCATTGGATCCGTGGCTGAGACAGCATGGCGATTTGACCAATGAAACAGCACGGGATATTTAATATCAGCTTCGTTCTATCATATAGAAGTGACGTCCTGAGTCTTAGCGTCGGAAACCCTTAAATAAACTAAGTTTCATTGGTCGCAAGTAGCTAATTAATAATCATTAATTTTCGTGGGTCACTAATTTTCGTCTATCTCGAGGTGGGTTTTATCCACGAATATATATCCCCTTGAAAACTTGTTTCTTATATATACCTTTTTACTGTAATATATAATATCATAATCATTATCACCCATTATATACCAATCAATGTTTTTTATCAAATGATTAAAACTAAAGGAAAAATATTCTTGATCTATTTGCAAAATATGATAATCCATAATAGATTTATTTCAAAATAGATGACTAATACAAGTATCATGTATTTTATTAAGACAAATGTCATAGCATTCACTAATAGTAATTATGCTCAGTGTTATCTTAAAAGCTTTAAAAATCTTGATTTTTAACCAAAGCTTTTCTCTTGAGGATAATTCCTTGAAATAGGAGAAGCCGGGGATATTTGTTACATTAAAACTAACAATAAGATGGTGACGTCATATATGTATGGTGGCTGTTTTCTGCCATTTCGTGTGGCGGGTTTCAGGGCAAAGTTTCGCAGCGAAATGTCGAAATCTCGAGATTTCGGGGCGAAATGACGAAAACACGAAAAGTCGAAATCTTGGGGCGAGATTTCGGGGCGAAAAGTCGAAAACATGAAATGTCGAAGTTTCGGGGCGAGATTTCGGGGCGAAAACTCGAAATCTCGCCCCGCCACGTGAAGCATAATATTTCGTCTTTTCGCCCCGTAATCTCGCCCCGAAATTTCAACTTTTCGTGTTTTCGTCATTTGGCCCCGAAATGTCGTCACGAGATTTCGACATTTCGCGGCGAAATCTCGCCCCGCCACACGAGAAATCAATATTTCGACTTTTCGACTTTTCGCTTGGCGCCCCGCCAAACCGCCAGGCGAGTATCCAATATTTCGCATTTCACTGCGAAATCTCGCCCCGCAACACAAAAAATCAATATTTGTCTTTTCGACTTTTCGCTTGGCGCCCCGCCAACCCGCCAGGCGAGAATTCAATATTTCGCATTTCGCCTTCCGATACGCATGCGCAGACACCTTGTCCAGGCGCAGACGCTTTCCAACGTCCAGTTAATTCTAATATTGAAACTACTGCACGGTAAGAGATTTTATGGGTTATTTCTTGTAATTAAGGTGTTAGATAGAAAAAAAACTTTTAATAATAACTTTTGAATTATCTTCGTATGTGACCAATGACTTGAAATTTAGAAGAAACAAAAACCTATTTTACTGTAATAAATATGTTTAATCCATGATCGAGGTAATATTCTATCACCCCATCCTCGAATCAATTAATACAAATATCAGGTACATGATGTGTACGTATTTTTATACTTATTCATTTTATTTGGATAATTGTCCCTTAGAAATAGTGCTCTTCAGCATTTGATATTTCACCCTACATATCTTACATAATGATAATATTCTATTTATTCAGCTCGTTGTACTGGTTTGGTTTGCTTATCGGAAACACTTTAACGCGTAGCTTACCTAGATACAACAATTCCATGTGAAGAAGCCAACCTACGGGTCATACTCCTATATCCGAGAGCCATTCCACTTCCGTCAAGTTCTCTCTAGAGAATATATATAGAGTTAGGCACTTTCAGTCATAATAAATGATGTTTTTACATGACATACGTGCGACATCTTAACTTTACGTATCAACCATTTCAAGCATAGATGTATTTTAAAAAATACTTGCGGAGAGTATTTACCGGATTTTTGTAAACCTGTTACATGTTAAAGGCATTTAATCGAACTACTTTGTGTTACTGTTTATAGTACGCAGAGACCATTGTTTTACATATGCACACAGTGATACATGATTGGTGATTCTTACTAAAAGTATGCATTATGGAAATTAAATAAATGTAGATAAATTGTGATTACATTTACTGTAATATTAAATACAAATGCGCTTGATTTATCTGAAGGAAAAAAAACTACAACTGTTTTTGCAGGCAACCAATACTTTGATAGATTAACGAAAACAGACCTCAATTGCACATCGAGCTTGCTCACGACGGGTCGCTGTGGCATAACGAAACAGATTGAGTTTACGTAACTCTCTGTGCAACTGCCGTAAACTGAAATGTTATACTTATAATCTACATACATATTCAATATACAAATCCACTGTTTAATATCCTTACTTTAATTCATATAAATTAATTCAAGATGAGAAGAATTATGTCTGAAGAAAATTAATAAATGCGCATTAATAATATGATTCCATTTATTTTTTGCACGAATTTTATGAACAAATGTCAAGAAAACTCACAAGGGATAGTTACCTGATTTCACCATGAATGCCATTCAATATTCCGATAATCTCCGTGTATGAACAACCAGCAAAGAAGTATTCACGAATTAAATCACTTTCTGTCAACCGTTAAGGCATAAATATATGTTAAGTATTTGTTGTTTTTTTCCATGCCTACATATTATATAAATCATATTGGGTATACCAATACTTTTTACACCACAAACCCTCTTTTCGCTTGCAATTTATGAAACGGTCAAATCTGTGAAACGTAGTTTAATATGTAGTATAAGTGTATATAACGAATTGAAAGAAAAGAACATGAGAGTATATAAGAAAGAGAGAGCGAGAGAAAGAGAGAGGGGGGTGAAAAAAGAGGAGGGAAAGAAAGAGCAGAGAGAGAGGGAGAGAGAATCAGAAAACATGCTTGATATTCACATATGCGTGTGACGTAAGGTTGGAGTCGACATTTCGTCACACATGTACATGTAACGTGCAATACGTGCAACGTATGAAATCAGTATAAACTAAAATCTTAAAAAAATAAAAATAAATAAACAACACTCACAAATGAAATCTTTACAGTAATTCACTTTGATTCAATAATGTTTTAATCATTTCGTTTCTTAACGGCTTGGTTTCCTATATAGATGAGAAACGCAATCAGGTTATGAATGCAACTCTCACTAGTTCTTCGTCCACATCCCAACCTCAAGATCTAATAGTTCATTTATATATAGCTCTGGACACAAGATGTAGTAATTTGAACTGTTTTTAAAGCCGATACTATCACCATAAATATTTCCATTTAAAGAAGAAAACATTTCTTTGATTTGTTTCGCTAACATGTTTTTACAATCATTTTGCGCAATATTGAATTCTCGCCTAGCGGGTTGGCGGGGCGCCAAGCGAAAAGTCGAAAAGACGAATATTGATTTTTCGTGTTGCGGGGCGAGATTTCGCAGCGAAATGCGAAAAATTGGTTTCTCGCCTGGCGGGTTTGCGGGGCGCCAAGCGAAAAGTCGAAAAGACGAATATTGATTTTTCGTGTTGCGGGGCGAGATTTCGCAGCGAAATGCGAAAAATTGGTTTCTCGCCTGGCGGGTTGGCGGGGCGCAAAGCGAAAAGACGAAATATTGATTTTTCGTGTTGCGGGGCGAGATTGCGAGGCGCAAAGTCGAAAACACAAAAAGTTGAAATTACAGGGCGAGATTTCGGGGTGAAAAGTCAAAATATTATATATTTCATGTGGCAGGGCGAGATTTCGAGTTTTCGCACAGAAATCTCGCCCCGAAACTTCGACTTTTCGTGTTTTCGACTTTTCGCTCCGAGATTTCGACATTTCGCTGCGAAATCTCGCCCCGCAACCCGCCACACGAAATGGCAGAAATCAGCCACCAAATATATGACACCATGTGCGACGCGTATATGATGACATTGTCAGTCGCCATTTTTAACGGAGTTTATGATCGTACATGTATTTGTTTTGCACACTCGAGTGTCGAGTCGCAGCACTAGAGTTTAACTAACACCGAGAACGTAACACGAGTGTAGCAAGATTGTCCCGCGACTCTAGTCTCCATTTTATGGGGAGTGATCAAGAACGTGACGTTTTCCTGTTTTCTAAAACTCAATCCGTCTCTCCATTCGGACACCAGAGGCAACCAGTCTATCTAGAGCTATAGAGATAACGTTGAAACGTCATTTCGGGAAACTTGAAACCTTGTCTGAAAGGGATCACATCATGCCATATGATATTTGGAATGCCACGAAACCGGCATCACAACGGTACAGAAACCGGCAACTGTCGTTGGAAGCAAATTGGGGCGCTAACGTCTGGAGAATGAGGCATACTTGTAACAAAGTGCGCAGCAGTAAGTGCAACAGGAAACACTATTCCGCTAATGTTCATTTTCCCACGGGTGAAATTTTACAATCACTTCATCCGTGATGGCCCTGAAGGCTGTATTGGCGAGGCGCACCCATCAGGGTGGATGAGCCAGGATGACCTCTGAGAACTTTTACATTTTTATACAACACTTCGCAAAGATTGCAAAACCGAGTCAGAAACAAAAATACTTTTGCTTCTAGAAAGTCACCATTTCCACATTGGACTTGAGACCAACAAATTTGCCAAGCAAAATGGCATCGTTATGTTGTCCTTCCCGCCTCATTGTACGATAGACCTGTAGAAAAACAGCCTACATTACACTAGTAAGGTCAGTAATGGAGTAAGGTGCAACCATCTGGAACCCCTAAAGACAATATAGAACTAGAAAGAATTCAAAACAGGGCAGTAAGATTCATAAAAGAGATTATACAAGCAGAACACCAGGGACAATATCAAAAATGAAACAAAAACTTGAATTAGAAATATTACAAGACACACATCTAAGCCTCATATTAATGTTAATGTACAAGGTGATTGAAAGGTTAGTTATTCCAGCACTACCAATTAGTGTCAGAAAGGCCCGAAACCAGAAAGGCCCTATACCGAAAAGGCCCAAGACCGAAAAGGCCTAGTCCAGAAAGGCCCGGACCGTAAATGCCTTATTATTATTGGCGTGATTATCTAATTATTTATTACTTATCATTAGTATAAAATGTCAAAAAATTAAATTATTATAAAAATTGTGAATTAAGTGGTAATATTTACAAATTAAAACACCGCTCCTGCTTTCTCACTCGGGACTTGGGACCCGACGACGGCGCAGTTAATGTTTTGAATTAAGAAAAGATGAACAAAGAAATTAAAAAAATCATTTTAATTATGGTATAAAACGTTATATTAATAGATAAAAAAAAACATGAAAATAATGGGGAAAAAATAGTAATTTTATATATAAAAATGGAATTTTTTAAATGAATATTCATATATGTTAAAAAAAATAATCATTTGACATGATTTACCAGGCCGTTCTGGTACACTTTGAAAGTGGGCCTTCTGGACAGGTCATTTTGGGATTCGGGCCTTTCTGACCCGACACCGTGTAATTCACTAGACCCTAAAGAAAACAATAAAAAAATAAAACATGTGAAACATCAAATACATTACAAAAACGCCTTTGCAAAAATATAGTGCATGCTGACTCAAATGAGGCATTCAGAAATGCTTTAAAGAGCCACCGCCAATAGTGCGGAGCTCTCTTTCCGTTGTATGAAACGGTTAACCCAATATTGAGATCTACAACGAATTAAATAATTCAGATACAGTTTCAAGTTGAAATCGTTTAGATTTCCCGCGGAAACTTACTCAAGGGATATAACCCATATGCTAAATCGAGTCACATGACTTAAAAATGGCGACCTACTTGTCATGTTGAATTTCAAAAGTATAACAAGATTCATCGATAGTCGTTTTATTTTACAGGTAACAAAGGTTACATTATTTACATTATAACGGGCGCAGATCGGCTGTGTTTTATGTGTTAGGTTTATCAGCTAAGAAGTAAAGTGCTTTTAGTCCAAGGCTTTCTTGATCATGTTCATGGTTTTTCACGAACTAAAATTAAATAAACTGAACATTACCAAGACCAGAAATATTTATGGTAATCAAACCAAACTACCTTGCAATGCAGTTGTGCAAGCTCAAAAAACCCATGACCTGTTGCCTGGCTCCTAAACAAACCATCAGTCCCATAACGTTACCGGCGAATCTAGCTCATGGTAACAAAAGGGAGACCTGCACCTACCAATCTAAGAACTAACCCCACAGTACCTAAATAATAGATGCATAATTTAAGTCGAGAATAACAAGTAACCATATCTTACAAAAGGTACAGCACCAAGGAAATAGTCCCATCAAAGTGCTGCTCCTGGTGCGACATCCTATTTTTAGTACTTTTTGTTACTTTCTGTGTAGGGGGTGATACCAAAATGAAAGTAGATCAATATCATAAATTACAGGTATACAAATGAGGACTACCAAGTATGGTATGTTTGGTCTTAGCCCTATATATATATCCAGGGCTTGAATTTAACTTTTCTTGCCACTCGCAAATTTTTGCGAGTAGCTGAAAATTCAACTCGCAGAATTTATCATTCACTTGCAATTTCATGAATGGTATATATGGCAAACTGACAAATCATTTTCTGCTCAGTGCGAGACACCTGAGTTAAATTATTAACAAATACTTTATGAAAATAGCACAGATATTGTAAATATATCAATAATGTTTGGTAATTTGATTATTACTGTTATTCCTTTTACTTTTTTCTAAAGAGGTAAAAAACGTGTTGTGTATAACGCTTTGACATTTTGCTCTTTACAAATTGGCTGCATAAAATAAAGAATGTAAACAGTCAGACTGCACCATATGTAGTTATCGGGTAATGACTATTATACGAAAATATTGGGTGTCAATCTAGCAGGTGCACATAGGTTTAAATTACGGCTCCGTGCAACAGATTTTACTAAACATGATGCCGATCTTGAGAGTAACTCACAGGCTGATCAGTTTTTATGCTGTTCGCTGCTCCTCAGTGGTCTGGAAATGAGGGTTTTGTAATTAAATTTGGTAAGGTATAACTCTGGTTTTCTGCAGATCAGGCTTTATGTGATACCTATTGAGGGTGTCAAAATGAGTATATATGAGGGAAAGGGTTAATATACCGAGGTGGTCATAGTAGTGAATTTTAATTACCAGTATATAGTCAGAACAGGACTTATAACTTTTTGGTTCCAAAAATGAGTAGTCTTAAAAGCAAGGTAGTCTAAATATCGTTGTGGTCTTAAAGTTAGGTTTATGTATGTAGAAAGGTCCAATCCATAAGAATATTAGGGGCAGCCACACTAAGGCCCGTCCCCAACCCAACTAGTTGGCATGCAAGTGAAGTTTATGCACTTTCCAATATTTTTGCTCACTGTGGGTTGTTGGTGATACAAGGCTTTTGACCAAAGACTGTTCTGAATAGGGGGGAACTTGACAGACAAAATGGTACCAGATCCAGGAAAATAGACTTTAGCAAACATAAAATGCGGGGATTTCGACAAATTGCCAATGCCCTGGGGTGGTGCCAAAAAAAAAAAATTCCATTTCTGGTTTACAGCAAATAAAAAAGAGGGTTGGTAGGTCAGGATTTTATTTATTTTTTTCACATGAAAAGAAGGGTAAATAAAAGGGAAATTTGTTTTTAAAGGCGGAAAGGTAAAAAAAACACTTTAGAGTCGGTCATTTAAAAAGAGGGTCAATCAGGCGACCAGAACTGCCCCCCCTTTTTTTTCTTTGGCCTGGGGATTTAGACTTCAGAAAAATATAAAATTCCCCTAGGTCAGCCTGCCAATCCCACCTTAGGCAAAAAAATTTATAGGTCCATTATTGGGCACAATTTTATAGGAGGATGGAAAGTGACCTCAGTGCTTTCAGTAGGATAAGAGTTAGTGAACTTTTTGAATATTCATAGAATGGAGAATAAATTTATGAATATTCATAGAATTGGGGAAAAAAGTATATGGTTTAATTGATTGATCATTTCAGAGAATTTCTTCAAATATCATTAGAAGGATGTCAAGTGAAGCACGGACAGACATTCATCAAGTGTACTATGAACAGTCTGGTAGCAAGAATGGGAACCCAGTCATGTTCCTGTGAGGAATCTACTTTGGAGCATAGCATTTTTCTTTTCAACAAATATTTAAACTATTCCAAATTTATGTTTACGAATATGCTATACTTTACCAAAGATCTTTATATTTGATTGTCTTCTTTCTAAAAGTGAATTAAAAACAGCAGCATTATACCATTACCTTTGACAACTTAACCCTTTCCCTCATAGAGGAAACCATGAAAAGACCTATGCGAACAGCATAAAACCAGATCAGCCTGCGAGTAACTCACAGGCTGATCAGGTTTTATGCTGTTCGCTGCTCCTCATTGGTCTGGAAATGAGGATTTTACAATTAAATTTGGTGAGGTTTAACTGTGGTTTTCTGCAGATCAGGCTTTATATGGTACCTATTGAGTGCATCAAAATGAGTCTATATGAGGGAAAGGGTTAATGATGCTGCTAAGAATTATATTTTAAACTAAATTTTATGTGGACTGGGATACAATATCTCACAATTTATTCATGTACATATCCTTTTTGACGGTTCATTGAGTGAATCAGCACTTTGTGTGTGGGTAGGCCATGCAAATTTCTTGCCCCTCCCCCCCCACACACACACAAAAAGATAGGGGTGAAATCCACAATGTTAGATCTGCAGACATATCTGTTCCTAGCACCTTTAGAGACCAGTTTAATGCACAATAGGATATGGCAATAAGATTTTGTATGCCATGGATTTTACACAAAGTTTTATTTGTGCCCCTAACATCAAAAGGATTCTCTCTGCATTGGGGTACCAAAATTAGGAAAAATTGCAAATGTACCTTCAATTTAAAAAAATCTGTGGAAGCACTGAAGATAAGATTGTATAACTGACAATCATTAATTTTCCAATGGTGTTAAAAAATGGTTTAAAACATCAATAAAATAAACCGTATTCCTGTGATACTATCAATAGGACATGAAAACTAGACACTCCTGGTGTACACAACTCAGTTCTATAAAATATTTTTTGTTATGATCAGTCATGGAGGACCAGGAGGCGGGACCAGTCCGAGAGATCGGACATTTTTCGACCCTGCAGTTTATCGTGTCATCCTCATGGACCAACGCGGTGCTGGAAAATCTAAACCAGAAGCAGAATTGAAGGTAAATAATTATTTTACATTCATGTTCAGATCCAGAGGGGATCTCTGTCTCTCTTTCCCCCTTCCCCCCTATTTAGAAAACAAGGTACTCCCTATTTAATTCTAGATTCAGAAGGGGCTGAGGGCAGGGGTTCAGGGGAGTCGGGATGTGGGAGAAAAAGCTGAGAGTTCCAACTTGAGGCTCCTTGCCTCCACTGCATTATAAGGTTTGGACCCTCTCTGAAATCAATTTCTATCATTTATTGAAAAATGCATTTGATTTACATTCAAATTTAAGTCAAAAACACATGGCACTTTTTATTTCGTTTTTTATTTTTTGTTTCCATTTACACTGATCATGTTGATATATTATCTGCTTGGTTTAATTGGTAATTGTATATTGTTTAGCTATCTCAGTAGCTTGCAATACATTGTGTATTTATTGTCTAAATACAATATCAAGGGAACATATTTTCTTCTCTCTTGCAAAAAATATAATACTTACTTAGAGATTTATTCAAATACATCAGTTCCACCCATGCCGGGGACAATATGAACATCAACACAAGTGTCACATAGAAGGCTTTCACAAGCAGTATTGCTTTTTGTCCAAATAACTTTTTTCATTAAGGAAGACAATTTTCTCTCTTTCTTTCACTATGGCATCATAATTAGAGCCTGTCACCATAGTAACAACACGGTTGTTACAGGAGAACACCACATGGCACCTGGTATCCGACATTGAAAAACTGCGGGAACATCTCGGCATCGACAAGTGGGTCGTGTTTGGTGGCAGCTGGGGATCCACCCTTTCCTTGACATATGCCCAGACACACCCAGACAGGGTGAAGGCCCTCATCCTGCGTGGAATCTTCACTCTCCGGAGGTACTTAGGTTTTGTAGTATATGAATGACCTATCAAGGAAATGATGTACACAATCAATATTAAACCAGATTAGCTTGCAAGAAACTTCAAATAAATGTTTAACTCTTTACCTAATGAATATTCATGCACACAATTATGATTTGATAAATATACAGAGGAATTAATTTACTGAATTTTAAATTGTATATATAACAATGGATTTTTCTTTGCCGTGCAGACTGTGTAGAATCTGAGATACAATATAGTAAGAGCAAATAGAAGGAGACTGTGATTTGACAACTCCTTCTGGGTCCTCGCTGTTTGTGATTTGGTTGATAAAAACATTTTTGCAACTTTCATGTTACAATGACTTTTTTGTCATTTCAATCAAGTCAGATTCATCACTTTTTTCAAACAGTGCATGTTCACTTTGCAGTTTTCTGTTATAATTTCAATTATGCAAATGTCAATCATATAATTAGAAACAGATGCAATTAATTATTTTTGTTGTTACTAGTATATTTCATAAGTAAATGCTAATCATATTGAATTTCATGGAAATGCTCAAAGGAAAATGTTTTTTTTTGTTTTGTTTTTTTGTTTTCAAGCTTTCTATTTAAGGACAGAGGAACATGAGTACATTATAATAATCATCTTGCTATCATTTAATTTAAGTACATGTATATCTATACACATTGTTAAGCGCAAGTTGTAATAAATGCACTTACATGTATCACAATAATCTGGTATCACTGTGTCAGATTGTCATCAGATTTATTTTGTGATAAAGGTGAATCTGATGTTGTTCCAGACGAGAGCTGATCTGGTTTTACCAGGAAGGAGCAAGTATGATGTTCCCAGATGCCTGGGAGGAATATGTAAAACCTATACCTGAGGTAGGTATCTCTCAAAATGTGGGACATTTCTAAATAAGGATATTTTAATTGTAACTTTTGGTCATTCCCTGTTTGTTTGTTGGATATAACGACCCACCGACAGTGTTTCAGTCATTTGGAGACAATGTCTTCTTGAGACAGATATTGTGCTGCCACACTGCAGTATCACGCCGTAGACATGTGACATGTACCCAGTCACATTATCCTGACACCGGGCCAACCAGTCCTGCAACTTCCCTTATATGCTGAGCGCCAAGCAAGTGAGCTATAACAGTACCATTTTTACGACTTTGGTATGTCGCGGCCGGGGATCAAACCCACGACCTCCCGCTCCCAAGGCAGACGCTCTAACCACTCAGCCACCGGGGACAGTGTATTTGGTCAATCCCTGCTTGGCACTCAGCACATAAACAGGATAGTTCCAGGACTGGGTGACCTGCTATCAGGATAATGTGACTGGGTGTGGAATCACGCTACATGTCTACAGCATGATACTGCAGTGTTGCAGCACTATATCTGTCTCAAGTAGAAAAACCAGTAGCCTCCAAATGACTGAAATACTGTTGGTGGGCCATTGGACCCAAGAAACAAACAAAATTCAAATCAAAGTTATTCCCCTATTTAATCATATAGAGGGAATAACAGTGCCACACACTCGTTCAGGTGATTGGTTTTCAAAGGGTAAATGATATAATTATCTTTCCTTTAATTATTTGGTCCTAATTACAGAAGACTAACATATGATATTTGCCTGTTGTACTTTTCTTTTCATATTATTAATAAAATATTAAAGAAACAAAATAATTGTTTAGAAATAAAAAAAAACACTTAACTAAAATTCAAAATGTTATTTCAGATGTTAAATCTAAAAATTAATATATCAAAACTATACTTGAGAAAATTAATGAAGAAATTTACAGCAATTGCATTATAAAATGATTTTGAAAGACATTGCAATATGTTTTGATTCGATAGGTTGAGCGGTTTGACCTCATGAGTGCATACTACCGGCGGCTGACAGGGGAGGACCGTGCCATGCAGCTCGAGTGTGCGAAAGCCTGGAGCAAGTGGGAGATGGCTACTTCCCGGCTGTATGTTGACCCAGCCTACATGGCTCGGGCCGACGCTGACATCTGGGCCCTGCAGTTTGCCAGGATTGAGTGGTAAGCTGAGAACCAATTGCAGGGTTTACCATGACACACATTGTTGTCCATTTTGACCCTCATATTTTATAAATGACCCCCAAATATTCTTAATTTATCTCTCTTTGTACTAAGTGGTCATTTGAGACCCATTTTGAAGATTATGTGCAAAACTAATCTATCAGCCTCTTTATCTATATGTAATTACATAGTTTTTCACCAAAACCTCAATTTTTTCATTTTTTTTTTTTTTTTGAGATTTTTTTATTAGTGTGTGTGTGGGGGGGGGTTAAAATTGAAGGAAAACCCTGCAGTTGTTGTAACTACTTGAATAAGCTTTTCTTTTTTTTTTTTATTTCATGCTAGACCGTTGTCAAGATAGGTCAAACTGAAGTGTGTTTCAGTCTAAACAGGTTACCATGTAGATGGTGTTACACTCTTATCTTCACGGTACTGATGAAGGGGAGCAGTTTGAAACTGGGTCAGCCCTTAAGTACTTGCAGGCTGATCTGGGTTTGCAATGGTTGTAAAGGCCATTTTTCTGACATTTTCCTTGTGTTGAAGAGATGTAAAAAATGATTGTCCATACATGTTTTGTTTTTAACTTTATTTAAGTTAATTATTGTCCTGACTATTTTAGCATATTTACTTTTTAGTTTGTGAATGGTGAATTGTAAATGATATAGTAACTTATGCCTTCCTGGAATGTAGCATTTCTAGGGGACACAACCTACACCAGTATTTCTGTAAATCTAGAGTTACAGAACATGGATTTTCCTAACAAGAGGTCAACACCAAGGTATTGGCTGAAATTTGAAATGAGCCTTCACACCTGCATGTGTTAGTTGAGAACTAACTGTCCAGGCTTCAAACTGAAGACCCTAACATTCGATATTGCTCAGTGCTGTATCCTGACAAATTCACATTATGCTATTGTATTAGTGTCAAAAATGCCTTTTTTTTCCAAAGATATTTTCGTATGTGATCAATTATTAGAGGTGAGGAACATTATGTAAACATCAGTTAATTCATGTCTTTCATGTCAAGATTGTGACATGTAAAGATATTAATTTATATGTATATGTTGACATATAATCAGACAGAAACAAAGTTGTGTGTTTACATCATACTTGCATATATCACTACCTAACAGTGACATTACTGATTAGATCAGTGTCTTTGTGAAAATAGCTCATGTTACAAATTAAAAAGTTATTTAAAATGAAGTTCTTAATTTTATGAGTGCAATTTGAGACTCGTAACTTTCACTTTTTTCTTCCTCATTTTATCTATGGCCAATTCAAATATTCTAATGGGCAAATAAAAAGGTCCAGTACTTCTAGGTTGCTCACAGGTGCGCCTGTAGAAAAAAGTAAAAGTTGTTTGTTCAGGTTTTGAGAATGGCAATGAATGGAAATATCCTGCACCAAATTAAGCTTTCAAGATCGAAGGTACCCGGTACGTTGCTACCCATTAAAAAAAAAAAAATCAATGACCTTTTACATAATATAAGGTCATTGATTTTTTTTTTTAAGGGCAGCAACCTACTGGGTACCTTTGTTCAAAATGCACTCAAATCCTAAATGATACTGTCATTCATCATTTTTTCCCCTAATATTCATGTTTTCACTCTATACCAGTACATGTTAAAAATAACACAGATTAGGCAGACTAGAAATATAATCAACAAAATTGTGAGAACTTACTGCAGCGTTATTGTTTTTTTTTCAATCTGCTTAAGCTTGACAGCTCAAGATCATTGTCAGTCATCTTCCTCATCATGCAGAACTCCAAACATCTTTGTTACAGAGGCTCATAGAGAGGTATTTGGGTAACTAAAGCATCTCAACAGAGAGCCATATCAAATCACAAGGGGTGTCGAGGGCACTGTTAAACCAGTATTTTGCTGACATTAAATTTTGATGCTTTTGTACAAAAGGAATTTTGCAGATACCATTATCTGGGGATTCATATTCTGAAAAATATGAGGTCTATTAAATGAATTGGGTCGGGGGGGTGGGGATAGATATTCGTAGATATAACCCTCCATGAAATCAAGGAAAATTAGTGTCCCATGAAAATTAATGACCATACTGTATGCAGGGCACGCATGAAATTTAAGCCCAAGAGGTCAAGATATTTGATATTTGGTCATCAAGAAAGGTCAAGTTTCTGGCAACATCCAGAATCAAAAAACCCAAATCAACATGCTGGGGAGATGGTTTGATGCCAGCCTGAAATATTTAGGCAATGTCTTTTTATTCTACACATATACACACACACAACATGCACACCATAGAAAGCAAGATTAAAGCAAGTATCATTTAGTTCAGTTTCACATTTTGTTGGTTTTGTGTATGCTTTTTTATTTGTTTGTGTTCGGAAAGATTTATAGTTGACTTGGTTTGGCTGTATTGTGCATGTTAACCCTTTCCCTCATATAGACTCATTTTGATGCACTCAATAGGTACCACATAAAGCCTGATCTGCAGAAAACCACAGTTAAACCTTACCAAATTTAATAACAAAATCCTCATTTCCAGACCACTGAGGAGCAGCAAACAGCATAAAACCTGATCAGCCTGCAAGTTATTTGAAGGCTGATCTGGTTTTATGCTGTTCGCATAGGTCTTTTCATGGTTTCTTCTATGAGGGAAAGGGTTAAGCTACTCCAGCAGAATTGCACATTATTGAAACAGCGGCAGACATATTCTGCTTAACCTACTGACTGCCTTCTCAGACCTGTAATAACAAAATTGGACCATGAGATTTTCCTCCTATTTATTTTTTTTTTTTTTTAAAAATAAATAAAAATTTTGTGCAATATTTTGCATCTATCATAAAATCGTGCATTTTTATCCTCGCCAAAGGCGGCAGGAGATATGGTTATAGTCTCCATCCGTTTGTCATCCTTCTGTCCCAAATGTTTGTCCAGAGCATAACTCAAAAAGTATTTGAGGTATCAACTTGATACTTCATAGGTGAATAGATCTCATTGAGGAGGAGGAGTGCAGTGCACAAGAATGATAACTCTACCCTTCATAATATTTGAGTTATCGCCCTTTGTTATTTTTCAGGCTTAATTTTTGTCACAGAGACCTTAACATTTTACCTGTAGACCTCAAAATAGGGGAATTAGTAGGTCTTCACGTGAGTTTCATATATATAATCTCTTTAAACATCAGTCTTCAAAGTTCAATACCAAATTCTTTTTAGAAAAAAATGAATTATTCTACTCTCCAACACATTTTCTAACAAGCAAACATTGGGCAGGGGATGGCCATGTCAACATGGCTCTTGTTATCTCTGGTTATTGCTTCAATTGCTTTAAAATTCAATCAAAGGAAGATGATAAAGACTCTTCAAGTGACAGACAATATCAGTTTGATGTAGATGTATGTATTACAAGGCCATCTTTTTCCCCTTTTTATGTAGCAAGTGGTGGCGTTTATTGTGTACAAGAAAAGATTCATATTTAGGTTTCCTTTTCAAAACTTAATAATTTTAGAATGCTGTCTTAGTATAGATGCTTACAGTGCCTTTTGCTTTTAGTGTTAGACTGTCACCTGTTACAAGAATATATACTGGCTAAAGAGGAAGGTATCAATTATTTATAGTTTAACTCTTTACCTTATGTAGATGTGTTTTGGTGTCTAAGCAAACTGAGCAGATGATCAGACAACTGTAGGAAGGAAAAAGCTATCTAATCAGGGTCTTCTCTGTTTGCTGATACAATATTGTTGCTCACATTCGTACAGTCTGCTTGTCATAGAAAAATCCACTGTCTCATAAACCATTTATGGTAAAGTTCAGTCAATTAATATTCATTTATTCATAAATGTGCACACTAATATTCATGAGGTAAAGGGTTAACATGTTTATAGTGAGGCATATATTGATCAATGTTTGATACTTCCAGTACTTTGATTATTGATAAATGACTCAGTGTATGGCTTGGTAATGACAATATTAACGCGTTGATTAAAAAATGATTTTCATTTTTAGCTCGGCTGTCTTTCAAAGGAAATCGAGTTATTGTCATCACTCTGGTGTCGTTATCGTTGGTGGCGTAGTCGTCATGAAAAACTTTAAACTTAGCCATAACAGAGGATCGTTGGCATCCGCATGGAATGCTTCTGTTTATGATTTGTGCTATGAATGATGTTTTTGTTTTGTTTGATTGTGTGATGTTTTTGGAAAATGCAAATATAAGAAAACATCAGTTTCTCACTTGGGAAATAGGTTTGTACCCCAAATACAGCATTTATTATAATTTCATGTAGTTTGTTCTGTATTCTAATTGGACACATAACACTTACTCAAAACTATTGTTCTAAATTTGCAACAACTAGATCAGTTGCTTTTTTCTGCAATATCTTTTCTCAAGACTTAAGATGGTTTAGGCCCAGAATATGATAAATATTGGTCCACCCATTACGTTAAATAATTTTCTTGTTTCTGCATCTCCTCACTCAGTACACTGTACATGTATATCTGTTGATTTAGAATTGAATTTATTATTATGATATTGCATGCTTGAATTGTTTAATATATGGAATTATATTTTGACCAATGAGATTGCAGTATATTTAAAAATTTTCAATCGGTTTAACTCGTTAAACCACTTGGTTTAATGGGTAACCGAGTATATACGACCAATCTTTGTGCTTGCGTGTAGAGATGGACTTGGATAGTAACGTCAAAACATATTCCATACATTAAGTAGGTTAATGTTTGTAATCGAGGGTTTAACAAGTTGAAACCGCGCGTCGGCTGTGCTGAGCTTGAGCGGTTTAATTTGTTAAACCCTCGATAACAAACATTAACCTATACATAATGAATCTTATTTATATATATATTTTTTTTTTTTATTTACTTGACCATAAGTTGAATGATAAAATTTTTTTATTTTTAATTATTTATTCAATGTATGTGTACATTAACTTAAAATGTTTGCATGTACATGTATATATGTTTTTCATGTTTTGTAGCCTCATGGTTCGCAAGGGTCTTTAACCTTCTGGTTGAAGTAATCTGTATATAATTTTTTGATGTTTATACGCACATTTCAGCCATTACTTTGTAAACGGTGGTTTCTTCGAGACAGACGGACAGCTACTGGCCAATGTGGATAAGATCCGGAAGATTCCCACTACCATCGTCCAGGGTCGCTATGACATGGTCTGTCCCATGGACACAGCATGGAAGCTACACAAGGTGCGTCCAGATTTTTTGTCTCCTTTTTCTGTATATTGATTTTTTTTTTTTGTTGTTAATTGAATATTAATTTACTAAACCAGTGTCAAAACTTTCCTCAGAATAAGTAAATGAAAATATATTTCTCGATGTAATTT
The DNA here is from genome assembly GCA_021229015.1 of Solen grandis. Taxonomy (NCBI): domain Eukaryota; kingdom Metazoa; phylum Mollusca; class Bivalvia; order Adapedonta; family Solenidae; genus Solen; species Solen grandis. Next base: position 13,105,502 of record CM037777.1, on the reverse strand, counting down.
AGGTTGCATGTTTTGAAATATTTATTTTTAAAAAGAAATTGAAATGTCAAAGTGCTGAAAGTCTTTAACTCTTTGTTGTTTAATTTCTTTTTCCAAAGTGTTCATAAGTTTAAAGCCTGAGCTGAATGCAAGGTAACCTTTGTTTATTGTAACACATGTGATTTCAAATAAAGGCCATAATTGTAGTCCAACACATATCGTAAAGTATACCGGTATTGTAAAGTATATGTTTCAATTAACCCTTTCCCTCATGGAGGAAACCATGAAAAGACCTATGCGAACAACATAAAACCAGATCAGCCTTCGAGTACTTCGCAGGCTGATCAGGTTTTATGCTGTTCGCTGCTCCTCAGTGGTCTGGAAATGAGGACTTTAAATTTAGTAGGGTTTAACTGTGGTTTTCTGCAGATCAGGCTTTATGTGGTACCTTTTGAGTGCATCAAAATGAGTCTATATGAGGGAAAGGGTTAACAAGTTAAGCATATTTTTTATTTCCTGCTGATATAACATATTTTTTAACACAATCATGAATAAAACTTTCCTTGTTCCTTGAGCCAGGAAAAGTAGGGTAAAGCTATACGTGTGTACTGGTGTGTACTGGCTAACATGATTAGAGTACCATATCAGGCGTGCGTTCAATATGCCAAATCCTTTGCAAACATTCGCTTCCAGACAGCTATGAATCTGTCTTAGTATCATAAACTACAAATGTTCATGTATAGGTGCACTTGAACAGCATGGTATATGGTCATAACACAACTTCATAGCTGACTATAAAAGAATGTTTGCAGAGGGGGCTACCGGGAGTCGGGATTCCACCCCCCCCCCCCCAAAAAAAAAAGGTTTATATGCCTTAAATATGCATAAAAGAGTAAAGAGTGGGGAAAGGGGTATGACCCCCCCCCCCCCCCCCCCCCACCCCCCCCCACACACAGGTACGTCAATTCACAGTTACGCCCCCCCCCCCCCCCACCCACCCTTTCTGTGATTTTCAGGGGTGATTTGCACCACACACACACCCCATCCTAGTTATACCCCCGAAACAAAGTTTGGGGGGGTATATAGGCCTTACAGAGTTACCTTCCGGAGCATAACTTAAAACCACAAGTTGGAATTCAATACAACTTCATGCAATGATCAAGCACATGGAGAGGAAGTGCAGTGCACAAGAACCATAACTCCATCTTGACTTATTATGGAGTTATTGCCCTTTGTTACTTTTCCTTGTCCGGAGCATAACTTGAAAAGTACAAGTTTGATTTCAAAACAATTTCATACAATGGTCAACCACAATGAGAGGAAGTGCAGTGCACAAGAACCATAACTCTATCTAGAGTAATTACAGAGTTATTGCCCTTTGTATTTTTTCCTTGTCCGGAGTATAACTTGTAAACTACTGGTTGGATTTCAAAACAATTTCATACAATGGTCAACCACACTATGAGGAAGTGCAGTGCACAAGAACCATAACTCTATCTAGAGTAATTACAGAGTTATTTCCCTTTGTTACTTTTCCTTGTTTTTCTTGTCCTGAACATAACTCGAATATTATACATGGTATATACTTGAAACTTAAAATGTAAACAGATGGCGACTAGGAGAAGTGCAGTGTCCAAGAACTGTAACCTTATATTTTTAAACTACTGTGACAAACAACCATTATTGACTCTCTATCAACTTTAAATAAAAACTTAACTTATTAATATCACAACCAATATACTATGTATACAGGTTCTTATCTATGCTCTGCCTGAAGTCTGGCTTCTCCTGCATTAAAGTATTTTGCGGGGGTATTAATCACCTTCAGTGATAGCTCTAGTTGGAACTAGGCATGGTAATTATCCCTGTCGGACCCCCACCCCACCCCACCCCCGAGACAAATTGCTGGATCCGCGAATGTTTGTCATACAGAAGTTGCAATCATATCATATATTCCCTGTTGTCCTTTGCCTTGGCATACGAAAGCCATTAAAACGTTTATGGAATATTGACATTGCATATACACATGTAGGTGTAGTTCTTGGACTGATGTCTAGAATGATCTTGTCCAAAATGCAAAGGAATAGTTTAGTTAGACCAAGTAAATATGATATTTAACCATTATTCTTTTTGTACCACCTGAAGAGAAGACACATTGGGATCACTTTTCGTTTTCTGTCTGTCCGTCCGTGCGTCTGTCTGTCCGTCACACTTTTCGGTCAGCTTTAACAGAATATTCTTGTATTTGTTCCCAGGCATTTCCTGAAGCCGACTTTCACGTAGTTCCAGACGCAGGCCATAGCAACAAGGAGCCTGGTATACAGACGCAACTCCTGGCGGCCTGTGAAAAGTACAAACATTTGTAAACCAGTCTGGATGTGATGTGGCGCTTGCAATATGTCAGCGTGTAAATCAAATGATTATGTATGAGTGATTTGAACTACTGAGGTGGTTGTTTGTATTTATTTATAAGCAGGTGCAATTTTTTTCATCTAATTTTCGTTTGTTGTTTCGACAGATATATTTATATAGATCTACATTTACTTAGACCAAGAATTTTTTTGTTGTTTACTGGTCCAGGTTTGTTGAACTTTTCAATAGATCTAGTTCTTGCACCATTTAGAATTTTCAGCCATGAACACAGTGACTAACATCCTACCTTGTGTGTTTTATTGTGCTATCGAAACCAACAGTGTATTATATTGGCAGTGTTGACATTTCACTCAGGGAAAATAACTATATAGTTCCTTGTTGCACTATTACTATGAGATATTTCCCTGTTTTGCATTTGCCTTCCTACCATTGTTTTGCACATACACTATATAACAAACTATGTATGCCAATTCTTGTACAGGTCTTTTACATGTGAAATAAAACTGGTTATACTGAAAGTGGTTAAGTTTTATTTTATAATATTATTAAATGTCTCTCATGAAACTTATCCGATACGTTCTTTATAACCTGACAATGCAACATATAATTGTCACTGCTAATTAATTAAATATCGAAAATTTCTTTGAACCTACGCGGTGCCTCCGTGGCCGAGAGGGTAAAGTTGCTGACTTTAACGCTCACTCAGCATCTCACCACGTGGGATCGAATCCCGGCAGGGTCATTCGGACTTTCATGTGAGGAAGCCTTCCAGCTGGCTTGCGGTAGGTCGGTGGTTCTACCCGGATGCCTCCGTGCAATCGGGGTCTCCCTCCACCTGTAATTAGCTGGACGTCGCTATATGACTGGAATACTGTCGAAGCGACGGTAAACTCAAATAGTCAAGTCAAGTCTTGAACATACGCCATTGTATCACAAGCCAATAGATAAAAGGACAACGGTGCCACAAGCAAGAATACCTTATTCCTTCATTAAAAGCCTTTGCATATGATCTTTTTTCACATTTCATATTCATTATTGTGATATTTCATATTTCTTGACATAATCCTATTTGACGAAATCGACAGTTGGCATCATATACACCGATTTCGTCTGTTATTTTGGACTATGCCTATGAGAGTGCTGTAAAATACTTTCCCAGACTGCTCGCCCATTTTATGTTATCATCGGAAGGCGACAGGAAAATATCTATTGAAGACGCCTAACAAGCAATAAATCAATACCTACTATTGGTTCAGCATATGTAGACTTCTCGTTAAGACCGATGGCCGAGTAGATAGAATAACTACCAAAAACTGGGAGTACGGGGGCTAGAACCTCGGTGGCGACATTAAAAAGCAAGTGGCATGATACCACACCCAGTCACAATATCCTGACACCGGTCCAAGCAGTGCTAGAACTACCCTTATATGCTGTGCGCAAAGCAAGGGACCTGTAGTCGACCTCCAGGTTCCGGGACGGACGCTCTAGTCACTCGGCCACAGGGAACAGTGTTTAGTCCCCTACCGGTGTTTACATCGGAGGGGACTGGACTATAGGTTTGCCCTCTGTCTGTCTGTCTGTCTGTCCGTCCGCCTGGCTGTATTCTGGATCCCGCGATAACTTAAAAACCGTTTAAGATAATATTTTGAAAATTGGTATATGAATAGATGGCGGTATGGAGATTCTGCATGTCACTTTTTTTCTTGGACCACAATTCTGGTTGCTATGGTAACGGAAAAATTATGCACCTCACCGGTAGGGGACACATGTGTTGCATGCTGCACCAGTTACTTGTTCAATACTGGACTGCATATTAATGAAAAAGACACCAGATATTCAACAAATTATTCATACATCCACTCACACTGCAAATAATCAAAAGAAAAAAAGCGAGTGAGGAGAATTATTAATTAACCCTTTCCCTCATATAGACTCATTTTGACGCACTCAATAGGTACCACATAAAGCCTGATCTGCAGAAAACCACAGTTAAACCTTACCAAATTTCATTACAAAATCTTCATTTCCAGACCACTGAGGAGCAGCGAACAGCATAAAACCCGAGTAACTCGCAGGCTGATCTGGTTTTATGCTGTTCGCATAGGTCTTTTCATGGTGTCCTCTATGAGGGAAAGGGTTAAAAAAAATGTCTACATTGTGGATTCGAAACTGCAATGAATTTTAATATATGATGCATTGCAAATCATGCTGGCATTGAAGTCGTAATAATTCACGGAAATTAACGAGGAACATCACGGAGATAAAACAGTATCGGGTCAGTATTGCTAGACAATATCGGAGGTCATAACCTGACCAGTAAAACCAAAATATCCCATGTCCCATTACAAAAAAGTCGTAATTGCAACCGAAAGTATTCAAACTCAATGGATAATCCAGAAACTAAACACAGTATGCCCGGCGGTGAGCGTCCGTGCAACAGCCGCATTGCACTGATCAAAATGATATCATTTTATTTTTTATTTTTTTGTATACTCATTTTAAACATTTATATAAAGTATCAATAAGAATGGGGTATTTACGGGTATGCAGACAACAAAACTCATTTTCGATATCCTTTTTTATAACATAATAAGAATCTATATTTAGTTTACATAAGTTTTTCAACATCATTGAAGACGCGATTCTCCCGGAAAAAAAATGATGTATGTAAATTAATGAACAATTTATTGTTATAATATACTTTTTTATTTCTATATTTACATTCTTTGTTTGTTTATCACATATTATGCATTTTTTATAAAAGGGAGTGAGTTGATCTGAGCATGAGACTGTATGCACATATTTTCATTGACGTAAGCAGCATCTTTATTATATTGGTATACGGGGTACGTTAACGTTGTATCCAAGTGACGTCGTGACGTCACGAACATAATCGCGTAGCAACTTTTTGTGTTACAACTAATAATGGATCCAGCACCGAGCGTAAAATCACAAATCCGGACAAATATGCCCAATATTTTGGATAGAATACGCACACTGAGTTGCTGTGGAGCTAAGAAGCCCGAGACACTGCAAGACCCAAAGCCAAAACCCCGTCGTATTGTATCAAGGATATTTGGCGAGAATAACAATGGCGTTCCCAAGGGCGGTGGTGATATTGGCCCCATGGCATCTTCCTCTGGCGTCAGTACTTCCAGAAAACCTGCCAAGAAATGGTTCTCTTTCCAGAAAAAGCAGAAAGACGCCAAGTGGGCCACCAGAACTGTGGAACAGGAAACAAAGGCAGAATTTGACGGGCATATTGTGTACGGGGCAGATTCGGAAGGTAACATTTCTCATTTACACCTACACTTGTAAGAAATTAAAAATACCCTAAGCTGTTTAGCGTAAAAAAGGAATACTGATAATGACGTTTTCACACATTATGTAAAGGTGACTTTTTCAGGTTGTAAATATCTATTTTATTAACTTTACAACTAAGTGTTGGCTTGAATTTTGTCTAACTCGGAAACCATTTAATAAACATCAAAATAAATAAATCAGAGGTGAGGAGTACAAGATCCGTCTGCGAAAGAAAAAGTGACATATGTCTATAAAATTGTATATAACTAAATAAAAGCCTTGCATGTTCTAAATACACTTGAGCATGATTCATATATATTCATACAAATTAGGAAAATGGCCATGAAACAAAATCATATATATATAGAGAGAGAGAGAGAGAGAGAGAGAGAGGGGAGAGAGAGAGATCCCATAGTTCAAATCAAAGATATATACTAAGATTCATTCTTTGTGGATACTTGGAATCACCTCTCTGAGAATGCTATGCTTTTCTGTCCAATAGTGACATTTTAAACGGTTTTAAAGAATCATCGTCAAAAGACCATTTCACTCTGAAATGAGACGTAAGTCCTACGTAAATCAACGAGCACTTTCTGCATGCTGGTGTATATAATTCCACACAATAAAAACAAACATTAGAGATATATCCCCAGTCAGCGAGTTATACCGTGTATTGAAATAGTCTACAGAGCAGCGGGTGCACAAATTGGCGGGTGGTTCGAAGCACGAAAGGCACTGAGCGACTCAGCGAGGTTAAAACCACCTTCTTCTCTCCTGTTTATTTCACTTTATACATAATTCATTATTCACGTTCATACAAAAATGAAGGGTACATATATGTCATATTTTTGTAAAATAAAGGATTGTGGTGAAAGCACTTCTCTCCAACCGAAATATAACTGGCGAAAATTAAAACATTACATATTATTCTTGTTTTGTCAAACAAAACACATATGTTCAACGTAAAGAATGAAAGATAATTTTTGGAAAGGGAAATGATGAAAATATGAAACAAAGTCATATAATATTGTTTCAACTGAAAAATAAATAAAAAAAAAAAAAAAAAAAAAAAAAAAATAAAAAAAATGAAATAGTAATAACTGGATACTTTTATCGTGACAAAAAAAAAATGTACTTGTATTTGAATTTGAGCGAGGCTGTGTTTCTTATGTAAATCTTTTAGGTATATCGAATAACACAGTCAAATATATTTCTCTTTTTTTAATTTATCATTTTTTTTTTTTAAAATTAAACTGATCTTCCTAAATAAGTTAACTGCTAGACATATTTCGCATATAATCGATTTATCATACAGAGGAGCTTGACGCATAATCATATAATGTGGACATGTAAAACATTACTTACTCTGTTAACCCTTTCCCTCATATAGACTCATTTTGACGCACTCAATAGGTACCACATAAAGCCTGATCTGCAGAAAACCACAGTTAAACCTTACCAAATTTAATTATAAAATCCTCATTTCCAGACCACTGAGGAGCAGCGATCAGCATAAAACTTGATCAGCCTGCGAGTTACTCGCAGGCTGATCTGGTTTTATGCTGTTCGCATAGGTCTTTTCATGGTTTCCTCTATGAGGGAAAGGGTTAAACACATAGGTTTTTCAGTGTTATATCAGTCAGATTGGAAGGTCGAAGATGCGTAATATTTTTAGAAGAGAATAGTATGAATATTCATGCATAATGTCAATCGTAATTATTCGGCCATATCCGTCGGTGTTCGTAGAAATGGGCGAGGTGTTCCGAAAGTTTATAAAGTGTAAATTTCATGATTACTATGAATGCCTGACACAAAATCCGGTTGGAATATGAATATTGATAATAAGAATTAAGAAAACTTCACGTTATTTGGGGATTTCAGAGCGCCTTAAAAACTAAGGCTTAATCGTGGGCATAACAACGGATATGAAACTAAGTCACTGTGAGTCAATTACGAGAGACAATGAGCACCAAGTTTACTATTTCTCTTTATTCCAGACGGTTCCTTACTCCCGGACGAGGGCGAATACAAGGGTTCGAGCCCCCTCGCCAAACCTGGCCACTATGACTGCCACTACTTCCGCCCTGATGAAATCAGCGTGAACACATATATCAGTCACGGCTCAATTTCCATCACCTCCCTCGACGAGGATGAAGAAGAAGAATTGTCTTCATTTTCCGTGTTCTTCCCCGCCTGTCGGACCGGAGAAATGTTAAATCCGTCCCCTGTTTCCATGGAGAGCGACATGACCATTGAGGGCATTGAGGACTGGGGTAAAGAAGAGGAGATAAAGGAATATGATTGGAGTGAGGAGATAAAACAGGAGGAGGAAATGAAGAGAAAGAGAGCGAAGGGATGGAGAAGGTTTTTTGGATGCTTTTGCTAAATTTACGATGGATTTTTGCGTTATGTACAACGATATCTTTGATTTTTTTTTTTCAAATGAATATTTTTGAATGATCAACATTTTGCTTCCGAAACACAATTATTTTATCTAATGCAGTCTAGAAACTGTTGACAATTCAATTGCATAACTATTTTATGATCATTTTTCATGGACAGTAAATGATCACATATAGCTGCCTTCTGAATAAATGAACTGATATTATAGAAAGTTTGACTAGATTTGGACATACCTGCTTAAAGTGACCCTTGCATAAATTGGAATTCTCGTCTATAGAGATGATACTTATTCTTATCAAGTTTCAGCTATTAAAAATATCAAATTGTGAATTACCTTCTGAACTGGTAGGCCACTAGACAAGAACAACAATGAAGATTTTTGTTAAATATCTGACATTTTACTGTTTTACAACTTCTCTGCTAGATACATTGAATCAGTTATGAGAAATTTTCACATGAGGACGTCAATGGTACTTATTCATTTGTATTTATGCTCGACAAAACTCTGTTAGAGCGAGGGACAAATTTCTACCTATTCGAGTGAAAGTGAAGGACACACTTGACTCATTCGAGTGAAAGTGAAGGACAAATTGTGAAGGACAAACTCACTATTCGAGGAAGGAAATCTACGTATAGGACAGAATTCTGCGTAATCGAGTGAAAGTGAAGGACAAAACTCTACGCATTCGAGAAGGGCATGTCTTTGGGTGAAGGACAAAACTCTACGTATTCGAGTGAAGGACATCGCCCTACGTATTCGAGTGAAGGACAAAACTCTTCGTATTCGAGGAAAGGAAATGTCCTTTGGTGAAGTACAAAATTCTACGCATTTGGGTGAAGGACAAAACTCTTAAATATTTGAAAGAGCAATTTTTAACACATAATGAAGAACAAGTATATGTGCAGGAAAAGATGAAATCAAGGCACTGGGTGTTAACATGTAAACAACTTAAGTACCCAGGGGATGAAAATAAAATAGGAGGCAAGCCGGAAGTCTGGTTCTATGTGAGGAAGGTTTGAAGTTGCCTAGATAACAATGACTTACAATTACTGATTCATAATTATGTTTACTGTATTGTCAGAACAAACTAAGTCTCATATACTGAAAACCATGCAGAGGAATTATTTTTATTATTAAAATTTGACATATTTTGGTAGATACTGTGCTTGTTTTCCTTGTTCCCATCGTAGATTCTACACCGAATGATTTATACAAAACTTATTTTTGGTCAAAGCTGACATTTTAACCCATCTCTTAGTTTTCACATATAATATACAAGCTTTGAGTAACTGTTCTATCAGCTAAACACTGTTACCACAAGGCAGCTTTTTAGCTCAGAATTAATTTCGAATAACACATTATTATCAACCATACTATGTAATAATAAACGCTCGCTTTGCTGTTTATGATTCCTTCATTGACTCAAAAGTGTTTGTTTGTTGGGTTTAACGTCCCACCGACAGTATTTCAGTCATTTGGAGACAATGTCTATTGGAGACAGATATAGTGCTGCCACACTGCAGTATCACGCCGTAGACATATGGCATGATATCACACCCAGACACCTGGCTAACAAGTCATGGAACTACTCTTATATGCTGAGCGCCAAGCAAGGGAGCTATAACAGTACCATTTTTTACGACTTTGGTATGTCGCGGCCGGGGATCGACCCCAGGACCTCGAAAGTGTTTAGTTTTTCTTGTTTAAATAGGAAGATTAAATTGTTATTTGTATATTGAAATCATGGATAAAGAATTGGTTGTGACGGACATAGAAAAACAACAAATAGTGGACTGTAACCAAAGAATAGACTGTGTCACAAATTTTCGTGTTTATTAAAAGAACGCCGTCATATACCGCATCACAGGAGTCCCGTAAACTGCATAATAAAAAACATAAGTTCGCCACCCAACCCACGTTTAGTTGAAAAACAAAAATTGTTGAGTTATTCCTGTAGAACGGCGCGAATTAAAATGCCATCGTTTATTTTTTGGTGCATTTTAGTCTTTATCGAGTAGGCTCACGAAATTTCTGCCATTCATTATTCCGATCATATAATTAAAGCTAACGTGGATTAGGTGGCGAAAAGGTGTTGCAATCCCTGTGTTTATTTATTTATTTTTTTTTTTTATTTTTTTTTATTTTTTTTTTTTTTTTTTGTTGCTTTTATTATTATTAAATACGTGGTTTATCTTTTATACTTATTCATTGATAGAAATTCAAACTTCTGTGACCCCATATTGACACCACGTGTTGAACATTAAGGGCCCGAAATTAAACCTGGCATATCTTCTTTATTCTTGGTGCTCAGCTTATTCATCGATATAGTTCAAGAACTGGTTGACCCAGTGTCAGGATTATGTGACTGAGTTTGGTATCATACCACTTGTCTAGGACACAATACCGCAGTTACACAGCACTACAAATCTAGTCTCGTTTATTTACACAATTGAATACAAACAAGCTAATCGTTCTTGTGCCTTGTATGTGTACGTTGACAACCATCGACCTTATTACTGTGTTTCTAAAAAAGGCTTAACCCTTTCCCGCATAGAGGAAACCATGAAAAGACCTATGCGAACAACATTAAACCAGATCAGGTTTTATGCTGTTCGCTGCTCCTCAGTGGTCTGGAAATGAGGATTTTATAATTAAATTTAGTAAGGTTTAACTGTGGTTTTCTGCAGATCAGGCTTTATGTGGTACCTATTGAGTGCGTCAAAATGAGTCTATATGAGGGAAAGGGTTAAGCAAATGACAAAGTTATAACCATAGTTTTATCATTAGTTTCCAATTATTGACGAACTTAAAGATCGTCATAAGTTATAGCTGAAATGCAGATTTCTTGGATCTATTTGGCTGAACTTTCAAATAAATACTGGATATGAAAACCCTTCCATTTTTGAAACATTAAAGCTATAAGACGATATCTGTGTAGGATGGGCAGTGAAACGGAATGCTCGCAACTGTTATAGATTTGGTCACCTGCTTGAACTCTAAACGCTGTACGCTAACTTAATAAAGCAACGTCGCTTAAATTACAGTCAGCTGTGAAGTTGCCTTAGTGTCATAAACCACGATGTTCACATTTACTTTTCTACAGCACGGTGTCATCATATAAGCCATGTCCTTTTGGATTGGGTCGTCATGGCTGTAGAAATTTACAGGAATCATACTTTACTAAAATGTAGGAACCACATGTACCTTAAAAATTGGCGCGCAGCTCTATAAACCGTCTTAGAAAGGACGTACAATTTATATATCGTAATATCAATACATAACCTCAATAACTTTACATCATACTAAGTCATAGCTCAACTAATAATGCCGGTATTTTCTTTTATATGAAGCCCCGCCAAACGAAAGTTTGGTGGTTGGCGGGGGGTGGGGGGGGGGGGGTATAAAGGGAGTCACTTTGTGGTTGGTCGAAACAAACCATATTCGTGCGCATGGCAAAATGATCACGTGATAAAAAAAAGTTTCATTATTCGATTGCATTTACAACAGCATAGAAAAATAAGTCCTATAATGTTTTCATGTCACAGGCGATTTTTATACCTTGATAGTATTTGTTTTTGACACAGCATTGATTTTTCAGCATTTTTGCTTCATTCTAGTATACTTATGTTGTAGAGATGTATACAATTGTTCGATCATATTTACACTATTGAGAGGTTATTCGGTTTTAAATCTAGGAGAACCTGGGTTGAAAACATAGTACTATAGCTGGTGTGACTGACGTCACGCACAACTAAAAATAATTCATGGTACTGACTTGAAACTTAAAATGTATACAGATGGCGACTAGGAGAAGTACAGTGTCCACGAACGGTAACTTTTCACTTTTAAACTACTGTGCCAAACAACCATAACTCTCTCTTTATACACTTTAAATAAAGACTTTACTTACTTATTTACTTACATGCTTAGACAAACGAGTTTAAAGGCGTGCTACATTAAAACAAATTTTGCTTCTGTGCAGAAGTATTGTTTATGTACCAACTACCAGCTACAAAAAATAAGCCTTTCGGATCCTCAATACTGGGAATTAATCAAAATCAGAAAGTGCGAATTTTGAGAAAACAGCTTAAATTTAAAGTCAGCTAAATTCAGAACTTTGGTTATTCAAATATTCCTGTTTTCTAAATGGAATACTTTTAAGGATATTTGTGACGATGTTGGCCTGTTCATGATCATCTTTTTCTGTATTGATCACAAGATCCATTTTAAAATGCCATTTCTTGCACACAAAACACACACACACACACACACACACACTTTTGTGAATTTTGCCAAATAATGACAAATTTGCCAAATCGTTGTACTCATTTTTAAGTCTCTTGTCTATCATTTTGACAAAACTATGCATAAAAATGATGGTCAGCTAACGCTTTTCTTTCAGGTACATAGCATTATATTAAGCATGTGTTTTCATGTGACTCTATGGGAAATAGCGGGTGGTGCTTAGCAAAGTTCTCAAGGACACACATTGAAAAGAATGTCGAATATTTCATTTCGAGTTTTTCAAACAATTTTAGATCGTTTAGAAATGTAATAACGCAATAGATTGTGCATGTTTTTGTTCTTCATGTTTATGTCCTGCTTTTATTTTATCACAAAAGAAAATACGAAAATAGTTTAATGGAGGGGGAACCTGTAATTTTTTAGTTTATTTTATCATTATTATTATTTTTATTTTGATATAGCAATTTTTTACATTAGGCGATTACAATTATTAAATTACAATAATTTAATTTGGTTAAAAAATATTTTAAACGATTGATTTTTTTTTTCTTTTCAATGATTTTTTTTTTCACGTTTGTTCACAGAAAATAGTATCGCAAGAGGCGAAGCCACAAGCAAAAACTCATAGCCCTGAATGTTTTATCATAGTTTATGGCCCCGTTATTTAAAGCAAATCGTTAGTCACAGATGGTCGGTAGAAATCAGAAAAAAAAACATGCTTCTACTCTAAGAAATTTATTCTTTTTTTATAAGTCTGTGCACAATACATTTTCTTTTTTTAATGGAAGATGTATATTTTTCATCTGAATTTATATCGATTGAACTTCGACGGTGATGCTACACCACTCCTAAGCATAAAAGTGTAGTAAATGTTTGTCTAGAGACTGAAGATTCTAGATACATCTTCATTTTGCATTTTCTATACAAGCACAATGTGGGACATTTAGATCGTTTTGACTCGGTATTCGATTTTTGGTTGTATTTTACAAATTTCATAAATAGCTACGTTCACAGGGTGTCATTAGTAAGTTATCAAACCAAAACTCAGTCGAAATTTGTTTACTTTTACCAGGTTTTAACCCTGCAGGGAATTTTGCCTTCCGCTTTCACTTTTATTGGTGTTTGTTAGTGATACAGTTATTTCAAATGATTAGGTAAAAGGTATACCATGTCAATTTAAGTGTTCACTATTTCTAGTTTTATTTATTGCCAAATAAACAAATTTTGCTATGCAGAAGAGTTTGTATACCTAAAAAAAAAAGAAATGGGAAAAATAATAAAACAATTTCCCTTAAATTTAAAGTATATTAATTTGATTAATACTGTTCTAAAGGATATTTTAGATATTGACGATGGCCATAATGGTTTTGTATTTTTAAAGTTTTGTATAATATTAGATGAATCATTGATTTTTTTATGGCCCCGGGCATATTGTTTTTTGTCTTAGTGTCTGTCACAAAACTTTAACTTTGACCATAGCATGAAAGTCCCTCCACATACAGCCACTTAGCTTGGAGCATGCACCTTGATAACTCTACTCGCCATGTGATCTTGACCTTCAAATGACCTTGACCCCACAAGGTCTAAGACCTCCGAGGGCATGGCGTTCATTCGAACGTAGCTTTTTGTAATTGGGTCTTAATTTATAAACAATCAAGATAGTCAAAATTAATATATGACTGACTATTTGAGATTACCGTCGCGTCGACAGTATTTCAGTCATATAGCGATGTCCAGCTAACTGTTGGGTTTAACGTCCCACCGACAATATTTCAGTAATTTGGAAACGACATCTACTGGAGACAGATATAGTGCTGCAATACTGCAGTATCACGCCGCAGACATGTGGCATGATATACCACACCCAGTCACATTATCCTGACACCGGGCCATCCAGACCTGGAAGTACCCTTATATGCTGAGCGCCAAGCAAGGGAGCTATAACAGTACCATTTTTTACGACTTTGGTATGTCGCGGCCGGGGATCGAACCCACAACCTCCCGCTCCCGAGGCGGACGCTTTAAGCACTCGACCACCGTGGACAGTCCCAGCTAATTACAGATGGAGGAAGACCCCGAATGCACAGAGGCATCCGGGTAGAACCACCGACTTAGCGCAAGCCAATCTCCAAGCAAAGTTGTCGTTCGTTCCTCACATAATATCTCTGCAATGGGCCCAATGACAAGAATCTTGTCAAAACAGAAAACACTTATTTAACGCGGATTTAAATGTATTTTACGGATCAAAAGTATAGAAACATTGAATAAATACTTTTTGAATCATCATAAAACTTGTGTAAAATATTAAATTCAGTTGTTATTATCGGGACTATTTTCTGCCTTATTTTGCTGATGGGAACAATCCTTATGCAAATGTAAATATTCACAGATTCAGCCGGATATCGTAATTTAAAGCCAGTTTTTTTTATTTTTATAATTTTAATGACCATTTCGATCAGGATCAGTGGTGCTTTTTATTTATATTTCACAGTTTAAGGAGCCCATCTTGTCTCCTTCAAATTAAATATTTGAACAACGGTCTGGGTGACGTCATATATTTGGAACTACTTTCTGAGCCTACCACAGAGGTGAATGTAATGTAAGCCGATGTGTAAGAGTGAGCACAAGCCAGCTGGAGGGCTTCCTCACATCCGAATGACCCTGCCGGGATTTAAAAATCCAAATGACCCTGCCGGGTGTTAAAGTCAGCGACTTTACCCTCTCGGCCACAGAGGTCCCATTAATGTTGAAAATTCCACAATATTTTTAAGTTGAAAATACAACTATATTTTAGAATATACTGCAATTTCATTAAGTGGATGCAAGTTGAAAGTTTTGTGAATGAGGTTAACGTTTTGCTTTTCAATGTGGTTTTGAAATCTCAAAATTAAGGTCTATTTTGAGACAAAGGTTTGGGTTTGTAAAGGATTGTTGTGGGCTTTCAAGAGATATGGACACATATAAAAGAAGTTAAGGTCATTTCAATTTCACAGCGACAGATTATATGGTGCTTAGCAAACTTTGAAAAGTATATTTCGGTCATTTATTGGTATGTTAATGAGACCGAGAGGGTCAATATCAAGATTCACAAATGGCATTAAAAATTTCGCATGCAACAATATCTGAAGTTTTCATTAAGTTCATGTAAAATGCTTTGTAAATATGAACATAAGTATTCATAACGAACATTGTGTTTGAAATATTAGATGGGAAGTTTTAGCTTTAAGAGTTTGGCAGGTTTGACAAGTATAACTTAACCCTTTCCCTCATAGAGGACACCATGAAAAGACCTATGCGAACAGCATAAAACCAGATCAGCCTGCGATTAACTCGCAGGCTGATCAGGTTTTATGCTGTTCGCTGCTCCTCAGTGGTCTGGAATTGAGGATTTTGTAATTAAATTTGGTAAGGTTTAACTGTGGTTTTCTGCAGATCAGGCTTTATGTGGTACCTACTGAGTGCGTCAAAATGAGTCTATATGAGGGAAAGGGTTAAGGTATATCCATTACAGAACATGAATTCTTCAGTATATGAAGTGTTAATGCGCGGCGTATGAAAGTATTGAGCTACGGAGTTGACTTGTTCATAAATGAGGCTTCAGATATTGAAACTTCAAAATATTTCATTGTATGACTAGTCTATTCTTAATACACACATTTTCATGCAAAATCTCTCTCGCTCTGTCATAACTTGTACTTTGAATTTTGGAAATATGCACGTTTAATACGATTCTTGTCTCCCTGCATTTGAATCGGGAGATAAACTGGATATTGTACACCTACAAGTACATTTGGGTTATGTAAAACAATCTTAACTAGTCGGGACTGTTAAACAATCACTGTTTATGAAAACAAACGAGTCGTACTTGAACAGAATATTTTATTCGCCGTTTTGAAACAAATGTAAATAGCATAAAGGAGTAATACAAAATCGTGAAAGAAAATTTCACTGTAATACTTCAGCACTTCTACGCAGTAGAAAGTAAGTGTAAAGTTTGGTCGATTAGAATCAAATAATTGGTCAAGTAAAGCAAGTAATACTAGTTTGATTTACAACTTTTGGATGGAATAATGTCCGAAAAGACTTAAGAATGCGTGATTAGTGAGGCAAGTCCTTTCACAGATGATTGTCTTGTTTAATATTCCTCGCCCTCATCTTCGCCTTCGCCCTCGACGGAGTCGACACCAACTTCCTCGTAGTCCTTCTCGAGGGCCGCCAGATCTTCACGAGCCTCGGAGAACTCTCCCTCCTCCATACCCTCTCCGACGTACCTGTTAAATATAAAAAGGTATACATTGAATTCTAAACTAACTTGAAATATACAGTGTACAACATACGACAACTACTAAGGAGCAATATTTATTGTTGGTTTGAAGAGCAATATACAGAACACATGTTCAGTAAAACAATTTATATTTATTGTGATAAGAAAGCGATAAAATATATGGCCTCGTATTTTAGAATACAGGTTTATTATTTAGTTTTATCAGTTCACTAAAAATTACGACCCAGTCCAGTATTGTAATCTCGCCGATTCAAATCCTATAGACTGAAGTTGATCTGATTTATTTGACACTAAACTTAAGTGAATGTATTTCTGCACACACACCCCCTCCACACACATAAATGGGTCTTTGGATCAAATTAATTTAGCCATGTATAACTTACCAGTGGACGAAAGCCCTCTTGGCGTACATCAGGTCAAACTTGTGGTCAAGACGGGCCCAAGCCTCGGCGATGGCGGTGGTGTTGCTCAACATGCACACGGCTCTCTGGACCTTGGCCAAGTCTCCACCTGGCACAACGGTTGGTGGCTGGTAGTTGATGCCCACCTTGAAGCCAGTTGGACACCAGTCGACAAACTGGATGGTTCTCTTGGTCTTGATGGTGGCGATAGCGGCGTTAACATCCTTGGGGACGACGTCACCACGGTACAACATACAGCAAGCCATGTACTTGCCGTGACGTGGGTCACATTTCACCATCTGGTTGGCTGGCTCGAAGCAAGCGTTGGTGATCTCGGCCACGGAGAGCTGTTCGTGGTAAGCTTTCTCGGCGGAGATAACTGGGGCGTAGGTGGCCAGAGGGAAATGGATACGTGGGTAGGGCACCAAGTTGGTCTGGAACTCGGTCAAATCCACGTTGAGTGCACCATCGAACCTAAGGGAGGCAGTGATGGAGGACACGATTTGACCAATCAGCCTGTTCAGGTTGGTGTAGGTGGGTCTCTCAATGTCCAGGTTACGTCTACAGATGTCGTAGATGGCCTCGTTGTCGACCATGAAGGCACAGTCTGAGTGCTCCAGGGTGGTGTGGGTCGTCAGGATGGAGTTGTAAGGCTCGACGACGGCGGTGGCAACCTGAGGTGCGGGGTAGATGGAGAATTCGAGCTTTGATTTCTTGCCATAGTCCACGCTGAGGCGTTCCATAAGGAGGGAGGTGAAACCAGAGCCAGTACCACCACCGAAGCTGTGGAAGATGAGGAATCCCTGGAGACCGGTACATTGGTCAGCCAACTTCCTGATTCTGTCAAGGACAAGGTCCACCAGTTCCTTACCGATGGTGTAGTGACCGCGGGCGTAGTTGTTGGCGGCGTCTTCCTTGCCAGTGATGAGCTGCTCGGGGTGGAACAGCTGGCGATAGGTTCCGGTCCTTACCTCGTCTGAAAAAAAGAAAAAAAGAAATCTGTTTACAATATGAATAGATTAGATACACGATTAGTAATAAATCTAAAATCAACTTTTTGAATAAAATTTTATCTTTCCGACACATAATTCAGCAAATTAACGTACCAACAACGGTTGGTTCCAGATCAATAAAGACGGCCCTGGGCACGTGTTTCCCGGCTCCGGTCTCGCTGAAGAAGGTATTGAAGGAGTCATCTCCACCCCCAATGGTCTTGTCACTTGGCATCTGGCCGTCGGGCTGGATCCCGTGTTCCAGACAGTACAGTTCCCAGCAGGCATTGCCCATCTGGACACCAGCCTGGCCGACGTGGACTGAGATGCATTCACGCTATAAATAGAAAAAATATCAAATCGTTTCGGATGGACAAAAAATCAATGTAATCAATAAGTGAAATTTAAATTAAGGGACAAGATCTGGTTTAAGTGGAGTTCCAAACTTTACCCAAGTAAGATAGCTGCCATAGTTTAATATTTATTTAGAATTCTGTCACTGCCATATCACTAGATTTCAGTCGTGAATACTGAATACAGCGCTGCGTTCATTATCGCTTGTATCAGACAATTATGGGCTAGGCATTCAGCAGTAATACTATGAATCACGATGAATTATTCATAAACAGTCCGCCATTTCGCTTGTAGGCCAGTCAATGTGCATAACTAATATCGACTCCACTAATTGGGCGGTGAGTATACAAATATCAACCAAATAGTCCTTGTCTACTAAAATGCTGGTTTCATAGCACGATTAATCCCTTAAAAGAGATCTCAAGTATATATATATGAAATGGCTCTTTGATGGACAGAAGAGGAAAATAGGGACAAATGCGGAAGAAGATAAATAAGTAAGTATGTAACAAGTATGTTCTAATTGACTAATTGGGATGCGTGCACATCCCATTGCTTAGTTGTTAGACTAAATACTTAAGTACCTGGGGCATATTTCATCATTCTTGTTTCTCTAACAAAAACAAAAATCACAACTCTTATTTCTGAAATATTGTTAAATTGGTAATTCGTAAAGCAGGAATGGTAAAATTCGTTTCTAAATAATTTAAGTATTACTTAGCGCTAAGCATTGTTGAATTTGTGCCGATTCCTGTGCATTAACCCTTTCCCTCATATAGACTCATTTTGACGCACTCAACAGGTACCACATAAAGCCTGATCTGCAGAAAACCACAGTTAAACCTTACCAAATTTAATTACGAAATCCTCATTTCCAGACCACTGAGGAGCAGCGAACAGCATAAAACCTGATCAGCCTGCGAGTTACTCGCAGGCTGATCTGGTTTTATGTTGTTCGCATAGGTCTTTTCATGGTTTCCTCTATGAGGAAAAGGGTTAACGAGCCACGTGCATTTCAGCATAAAAAGTAATCAAATTTATGATAAGCACGGTTTAATTCTAATAATAATTACAAGACTTCAACACTGCCCATTCTAGTCATTTAAGTCGCTTTGTCGCAAATAATATCACAAAGCGACGGCATATTATATAGGACTATGCCCATCCCAAATTAATTCAACCTGTTGATTTTGAGCTAGAGAAGCAGACACTCCCGGGAGATCAACTCATCCGTACATGTACGCTGCACAGGCGAACTTACATCGATCCGCGCCTGGCCGACTCAGTCGCAAGATGTACAAATCGATGGCATGCCACTGAGCTGGTGTGTATAACTACTACACGTGCTTTGTTCTCCCGGCCATAGGGTCTGAATCATATCGACCTCATCCCGGCGTGTAGTGATGGAGAGGGTCATTGTTCAAACAAGCAAAAATACGTTTCATTTGTTAATTCAGAAATGGGTTTTTAAATGCCCCCCCCCCCCCCTCCCTACATTTAATCCCCTAATGTAAGAAAAAGTCCTAACAAAGAAACACAGGAAGTCTGGGTCGTGTGAACAATACACAAATCCCATTTTACATGGACGATTTGTTCACGATTAACTGAGCGGAAATTCAGCTGCCTGTAATTCGAGAACACACAAAAGTTCACCAAAAACACGAGGCCGGATGTAAATAGACTGAAAATATTTCACATAGTTGCCCTTTGTGTGATACGGCCGCCATCTGGTTTAATAGGTCACACAGATGTAAGGCGTGTTGTAAAGGAAGGTGGTAGAGAGAGAGAAAGAGAGAGAGATAAATAAACATACGAACAGATATTTCCAAAAGAAAAAGCTCATAAATTTGAAAAATATCCAACAGACGTAAACGATAATAAAATATTGGTACTAGAATGACGATTCAGTTCGTTGATCTTTGATTAAATCAAAAACATATTTTAAATCAAACTGCTTATAATAAGATAACGAAAAGAAAGTAATATGAACATGTACTTACCATTTTGTTGTTTTTTTCTGAGGAAAAGAGTCACTTAAATCTCACGGGGACGTGATGTGTCTGTATGAGTGGTTTAAGTGAAGTTCAGTGGGCGAACAAAGCTTTATATACAACTCACTAGACCGTCTGCATTGCTAATTGAAAACCCAGCGATTTGATTGGTTACTCAGAGGATGGAAACTATTTTTAACACAAATGAAGACTTGCCATTGGTTTATATCCCCGCACCAACATATGCGCGCACCCTGGGTTTGAATTGATCGTGAAGTATATGATTCACGCTGATCTCGTAAGTTCAGTGTGTTTGAAATTACGCCGGGGATGTTGGGATTGTTGCTATGATACATGACCGAGTAATGGCCGCCTTGCATGCACCAGCGTTGATTTGTCCGATAGCGATGCACAAAAATCGATTTTACCATTTCAGATACGAGAAATGATTCCACTTTTCACAAATATATCTAATAACTTATATTACTTTAAATATATGTTATTCAATTTTTCAAGATAATAAACACAATAGAATCTCTCCTCCGTGTATTTTTGGTTAAAATATAATATATGGCTGAATAAATTTTAGATCTACGTAAGAAAATATATGAAAGTAACAACAAAAAGCATTTTAAATGAGAGCGGGGACTCTATATACATGTTCTAAATATATGAGTCCCTGATGAGAGAACAGAAAACCTATAACAGAAGCTGAGGAAGAGAAAGATGGAGGAGGTAAAAAAGACCGGTGCGTAGCGTAGGGGGTAGATGCTCTCTCTCTCTCTCCCCATCTCTCTCTCACACACACATACACACGCACAATTTGGCCTTGATAAATTAAGTTACCGCTATTTTTTTTCTTTATATGTGTGATTGTGCGGTTGCTGAATTAAATTACGTTCCATGATAATATTTCAAGCATTCAGGCTAAAGAAAAATAAACAGACCCTGTGTTAGAAACAGGAGCTCTGTACGTATCATCACGCCGTATACGTAGACACGTGTATCTCATGGGGAACACTACGTACGACCACCCCCACATACGCAAAATTGGGCAGACAAGTTACAAATTAATTGATTGTAAAACAGATTTGGTAAAATAACATTTATGTCGATTGAGCAGTGATTGACTGCAGTTGATAAGAGGATAGGAAGCCCCACTCCTGCATCCGCCATTTCCATATATGTCGTGTTATCCTGACACTGAGTCAACCAGTCCTGGAACAATCCCTTCTTGCACATGGGGCAGAATTTCCCCGTGCTAAATTATTATTCCTGACAGTTCACGTGCTATGATATCGCAGATGACCTCGGTCCGGGACTGCGGGTCCGAAACATGCCGTAAACAGTGTAGGATACTTATTATACTTCTGGGAAGAGCGTTTTGGTATTTAAGGTAATCGATCCATAGATGCCTGAAAAGATTTCAGTGCAGATGCAATCATCCATTGATTTTGAGTTATAGGCTATTTTTGCTTTAAGTTTATAATGGCTTGCATTCAGTTTCACTATAAAATCCACACTACTCACTTGATGGACCATGATCACAATTCCATGATGGATGGATGGATGGATTACCTTAATTCAGAAGTTATTTTCATTTCTTTTATATTTATTATATTCTCTAATTTAAGCGATAATATGCATGCAACACTTATGCAGGAATTAATAAAATCAATCAGTTAATAATTTAAAGTTTATATGCAAAACAAGAGAAAATAAGACAAACTGTATCAATTAACTGGAATCAATATCTGAAATGTAGTTGGACAGATTTTGAATTCATTTAATCAGGAGATATTCTATAGTCCTGAATTAATTAATGGCGTCCTTTTTCTTTGGTTTTTGGAAATACGAGTAGACATAAAATGTAACGAATAAACAACAAGAAAATAAAGTGGATAAAGAAAAAAGTGAAATAATTACAAGACATGTAACAGACATAAAAAAAATCTAAATATTAAGGTCATTTAGTAGTTGTTGTTGTTGTATTGGAATTTACCGTCGCTGTGATAGTATTTCAATCATATAGCGACGCCCT
>CM037777.1:13033034-13083034 GCA_021229015.1 Solen grandis | reverse complement strand
ATGCTCTGACCACTGAGCCAAAGGGTCGACTCCCTGACGCAATTGTCAGAGCTTGTATTTATACCTGTGACGACGCATCATCACACTTTTTCATTAAAAAAATAACGATACATTGACTGTATTTGTACTAACATCGTCTGAATTGTTCTTGAAGCATTACACTGCAACCAGTCAATACAGGTTTTGAAAGGGTAGTAACAACAAGGATAAAAGATAAATATCACACATAATCTGTACCACAAGTACACACTATAAATTTCCCATAACCTGGTAGCAGATTATCACCTGCCAAGTCTTATTGCAGTGTCAGAAGATGTTTTCCTCCACAACAGGTCAAAATCATGTTTCAACAAAATGCACACTGCTGAGAAAGTGCATATTTGTAGCACATATGGCACTTATGCTTTTATGTTACCATGTTTTACCCACAACACATTGTGTTTAAGTATGATTCTGATGTTGCTGACAGCAGTGCATACAATGATCTCCTTTATAGGGTGAAAAGGAGTCCATTAGTTTTACCCTTGTACCCATCATACTATGACCCATGGATATCTGGGAACCAGTGCATACGTTATGTAGTCGTTGCATAAAATATTGATTAATGTGTAATGCCAATTTACCACATGTAATAACTAACCACTTTAATAATGTATTTTATACATTTCACTAAGCCTTTAATGATACAGACTTTAAACAACCAAAATACATGTTGAACACACATGAAGAAGATTTCTTTACAGAGTAAAATAATAAGAACTGACTTGACTATTTGAGTTTACTGTCGCTTCGACAGTGTTTCAGTCATATAGCGACATCCAGCTAATATTGGTGGAGGAAGACCCCGAATGCACGGAGGCATCCAAGTAGAACCACCGGCCTACCGCAAGCCAGCTGGAAGGCTTCCTCACATGAAAATTTGAATGACCCTGCTGGGATTCGTACCCCTGCGGTGAGGGGCTGAGTGACTGTTAAAGTCAGCGACATTACTCTCTTGGCCACGGAGGCCCCTTATAAGAATCATGTTAATGATGCGAATATATTTTTAAAGAAAAGTAGTACATGAAGTATCAATAGATAAAGCCGACCCGCGGGTACCCAGGTACTTGCCCTACTCCTTTAACGAAGAATAATCATACAGTTTGCAAATACATTATTCCCATCTCTACAGAGGAAGCTACAAAGGTAAACAAGTGCAGAAGTAAATAACACTGGGATCAAGGAATTGTAGACATGAAATACACAGAAATTACCTCATTTTACCATTTCCAGATTTTTTTCAAACAGTAGAAAATTTTTTAACAACTAAAAGATCATATGACAAGTTAATACTGATTGCTTACTGACAGTTAATAAAAGAATGAGCAACAATACCAATTACTGTGAAATACCATTCATCAAGTCAGCAAGGCATATGTAAGAGGTAAGATTATTCTGAGCTTTGATTGCTATCAAACATAAGGCTACTCTTTGGTTATCTGAATATCTCCTTCAAGCTCTTTAATCAATCTAAGCACATCATTGCCACTGTTCCATTCAAGCACCTTTGCTTTTACTTCAAGGTCACTTGCCTCACCATCCAGAACACCTAGCTTCTTCATTTTCTTCCAAAGGGAATAACTAACACGCGGGCATATATAGTCGCTTTCCTTAAGTTTCAATGCTGGGCACAAGTCATTGCTGCCATCCCCAACATAAACTACTTGCTTATAATGTGTCGTCTCTTCGTTCTTTTTTATATGATCTTCCAATATGGAACCTTTACATAAGTTCTCTGTGCTAAGCGTACACCAATCCTGAGTATGATAAAACTGAATTTTCAGACAACCACTAGAGTCAAACGTCGCAGGATTCGTGTAGATAGCCTGTACCATATGGCTGAGCTGAGCTTTCTCCATAATACAACTAATAAATCTGGAGTTGGAGTCAGATATGATTATCACATCAAAAATATCCTTATCAAGGTATGTTAATAATTCTCTCATACCCTCTGTAAAAGGAAGACTGTGCATTGCCTTTGTAATCTCTTCCTCTGTCACACCGTTTGAGTGGATATACTCAAATATGGCTCCCATGTAGTTGGTCCAACCCTTTGTACTGAACTTTTCCTGGATGGCGTCTGGTATTTTGCCATCAGGACACAATGTAGAGACATGAGTGTCACTGTTATCATCAATGATGGTGTGGTCAAAATCAAACGCAACCAGGATCTTGTTCTTTACTTCTTTATCTGACATCTGAAAAAAAAAAGTTATCAATTCACATGTACAGTACGGTATCAAAACTTACTATAAATGAATATCATTAAAAAAATAAAATCTAATTTCAATAGCATTAGTTGAACAAGAGTTATCTTAACCCTTTCCCTCATATAGACTCATTCTGACGCACTCAGTAGGTACCACATAAAGCCTGATCTTTTTGTTGTTTGCATAGGTCTTTTCATGGTTTCCTCTACGAGGGAAAGGGTTAAGGAAACAAAATTGCATGGAAGGGGAAAGCTCCAACAAGAAACATTGGAAATGGATAATGCTCTAGTGTACTGCAATTCTTGTCCATAATGTCTACCCGTCTAGCTATGAAGTTTCAAGGTTATATGTCTCATAGTGTATGAGTTATGCTCCAGACAAAACTTAATTGAATATGAAATTAAACGGGCAAAAACTCCAAAAATATGATTTGCAGAATTAAGGTTCTTGTGCACTGCAATTCTCTTTGTAAGGTCTATCCACCTATGAAGTTTCAAGGTTATATGTCTCATAGTGCATGAGTAATGCTCTCGACAAAAAATGAGAATGAAATGAACAAAGGGCAATAACAGAGCTACAGTTCTTATTGCACTTCTCCTCCATGTAATCTATCCACCTATGTAGTTTCAAGGTTATATGTCTCCAGGGTTTTCCTCACCATTTTGAGAACATGATCTAACCCCAAAAATAGGGAATTTTTTTTTATCATTTTAGACAAAATTTGGAAAAACTCACACCATATTATATCAAATAAAACAAAAAAATCAAATATTTGGTTCACTAAACCCTAATTTTATTCAGACTTGCTACTTTCAACCCCAAACACATTGTAAAAATTTAGATTTTTTTTCTTTGTTTTTTGTTCATTGAATTGGGCGTCTTGAATTGGGAATTTTCTCCTTGAGAATGGGAAAAAAACTTCTTTTGATTAGGAACATGACCCAATATCGGTCATCAAAATGGGCCAAAAAAAGAAAAACCCTGGTCTCATAGTGCATGAGAAATACTCTTGATAAAAAAAAAGTATGAAATTTAAAAAAAATGGCAATAACTCCAAAAATATGATATGCAGAGTTACAGTTCTTGTGCATATACTTCTCCATCATGAGATCTACCCACCTGTGAAGTTTCAAATTAATAGCTTTGAT
Source organism: Solen grandis (assembly GCA_021229015.1). Taxonomy (NCBI): domain Eukaryota; kingdom Metazoa; phylum Mollusca; class Bivalvia; order Adapedonta; family Solenidae; genus Solen; species Solen grandis. The sequence goes on along the minus strand of CM037777.1, from coordinate 13,079,637 downwards.
ACTTTTTGAGTTATGCTACAGACAAAAAATGTGACAGACAGATGGACAGACAGACAGACTCTGACAAAAACAATATATGTCTCCCTAAAATAAAAATGGGGGATACATAATGAGGATGAATAAAAAATGATAATGGAGAATGAGAAAAGAGGGAGTTAGAAAGAAGGGAGACAACATGTTGAGGACTGAAGAATGGAGGATAATGGAAAATGTGTGATTAATAAAAAGAAGATAAAAATATAAGTGACGCATGGAGCGAATTCCCACAATAAAGGAAGATAAAAAAAAACAAAAAAAAAACGGTTACAACATCGGTTAATGATTTAAAAATCTATATAAAACTTGATTAGCTAATAAACCCAGGCGTTTCTTTCCCTAAACTCAAGAACATGGTATTAAGACTCCTAATCCCCTGTAATCTAAGAAAAATAAAGCCCAGTATGCATACTTCTGGTTTTGTTACATGTATTAATATCATCAATATCACAGTTGATATCACGGACCTTAGGAGAATAGATGGCATGCCCCAATGCTCCAAAAGACCATTTACTTGAGTCAATGAACTAAGACTTTTTAGCCTGATTAAGATCTCACTATTTAATCTTCTGATAAATTCCAACAATCTGAGACAGATACAAGTTATCTTTCCTTCCCAGGAAATGCACAATAGAATGCACTGCCTCCAGACAGTGTTATTCGACAGTCTACATTTTCTTCCTGGCTCTCAGTTAGGTCAATGAAATATATCTCTCTCCAATCACACATAATTTTGGACTTCCTTAATCATTGCTATCACTGAACATCTTTCATTTCTATTCTCTGTTAGTGATATACATTAAGTCTAAGTCTCCAAATAAGGCTTGACTAGATGTTACATGTATGCAACAGGATAGGGCAGAAACAACTACACATGTACCCTTGGGTCAGGCAGAATATCGCCGGTACATAGGTACAAATTTAATTATTAACCTTTACCCAATGTTGACCATTTCTAGTATGATACCTCAAATAACTTTTTTTCTCTAAAGCACTGTTTATATACATTATACACGTCAATGATAAATTTATGATTATATCCTTTAACATCAGTTTACACTCTGTCTCAATTTCAAAAATAATTTTCATGTTCAATCAAGATGGCCGTATTTTGGGCATACAAGGTTTGTATCATTAAACATGTATTGAAATACATGTGTTAAAATCAACAACTTCAATAGCTACTAATAAATTCACAGACATTTAATGCAATGACTACATATGCGCAGCCAGGTATGAGAATGACAGGTAACTGGGTAAAAAATGGATTCATTTCAGCCCTACAAAAGAAGGTGAGTGTTTGGGCGAGTATGCTAGCTATTTCAGGATTCCTCAAAGTTTTAATCTCTGTTATCTCTGTCTCAGGCTATGTAATTATGGTACACTATCCATGTACCTCATTATCATATGTACCTCATTATCATTATAATATTATTATGTTGAAAGTGACACAATGTTTTAAGTAGCATATATTATGAAATGGAGTCAAACATTCAAATTTTAAACACAACCATTTTACATATTTCTTTTATTCTTAGAATACTTTTAAAATTAAAAATTTCTCTCTATTTTGTAAAAAAAATAAAAAAATAAAACCAAAACTTGTATGTGCTACATAAATATTTAGTATTAACCAGAATATATATAACTTCTTTCATGGGTGCGACCATCATGGATGCTGATTTTAACACTTGATTTTGAAGACATTGAGAATAAATTGGGAAATATGCATGCCCGATGATATAACTGTCATTGATAATATCCTGTTTTTGTTGTTGTTTTTTTCTCTTTTCGCCATAAAATTTCATAGAATATTAATACATCAATATTGATAACTTAAAAAAATATAGCTGCAAAAAAGGTGATGTGAAGTCCATGGAACAGAAATAATTAAGACAATCATTGAATATTGGTAACTGCTGCTGTCATGTCCTGTACTAAATTGTGACGATGCGTCGTCACATGTATAAATACAATCTCTGTCAACTGTGTCAGGGAGTCATCTCTTTCGCTCAGTGGTTAGAGCACTGGACTTGCATGTCGGTGGACCAGGTTCGATCCTGAGCCTGGTCTAGTTTGTTACATTGGTGGCATAAGTTCAACTGCCAGACTGGAGTTGCCTTACCCATATGTTTCCCAGGTCAAGTCTCGGGTCAAGACTTCTCGGAGGGGAAAGTAATGTGACGATGCGTTGTCCACAGGTATAAATACAATCTCTGACAACTGCATCAGGGAGTCAACTGTTTGGCTCAGTTGTAAGAGCATTGGACAGGGCTCGAAATTTAACCCTCGCAATTCGCAAATTTCGAGTGAGTTTATTCGCTGGCGGCTCACATTTTTTTGTGAGTGCAAAGTTTTGAATCCGATCAAATTTGGCATCATGTTTTCTTTATCGAGATAAGTAAAATCTATAGCATAAAGCCGTAATTGAAACATACACACACCTGCTAGACTGACACCTAATGTTTTTGTATACTAGTCATTACCCAATTACCCATACGGTGCACAGTCTGACTGTTTACGTTTATTATTTTATGCAGCTGATGTGTAACAAACAATATGTCAAAGTGTTACACAATAAGATTTTTACCTCATTTTAAAGTAAAGAGAATAATAGATTAATAGTAATAATCAAATTTACAACCAGACATGTTGATATATTAACAATGATTATACTTTCTGTGTCACCTGCTATAATCAGAAGTGACATATTGGGATCACTTTTTGGTCATCCGTCTGTCCATCACACTTTTTCCATCTCGCTTCAGAAGTGACACATTTTTTCCAAAGAACACTCTTATTTATAAAGTATTTGTTAATAATTCAACTCTGGCATCTCACACTGAGAAGAAAATGATTTGCCAGTTTGCCTTTGTAAATTGAAATTTCAGCAACTCGCAAAAATTTGCGAGTAGCAAGAAAAGTTAAATTCGAGCCCTGTTGGACTTGCACGCTGGCAGACCAGGTTCAATCCTGGGCCGGGACAAGTTTGTTACAAAATGATTATCTTTACCATTTCAGTTTGATCGACTTAATGTAAAGACCTGTGAGTTAAGCCAGTGGCCGCAGTTGTGTTGATTACATATATATGGCACAAAAAGTGCACTCTACACATAGGTGTCCATAAGTAACCACTATATGTCTTTGGTAACCCGTGGTTATTCCTCTTTCTTTGCGTACTTTTTTTACTGTAATGACTTTTTTTTTTTTTGCATGGTAATATGATAGTTTGCATCAATGCTTTTCTTGTTCATTTTTTAAAAAACTCTGACCGGTTTACATAATAACTTGAGCAAAATCAGAGGCGTGCATCAATAATCCGATCTACTGACATTGCATGCAATGCACAGTGAAAATCATAAAAATAAACTGACAAGTATATGCTTAGCAAAGACACAGTATATTGAAGATAAACATAGGCTTCAATCTTACCTTCTTTGCTTACAGTATTTTATGTTTACAAAATGAAAGTCAAGGTTGCAATGAGATATACACGTCATCATATTTTATGTATCAAGCGACGTTTGGAATTTTGGATAATTATATAATATGCATGATAGTTTGAGATATATCTACGTGTATTATGATAAATTAAAGATCAGCTATAATATTTTCATAAAAGGTGAAATATATGTCTGGAATATTTACGGGAGATGCGTAAACCATAGTAATTGTTACGAGTATGTAAAAGTTACGCTGAACGGACGTGACGTCAAAACTGTAACTACTCGTTGTTTTGCTTGACAACAGCAACCATTTTGTACTTAGGTCCTAGGTTGTATGTGTTGGCCAAAAAACTCGCCCAAAAATGCCGACAGTAATGCACGGTAGAAGGAAGGGCCAATCTAGAGGTATTTCACATTATTATAATTTCATAACTTATGTCTTTCATCATAATCATCAGGTTGTACAGTATGAAAATCAGAAATAATCGGATTTCTTGCTGTCTATGAAAAAAGTAGAAATGTTTACTTACTTTTAATGCCAATTATTGTATTTATATGTTTTTCATAGTCTTTTTGATAAATCTGATGTATTTAAAAATAATCTGACCCTGGAATGTTAAATACATTGCTGCTTTATCTCAATATCTTAGGGTATATATCTAATGATATAATTCTGTTACAAATAAAAGATAAATCCAAGCAAAAATTTATCCTTTGATGAACTATTTTGATGCTCACTGCTCTTGGTGTCATTTGCTTATATCATTAAAAATACGAAACATGGACAGTGGTTGAATCCTATGCTCTGTAAATGCATTTCAGAGTCTGATTTAGGAGAACTTTGTTTATGTCTAGATACTCTGTGACAAAGGAATGAGGACTGACAAAGAAATAACAAATATGTTTGCAGGGACACCTGATATGGGACAGGATGGCAGCCTTCAGGTGCCTGATGATGTTGATTTGCGCCAGGTAACCATCCTTTCCAAACAGGACTGGGATCGGATACAGAGGCAGCTTCACAGGAAACAGATTGAGGAGGAGAGATTACGTAAAATACGAGAAGAGAAAGAAGAAAGGAAAAATAAATCCAAAGAAGTGGTTCAGCACTGGGGAAACACAATATCTGTGAGTGCTTTGTTCTTTTTTCTTGGGATGCTTTGAGTTACTGAGAATTCACTTGAAATTCTAGATCTGTTACTTCAGAGTACTTAAGAAACTTTAGAAGTATATTTCATTCTTAGATGATTAAGATACAACTCTTGAACTCTGTAAGGATGGCTATTGGTTGTAATTCCTTGATAATAAAATACATTCAAATAATTGTCAGTGAATGTCTTAATCTTTTTATGTATATTAAATACAAATACTTTTATACATTATACATCCCCATATGTAAAATTTGCATTTTTATTTTGGATTGGAATTCCTCCTTAAAACTGTCCTTTTAGTTATGTCTGATAGGGTAGAAACTACCATATATATATATGCTCATGAAGGTATGTTAATTTTGATGGCAAATTTGTCTTAGAATTATTCTTTGTTGTTGTTGTATTGTTTTTCATACAGATTCTATAGTTATATACTGAAAGACAGGTGAAGTTTAGAAATGTGTTGTTACTTTCAAATAAGCTAAGTTTTATTATCATTATTGTTCAAAAGGGTCAAAGACAGAGAAAATTAGAGGCACGTAAACTCAGAGAACAGAAAGAAGAGGAGGAAAAACGTGCAATAGACTTAGAAGAAGCTAAGTATCAGGCACAACAAAGAAAGGAAGCTATAGACAAGGCCAAAACACAGCAGTATTATCAGACCGACAGGGTGAAAGGTTTCCATGTAAGTGTGTTTTACTTATATAAATTGATTTTCTATCAGGTTTGCATTCCTTGAGGCAGAGGGCTTAAAAGTGTAAATCAGTATAAAAGTAGTTTCTGCTCATAGTGTGACAAAGGCAGAATATGAGGATAAACCTGATGTGTGTTCAGAATATGCTAAACTGTGTGCCAAAATGTATATAGGTGCATGTATACATGAACATCATGGTTCATGAAACTAAGGCAGCTTCATAGCTGACTGTGAGTGTATATGGTTGCATATGGTTTGGAAAACTGAACACACTCCTATTCAAACAGAATTAGAACATGTATTGCAGGCTTATCATAGATTTATTGTGTCCTTTACAGTTTATAGTAGACAGAAGTCTCTTTTGTGTGTGTAATTATTCTCATTTTCCTCTGATCGTCATAAGACTTTTAACGAATGAGACACATGATATAAACAATAAAAAGCATGATTTTATTAGCATTACCTCAGATTTACATTCTTTTTTTTTTTTTTTACAACAAAGGTCCCAGCTTGAATGCAGTTAGGGATTGTAGATTTTACTGGTTTCATAAGTACTTTAACCCTTAACTTAATATAGACTCATTTTGACGCATTGTCAGAGATAAATTTGAATATTCATGAGGTAAAATTGTAAACAGGATTGGTGCACTATATATATATGTGATAGCCAAGTGGTTAGAATTTTCCACCCAATCACTGAGAGGTGGAGTGTTAATCCCTGGTTGTGACATAACAAATTCAGTTAAAGCTGTACTGTTATATGTTTCTTGTGTGCATTCATCACAGTGAGGTAGTAGTATATCACTCTCATTTAGATGTTTTCCAACTGACTAGAATATTGTTAATGGGGCCTTATACTAAAGCGAACAAACTGTATGTTATATGCTGCCATCTCTATCTCTCACAGAGTGCCCTGATGCTAACAGAGGTTCTGAAGGAGCGCGAGGCTCAGCTGGAGCTGAAGCGACTGAAGGACCAGGCCAGTGTGGGACAGGACAAGGAATGGGCAGACCGGGCCCAGTATGAGTACGAGGAGGCCATCAGGAATGACCAGGCCAAGGCAGCGGAAAGGCAGATTGCTGCTAAGGATAATCAGTATTTCCTTAAAGCACAGTTAGTAGTTGTTTTTATTTTATATTGATAATTTAGTCTCTTTTTTTTTTCCTGAAAGGAAAATGACTTTATGTTTCAAGTTTAACCCTTTACTTCAGAAAGATGTATTTGGTTGCATTGGCAAACAGAGAAAACCCAGATCAGACAGCTTCTGAAGTGAGGTGTCTTAAATCACTGGTTCTTCTCTGTTTGCTTATTCAATATTGCAGCTCAGATTCTACACGGTCTGCATGGAAAAGAAAAGTCTTTTGTTTTATGTACCCATTTAAAATTCAGTAAATTAATATTAATACAGCTATTATTTTTTGTATGAAAGACTACTAGAGTAATCTAGATAGCTGGACACCATGCATTTTAAGACCCTAGTATTAAAGTTATTAACAACAGATTTATAAGTTTTTTTTTGTTTTGTTTGTTATTTAAAGATGAGTGAAAACAAATTTCATGCATATCAGACTATTAGAATCAGTTATTGGGCAGGAGATCTCAACCTACAGGTGTCTGGTTCATGTCCTTGGGTTTTGATCTCTCAATCACATTATTTATCTAATTGGGAATTTTCTGTATCAGATTTTAGGAAATTGTTAAGTATTACAAATGTACTTGTTGGGAAAATCCTTTTTTGATATCCAAAATACAAAGAAAAAAAATCGCTGTATATAAAGATTGATATTGAAAACGGAGAGTTGTCTTTACTTTTAAAATGTTAATCTACTAGTATTCTATGTTACATGTACGATATGTGAAAAAACTAATTTTTTTTACCTTTGGTGCACTAGGATTGGAGAGCATTTCAAGCAGAAGCAAAAGGTGAAAATGGAGGATTACATTGAAGGGGAGGATTTACAGCGCCTTGCACAACAAAACAAATTGGAGAAGGAGCGGCTAGAGGCAATAAGGCGTGATGAAAAGCAGCAGCTCCTGAATGACAATCGTAAACAAATCATGGAGTGCGAGGCCCTGCGGAAACTTCAAGAGAACCAGGAAGATGTAAGTCAAATGGACATAATCTCAGGGTTTTATTTGTAACTCTTGTAAATTGGTAAATTTCAGTTGAAAAAAAAAAAAATTTGCTATATTAATTTAATGCTTGCAAAACATTGAATGCCATTAAGAGGCCAGATCAGCCTGAAAGAAATAAATCCATAGTCTTAACAGTCTTTATGCTGTATCCTTTTTTGCCAATTTTCACTACATGTTATTCTTTATTTTAGACTCAGGCTGTTGACCATTTTAAAAGAAATATTTTACCTTATCTATTTTATTGATTATACATATAATTATATTTTTGATCAATTACAGAAAATAAAAATGTAAAAGAAGAGATTAGGCATTTAAAATTTCCAGAATCTTGCATCTGAGTAAACAATATACATTTGTAGTCACAGACTTACCATTCTAATATCTGAAATACCGGTAACCAATTTCTTATTTGTTTCAAAACTAGACTTATGAAAACTAAATCTAAAGTATGGCTTATGAGACCAGAGTATCAGTTATTGTTAAACGCTGTGAATGTTGTGTACTACAGGAGGAAGATGAGGAATGCCGATTGTTTGCAGCGGCAAAGAGGAAGATGATGAGACTTCGGGCAGAGAAAGAAAAGAGCTTACATACGTATGTAAAATCCACAATTTTTTTGTTTTGTACCTCCACTTCTCAGTCCATCCCTCTGGTCTTACAACAGTAGTTTCAGCGTTTGACACTAACTTTTTAGCCAGGTATCCTGACGGAACACTTGCTTTGGAATTCAGGAGTCCCTCCTGAAAATTACAAGTCTCTGTCATGTCATTCAGACATATGATGGATTTAATCACATAACAATTGGTGAAGAAGTTATGATTCATCAAAGAGGGTCACTAGTAAGAATGTTTTATGAAGATGATTACATAGGTTTTCAATAAATGTGGCTGTTCAATTTACTTTTAATCGGAAAAGTATGTGTACCAACGGGACACCTGGCATGTCAATTCTGGAGTCCCTTTCCAGTTTTTGGTGTCCTCGGTATCCCAGGACACTGTTAGTGTCAACCACTAGTTTTTTCTAGACTTTATTTTCTAATACACGGAGATAAGAGCTGACTGTTGGTATGTACTTTGATGATCAATTTACATTTTCCTCACAGATTGTTGACAGCCCTTAGATTTATAATTTTTTTTTTTTTTAATTTTTGGTCCTTTCTATTGAATTTGCATTTCGTTCCCTTTTATTCTTCCCAATCAACATATATCAAAAAAGTTGAACATAACTTAAAACAGACTTTGCTGAAACTGAGTGACATGAAATCTGACCAGATCTAAGCAGTTTCTTTTATATCTTAGCAATCATTATGCAGTAGGCATTAATGTTGATTGAATGGGCGTCTCCAGCCTATGCAGTGAATATTGCCTCTCCTTTTCATACCCAGGTTAACTGCTCTTAAGCAGGTTATTTACCCATGTCAGGTCAACCATTGGTCACATGATATCCCATTGTAAGTTACATATAGGATCTCCATCTCACCTCTGGCAAGCTTTTTACTATTTCCATGGACAAGTTTTAAAATTATGTATCATATGACAACCCATGTGAGATTCTTTTTATCACATGACTTTACTGGGATCAAACGGAATAATAATGTTTCGCATGCATTTTTGCAAGTTGTTTTTATCAAGTGAATTGTATATCTGAGGGTTAAATGACGTCATGATGTTATATTACACGTGTTGAATATGAAAATTTTACACGTGTTGAATATGAAAATTTTTTATAATGGTTATATGACATGGGAAACAAGAAACGTCATGTGATAAAATGGGATATCATGTTAGATAATATTAAATGATATCACAAGATAATCTGTGCATGACTGAAAACATTGGAAAGGACCATTGGTTGTAGTATTATTGGTAAAATTGAACCACACTTTTGATTGAGTTCTTGTGATGCTTGTACTGGCAGTGAGAAGCAGCGTCAGTTGGAAGCCATTAGAGAGAAGCTGGCTGCACAGCTGAAGCAGAAGATGGACGATGAGGACGAACGTATCAGAGAGGCTGTGGCAGAGGCGGAGGAAAAACGAGCACGAGAGGAGGCAGAGAAGGAGGGCAAGATGAAGCACATGATTCAAGCCCAGGCAGAACACAGAAATGTGCAGGTACATGCCTAACCACCCATGTGAATTAGTATTAGGGCTGAAACAAGTGCCTGGGTACCCGCGGGTAATAGTATATGGGTACCGGGGTGTATAAAATGGTCTTGTTTCAGCCCTAAATAGCATTGTAGTTTTTTTGATGCCTGCATTTCATTTACAAAATAATTATATCTTTTACATAGGGAAATTTAATATTCCTTTTTAACAGAGAGCATGGCATATGCCAGTATTCAACATAGTCAGAGGTCTTAGTGTAAAGCTATGGTAACTGCTTTTAAAAAAAGAAATTATAATAATTTTGCTCAAAGTAAGACCTTTATACTCAGAAATGTGGAAAAAAACAACTGATTAGCTTCAATGATTACTATTGTGTGGTATTATATGCATACAGAAATGTTGTCTATACTGATATTCATTATTGTACACCTGGAGATATTGGTCATGTTTGTCCACATGGACCACCTTCTGGATAGTACAGAATTAAAATCTTGAATCTTGTAAAAAATGAAATGTCATTTGACAATAGAATCTTCACCGTCTATATATAGTACCGAAATGTCAGATATAAATGCATCAAGTCATTTCAAGAAGAAGTGCGGTATGTTGATGGGCCTAATTCCTCCACTGCAATGTATATGTTACTGTTGTATGCTGGAATCTGGCAAATGTTTACTAATTTAATCTGTCTTATTGGTCCATTGATGATTACATCCACATGAATATAAGTGGATTATAAGTCAATGTAAGCCAGAACATATTGGATTGATTTACGTTAGTATGAGATGCATACCTTAGATCGTAAACTGTGTAATAAAGCCGGGCAACATTTTGGATGAAGCGTATTATAGCATGCACTTGTTACCCCAAGTGAAGTTCAGGGTAGGGCATCTTAGGGGTAAAGGACACAGCCCATCTTGCAGAGTCCAAATCATTCCATGGGTATAATAAATAAATATTCTTGACATCATGTCTGCACTGTGTAGTGGTCAACTTTTTTTGTCATAGCTTTAATTAGTCAAGACACTTCACATTGAAACAGTTGCTCTTGTCAGAAGTAATTAACTACATGTATATGACAACATTTTGATATTTGTCCGACAGATGAAAGAGGCAGAGCAGAAGAAGAAGGAAGAGCGTAGACAGGAGCTGGAGACCATTCGCATCCGTCAGGCAGCAGACGAGATCTTCCGTCGAAATGAAGAAGAAAAACAGACAAGGAAATTTTCAGAAAACAGAAATTTGGCTAAATTCCATCTTGACCAGTCTGTAAGTATACTGTCGTCTTCCTTAACCCTTTCCCTCATAGAGACTCATTTTGACGCACTCAATAGGTACCACATAAAGCCTGATCTGCAGAAAACCACAGTTAAACCTTACCAAATTTAATTACAAAATCCTCATTTCCAGACCACTGAGGAGCAGCGAACAGCATTAAACCTGATCAGCCTGCGAGTTACTTGCAGGCTGATCTGATTTTATGTTGTTCGCATAGGTCTTTTCATGGTTTCCTCTATGAGGGAAAGGGTTAACATTCACTTTTCTTTTTCATATTTTAGAATGAGTTTTCATGACATCAAACTGTGTTCTGGGGCTTTAACAGTGCAAAAAAGACTTATTCATGCTTGATCATAGGATTTTAATTTAAAAGTTTACATGATTAAAATTTGATTGATTTTGAGTATAAAATAGGGATGAAGAGTATAAGTGTACTTTAAAACTACGATAGATGCAGATAGAAGCAACAGAAATAGGGTGTTCCAACTAATGCTTGAATTGCTTTGGACGTTAAATGATTAGAATATAGATAGACGAGTTATAGTAGGATGGATATAACTGATTGTCATCAGAATTTCATAATTACCTCATAATTTGTTTGTGTGTTTGTACAACAGGATATCAGAAAGAACAAGGAAAGTGAAGAGAAGCAACAAGCTGTGGCGTTGGACAAGGCAAATCTTCAACTTCTTGCTGTGGAGGAACAACAGTTCCAGGAGTATGCCACCAAGGTCATTGACCACTGTGAGAAGGGAGGACGCAATGTCTACCCGCTGCGTAAGGCGGCACTGCCAGGCCACGGAGGTGGGGCTGGGCCTGTGTTTGAGGGGAAAGGTGGCATTAGGCCTAGTTACATGGTGATGGACAAATCTGGAAAACAGATGCCACATTACCAGAGGGACTCAACAGAGGAAACTAAACAAAACATTTATGACGTGCAGACGAAGAAGAGGTTAGGATTTGTTTGGTAGACAGTGACAATTGTTTTAAATGATTCTTTTTTGGAGGAAATTATTTATCAATTGTTTATGTGATTTTGTATACTATTTTTAAGAAAGACCAGGTTTTAATTGTTGTATAAAAATGCTATAATGTCTGGGTTCAAAATAAAGTTTAAATTGTGATAATAGCAGATGTGACGTTTTTGTTGTTTTTGTTATGCTTACTGTTTAATCAACTGAGTACCAAGACTGTACACTTTATTGTATAGGTCTAATTGTTATTGAGCATCTTACGTTTATTAATATTCAGTTAAGTTAAAATTTTTTTTTTTAAATTTTTTTTCAAACAATCAGATGTTTAAAAAAATTGTTTCCTACACACATTTATAGATTTAAATATTCATAGCTTTAATAGCCTTTAAAAAAAGGAAAATCTACTTTACCAGTCACAACAATTTGTCTTTAATATATCTTGTTTAGAGAACAAAATTACGAAGTCTTATTTCATTTTGCTGTTAACATTTGTCACAAACACTGCGTTAAAGAGTTTCAAGACACAATTATCATGTTCATATTCTTTGTACAAGAGAAACTTATAAATTGTCATTTAGTTGTTTTGGTTGTATTTCTATATGTGCATTTAAATAAAGACTGATTATTAATTATAAGGGTATCTCTATATATATTGCTATAAGTAATGTTCAAAACCATTATTCAGGCTAGGTTTTCCTACTTTTCATGGAATTACGTAGTACTTAATATTTTCCAATCATCACTCTTTAATTTTTTGATACAATGTCTGTTAATAAGAATGTCAAGCATAGAATAGACAATTCTTTTATAAAGGATTATTTGATACAAGACAGTTGTCGGAGATGAAAAGCAGAAGTAATCAATGGGTATTTTAACACTATTACATTCCAATTTTATTGAATTATATTCTTTTCCATTTTAATTGTATAAATTGCCAAATATTTACACTTCAAGTATTACCAATATTTATTTTTATCTTCGTTATAAGTTCTACCAGTTACCTATAATTTCATTGACAAATGAAACTCTTGACTGCTTGAGACTGAAATGAATTGGTCTCTTTCTTATATTATCAGAAAATATGATAACGTGTAAAGTTATTTTATATTCATCATGTTCATTTGATCATGTTTTATGTCTATCTGTGATATCAGTGTAATTGTGCAGGGAAGGTTACTTTACCTTCTGAATTATAAATAAAGTATTGGCGAAAAACATGTTAATTTGTACTTGCTTACCAAGAGAGTAAAACTTGGATCTCCCAAGGCTAAATTCAAATGTACTTGCTTACCAAGAGAGTAAAAATTGGATTTCCCAAGGCAAAATTCAATTGTACTTGCTTACCAAGTGAGTAAAACTTGGATCTCCCAAGGCTAAATTCAATTTAATGTAGACACAGTCATAAACAAGAGGCCCATGATGGCCCTAAATCGCTCACCTGAGATAAATAGGTTGACCCAAGGAACATCTGTACCAATTTATTTTAAAATCTGGACAGTAGCTTTGAAGAAGATGATTTTTAAAGTTTTCATATTTTTTTTCTTTTTGTTGCCATGGCAACAAGAGTTCTATATGGATCAAGTTTATTTTAGGAACTTTTGTGAAGGTTGACCCAAGGATCATTCCTGCCAAATTTAATCAAATTCTTTCCAGTGGTTTCAGAGGAAATGTTGATTAAAGTTTTCCCTATATACATACAAGGCAAATAAGCCCCGCCCCTGGCGGCCATGTTTTTTACGGATCGGAAATTTTTTTAGCAACTTTGGTAGAGGTTGACCCAAGGAACACCTGTACCAATTTATTTTAAAATCTGGCCAGTAGTTTTGAAGAAGATGATTTTTAAAGTTTTCATATTTTTTTTTCTTTTTGTTGCCATGGCAACCAGAGTTCTACATGGATCAAGTTTATTTTAGCAACTTTTGTGAAGGTTGACCCAAGGATCATCCCTGCCAAGTTTAATCAAATTCTGTCCAGGGGTTTCAGAGAAGATGTTGTTTAAAGGTTTCTCTATATACATATAAGGCAAATAAGCCCCGCCCCTGGCGGCCATGTTTTTTTACGGATCGGAATAATTTTAGCAACTTTGGTAGAGGTTGACCCAAGGAACATCTGTACCAATTTATTTTAAAATCTGGCCAGTAGTTTTGAAGAAGATGATTTTTAAAGTTTTCATTTTTTTTTCTTTTTGTTGCCATGGCAACCAGAGTTCTACATGGATCAAGTTTATTTTAGCAACTTTTGTGAAGGTTGACCCAAGGATCATCCCTGCTAAGTTTAATCAAATTCTGTCAAGTGGTTTCAGAGGAGATGTTGTTTAAAGGTTTCCCTATATGCATATAAGGCAAATAAGCCCCGCCCCTGGCGGCCATGTTTTTTTACGGATTGGAATAATTTTAGCAACTTTGGTAGAGGTTGACCCAAGGAACATCTGTACCAATTTATTTTAAAATCTGGCCAGTAGTTTTGAAGAAGATGATTTTTAAAGTTTTCATTTTTATTTCTTTTTGTTGCCATGGCAACCAGAGTTCTACATGGATCAAGTTTATTTTAGCAACTTTTGTGAAGGTTGACCCAAGGATCATCCCTGCCAAGTTTAATCAAATTCTGTCCAGTGGTTTCAGAGGAGATGTTGTTTAAAGGTTTCTCTATATACATATAAGGCAAATAAGCCCCGCCCCTGGCGGCCATGTTTTTTTACGGATCGGAATAATTTTAGCAACTTTGGTAGAGGTTGACCCAAGGAACATCTGTACAAATTTATTTTGAAATCTGGCCAGTAGTTTTGAAGGAGATGATTTTTAAAGTTTTCAAATTATTTTTCTTTTTGTTGCCATGGCAACCAGAGTTCTTCATGGATCAACTTTATTTTAGCAACTTTTGTAGAGCCTCACCCAAGGAACATTCCTGCCAAGTTTCATTAAATTCTTTCCAGTGGTTTCAGAGGAGATGTCGTTTAAAGCAAATTGTTGACGACGGACGACGCACGACGCACGACGGACGACGCACGACGACGGACGCCGGACGAAGGGCGATCACAAAAGCTCACCTTGAGCACTTTGTGCTCAGGTGAGCTAAAAAGGAGTGAATGAATCTTTACAAGTTACAAGTACTTTGTTACCAGTTGACCAGAATTTGTCTCTTTTTTTTAACAGAATAAATACACAAATACCATTCAGTAGCATTCATGTGGACCATGATTAACCTAAATTTGATTTGCAAATGGAAATGATGGATTCTGGTACACATTATCTAAATCCTTTGCACCCCCCCCCCTTTTTTTTTGAAAAAAAAGAAGAAAAAAAATGGAATGAAAATAATGTCTCATGGACCAGATAAACATTTCAAATGGAGATTTTCCTCCACTGAAAAATATCAAATTCTGTATTAGCACAGTTTTGCAGAAATCTGAGACTATTTTCTGTGTGAGCATGCAAATAAGATCATGAATGCATATTTCTATTCTATATGTCAACAAATGTGGAAGTTCAGATAACAGGAATCTTGAGATATTCAGTAAATCCAGGTCAGAACTTCAGCCCTACTTATCTGGTATGATCCAAAATCAGCAAGAACTATCACTGAAGGGGATTAATACCCCTTCATGTTGCTTTGGAACATATATGTCACCTGCTGTAGCATGATGGAAAAAGTGTGATGGATGGACAGAGAGACAGATAATGGACAAGTGATCCCTGTTTGTCACCTCTGCTTACAGCAGGTGACTCATTAAAAGGCTTTAATTCTGAAAAAAGTCCTTGACACAGTTATCTCCACTTGTCTGCCGTTTTAATGAGAAGTTATTATTCAAACTGAAGGCACTATAATCTGTTATTAAACTTCATGTAATGAGTGTAGGGTGAACAAGACAAACATGATTTCTAGATAGCCCCCACTTCACTATGTGAAACGTGGGCATAAATATTAAGATCTTATTGCTGTGAACATAAATCCAAAGCTTAAGATTTCTCTCAATATATGGTTGATACATTCAGTAATAACAAAATAAACTACTGGTATTGTATATTTGTTGAAGAAGGTATAATTCAAGACCAATACTTCAGACCAATTGGTCTTATAAAGACTGAAATAAGAGTTGGTCTATACTCGTATATTCATGTCATTAGCATTATTTCTAAGTTTAAGATGACTCATTAAGTATGTTTGTTTGGTTTAACGTCCAGCCAGCAGTAATTCAGTAATTTTGAGACTATTTCTACTTGAGACATAGTGCTGCCACACTGCAGTATCATGTCTTTGACACAATGCCACACCCAGTCACTTTGTCCTGACACTGGACCAACCAGTCCTGTAACTACCTTAACCCTTTCCCTCATAGAGGACACCATGAAAAGACCTATGCGAACAGCATAAAACCAGACCAGCCTGCGAGTAACTCGCAGGCTGATCAGGTTTTATGCTGTTCACTGCTCCTCAGTGGTCTGGAAATGAGGATTCTGTAATTAAATTTGGTAAGGTTTAACAGTGGTTTTCTGCAGATCAGGCTTTATGTGGTACCTATTGAGTGCGTCAAAATGAGTCTATATGAGGGAAAGGGTTAATATGCTGAGCACCAAGCGGTACCACTTTTTACGACCTTGTTATGTCACAGCTGCAGTGAACACTCACTACCAGCCATGGGGACCAGTCATCAAGTATGGATGTTATGGTGTTACAAAAGTGAATTTCTTGATTATTCAAGATACTAACCTGTAACTCTTGACCTACTGACAAGATGCTGGCCATAACCCAATTATGATCTTATACATCACTGTTTGATTATGACAACAGCTTAACAGACCATTTCACTAGATTATCGGGGTATAATTCCCCAAATTAAATTTGCCAAATCAGTGATTGTGAAGAAAATTTGAAGTGTATGTTTATTTTCCACTGTAGATTAGGTGTTCTATAAATGCTTGTTGATTTATGTAGATTTACATCTCATTTGGAGTGAAATGGTCTATATATGTGAATTGTATGCGAGTGATCACAAACTAAATTTATTGGAAAAAAAAAACAATACAAAATAACAATGGAAATTATCTTTATTAAAAAGTATAAAATTTCATTCATAATCTGTTTCTGTATACACCAACAAAATTAAACACAAAAATCGATTAACATTACAATTTCTAATAATCCACAAGAATATTCTACGGGACATGTGTGTCACCTGCTGACACGTGACGGAAAAGGTGTGACAGAGGGACGGACAGACAATGGAAAAATGATCCCTATGTGTCTCCTCTTCTTACAGCAGGTGACACAAAAAGTGTCGGACCCTGCAAGGTTTTATAATCATTTGCATATAATTCATAAACATTCCGTTCCACAAACTTTGCATAAATTTAATGGTCGAACTTCTAACCAACTAGTAACTTACATATCCAGTATGATGTGTCTCCTCTTCTTACAGCAGGTGACACAAAAAGTGTCGGACCCTGCAAGGTTTTATAATCATTTGCATATAATTCATAAACATTCCGTTCCACAAACTTTGCATAAATTTAATGGTCGAACTTCTAACCAACTAGTAACTTACATATCCAGTATGATGTGTCTCCTCTTCTTACAGCAGGTGACACAAAAAGTGTCGGACCCTGCAAGGTTTTATAATCATTTGCATATAATTCATAAACATTCCGTTCCACAAACTTTGCATAAATTTAATGGTCGAACTTCTAACCAACTAGTAACTTACATATCCAGTATGATGGCCAGACTAGCATAAATCAAAATAAGCCTGGACTGTATTTCACTAAACATCTAAAATCGAGATTTTTTTTCAACTTCAAACTTTGAAGATCTAGAACTTAATACATGTAATTTACAGACCTAGAGAACAGAATTTTACACACAGGCTATTATTAGCACACTCTTACAGAAACTTGTCTTAAATTTTTTCAAAATTTCATATCTGTGTGGAAACAGAATTTGAGATGTTTTGTGAAAAGCCTGAAACATGTTCATAGGCAGATCAGGTAAGACACAATTAAAAAGCAGTGGGAATGTTTAATCACAACAACCTGGGTAAATCAATCTGTATATCATCACAACATTCAATCAGTACAATATTGTAGCCAATAATGAAAATAATTTCCCTACAAGATTGCTGTGCATTAAAATAAAGCAACCATTTTTGATAACATGTGGGCCAAAGCAACCCTAGATCGCTCATCTGCGTACCATTAGCCTAAATAAAATCTATAGGTCACTTGTTATTTTACATGGTGACCCTGACAGCATCCAGATTCAAGATTTGGTTTATCCATCATGCACTTTTACTATTTCTCCAAATTTTTTCCACAATAAGTTTTCTCTCTTGAGCACCAGTGCTGTGCACATCTAGCAACTGAAATCATAACAGTTCAAAAGCACCTTTATCTTTATATATGTATAAACGGGGTCTCTTAAGACCAGTGGTCTCTTAATACTACAGTTGTATATGTATTTACAGAGACCCTGTACATATCAGAGACCCTGGTGTAAAATAACACCAAAATGAGGTATGAGCCTTTTATTATGAATACACTATTTTCAACCTTCAAACTGTCAGATCAAAACAAAGAGCTAATCTCAGTTGGCATTTTTTCTTAAGGGTAGCAATTTCGTTTATTAAACCTATGATGTTAGACCATGTGGGAAAAAGTGAATGAATCTGAAGATAGATTTTATCAGTCTACCAGTAAATATAGTTTCAATACTGTCTTTGAGGGTATTGTCTGTGATGGGGAAACCACTAATATTTTTTTTTTTTTTTTTTTTTATGTTCACAGATGATTGCATTGGGTGACATTGCATCTGTAGCTTGGTATTGATAGATGGAATACACACACAGAGTTAAAAATAAAATTCTTATTCAATGACCATCTGTGAATGAGCTGCATTAAGCTGGATATTGCTATAACCTGAGATAGTTGAACTGTGATATTTGTTTACCTTACTTTCAGATATTGAAAACTGCTTTATTTCTATCCTTGAAATTGTAATATATGAGTTGATGTATGTATAGTGTATGACATACATTCACAAATATACATTATTTAAGTTAATACTCAGGCTGACTTGATCTAGAAATGTATAGTGGTGAAGTAGGCCAGTTCCTTGGTGGCAGCAATGGAATATCACATGATCAAAGGTTGACATAATTTCACAAAAAACACAGGCATTGTTCAAAGTATGTTCAGTTTTATAATACTTAGTCCAAATAAGAAAAATATGGGGTAAATTCAGCCAGCAAAAAAATAAGTGTGTTTTCTGGAACACGTGTCACCTGCTGAAGCATGACAGAAAAGTGTGACAAACAGACAGGCAGGCAGACTGGACAGACAGATAATGGAGAATGTGATTTGTATGTGTCACCTCTGCTTATAGCAGGTGACACAAAAAGGAAATTGTCAATTTCATTCTGGATATACTAAAACAATAAAATAAAAACAATTTGTTTTGAAAAATGAAATGTTCCTACTTAACTTGGTAATAATTCTTTTTCTTTTTCTTTTTCTAGAAAGCATTGAAAAAAATCCCTGTCAAGACTGCTTCTGTTCCAAATCATTGCACAACATGAAACTAAGCCTTTTCAACTTAGATACACTATACCTCAAGTTCTTGAAAATACTAAAGTACAATCCTAGACTCAAATTCAGGTACCATACACAAATCCCTATTGTATCTGTATCTATTGTATCTTGTATCCTATCTGTATTGTACTGATGGAGCTGTTTGAGTATTAACCCTTTCCCTAATAGAGGACACCATGAAAAGACCTATGCGAACAGCATAAAACCAGATCAGCCTGCGAGTAACTCGCAGGCTGATCAGGTTTTATGCTGTTCGCTGCTCCTCAGTGGTCTGGAAATGAGGATTTTGTAATTAAATTTGGTAAGGTTTAACTGTGGTTTTCTGCAGATCAGGCTTTATGTGGTACCTATTGAGGGCGTCAAAATGGGTATCTATGAGGGAAAGGGTTATAGGAAATCATGCTGAAGTACACTTTTTGTTTTCGAGACTTTGGGGCCTGAAATAACGATGACATACCACAGTAAAACCAGACCAAACTGAAAACAGGTTTTACTCAAAACAGATTTGCAGTGTTATCTAATGATATGAAGGTATCTGGTGTAATAAATAAATATGCAACCTGATTACAATGTCATTTGCCCACAGGCTGATTAGGTTTTTTCCTGATTGAAAAAGTTAGTGATAGTTCTACTATAGCATCCAAGTGGTATATATTTGAATAACAAATAATGTTTACTAAATGCCTTTGATACTGTATTACAATAGTGCATATATACAGTCATAACATATGAATGCTTAATGGTGAAAAAAAAGGAAAAAAAAAAAGAAAATAACATGGAATGGTGAAATAGAGTAAAAATCGTAATTTATAATTGCACTTCAAATATGACACAAATATTTAATTACAATTATCAAATACTTATCACACATACATGAAAATGAAATCTAGATGATCAGATGACAACACATTCTGGTGACAAAATACGCATCCTTAAATAAACATTTTTACATGCACACATTTCCATAGCAACAACCTCTTCTTCAGGCCTCTACCTGACCTTGACATTAATATAGACGTCAGAAGATATAATCTTTATCTGATGAAAAAACTTAAGCATAACAAATTTCTTAAAAACAATTATAATACATGCACAAATGTTACTAAATTTAGTAACAGAAATGTTGTTGAAAATATACTCATCAGTACTTGAAAAGGTTTTTATAATTTGTCCTGCTAATAGCAGTGCATTTATCATAAATTCTCTTGAATAAGCACATGTGAAAAAATGATGTCATTTTCAATTTTGAACATAGCCATTATTAAGATTTATATTCTTTGAGAAGTTTTACCATTTTAACAACATTTCAATGCCAAATCTTCTTAAAAACACTTCCTAAAACTTTCATTGTGAACATAAATGTATACCCTGTATATATAGTCATTTAATGAAATATTGATTATCCCAACCACCATAGACTTACATGTATTTAATTAATAAATATATGCTGTCAGTATATATGGAGTTATGAAAATCTGAGCAAACAATGTACACTGACTTGACCGCTGTTAATAAAATCCAATTTAATACTCAATATATTGTAAAAATTTTTTTAAAAAAGTGTAGAAATATTGAAAACCAATAGGCCTTTATGTGTTTTGACTATAAAAAAGGCATAAAATGTCAAAATAATGTTATATATCAATCATATATATTATAGAGAACAAGGAATGGCTAGCCAGGGCATTTGAGTGATAATAGTCCTGTCTAATTACTAAAGCTCTCGGCCAATTATTGCATAGCCAGGGCAACTATCACTCAAATGCCCTGACTAGCCATGTATTATTCTATAATTAATACCCCTACCAGGGCTTTGAATTTTAACAAAAATCTCTTGTCACTGGAGCTGGATGAACAATGAGGAGTCTCTAATCATATCTTAACATCATATTGAGACAATATGCCAGGCTAGAAATAAATTCATGGAAAAATGAAGAATCTGAGCGTGGACCTACCGTAACACTTCATAATTGACCATGTCTGTCCCAAACAAGAGCTATAACTGAGACAATGAATACCCCCAACAACACAACCATGACTCAACAATAAGAAAACAAGAGGGCCATGATGGCCCTGAAACGCTCACCTGAGTACCATTGCTACAACTGATTACAAGGTTTTTAAACAGACAAGAATTCTGATATAACTCAATCTTAAACATTTTAGCCCTGACAATACTACACACCAAATATATAAGCACTGGGCCTTATGGTTTCAGAGGAGAAGACTTAGTGCAGGGTCATTTATCTCCAAAGGGCCACCATTTTGAAAATCTTGATAATGAACCATTAGATGATGCTACATACCAAATATCTAATCTCTGGGCCTTATGGATTCATACAAGAAGATTTTTTAAGTTTTTCCTATATAAATCTATGTAAAACAAGTGACCCCTGGTGCGGGGGCATTTATCACCATAGGGCTATGATTTGAACAATCTTGGTAATGAACCATAAGATGATGCTACATACCAAATATCTAAGCTCTAGGCCTAATGGAATCATAGAAGAAGATTTTTAAAGATTTTCCTATATAACTCTATGTAAAACAAGTGACCCATGGTGCGGGGGCATTTATCACCATAGGGTCATGATTTGTACAATCTTGGTAATGAATAATAAGATGATGCTACATACCAAATATCTAACTCTAGGCCTATGGATCATAGAAGAAGATTTTTAAAGATTTTCCTATATAACTCTATGTAAAACAAGTGACCCCTGGTGCAGGGGCATTTGTCACCGTAGGGCTATGATTTGAACAATCTTGGTAATGAACCATTAGATGATGCTACATACCAAATATCTAAGCTCTAGGCCTAATGGATTCATAGAAGAAGATTTTTAAAGATTTTCCTATATAACTCTATGTAAAACAAGTGACCCCTGGTGCGGGGGCATTTATCACTGTAGGGCTATGATTTGTACAATCTTGGTAATGGCCCATAAGATGATGCTACATACCAAATATCTAAGCTCTGGGCCTTGCAGTTTTGCAGAAGAAGATTTTCAAAGTTTGCATTTTTAAAATCTATTTTTAGCTCCTGTGACCTACTTTTTTAACCAATCTGAATAATTTGTACAACTTTGATAGAGGGCATCATAAGGATGATTCCTGTGAAGTTTGGTCAAAATCCCTTCAGCGGTTCATGAGGAGATGTTGTCTAAAGCAAATTGTTGACGACGGACGCACGGACGACGGACAAAAGGCGATCACAAAAGCTCACCATTAGCACGTTGTGCTCAGGTGAGCTAAAAACAATGGAACTTTTTTTTTTTTTTTAAACATGTGTCACCTGCCGTATGTTCAGTGAAGGCTACCATTAGCTCATGTTAGCTAACAATTGCCCGTTGGTACTCAAATTACATTCTATACACTGCGATAAAGCAGGTGTGTAATTGCTCACATTAGCAACTGTTAAAACAGGTGTGCAATTG
The DNA here is from genome assembly GCA_021229015.1 of Solen grandis. Lineage (NCBI taxonomy): Eukaryota > Metazoa > Mollusca > Bivalvia > Adapedonta > Solenidae > Solen > Solen grandis. The sequence continues at coordinate 13,056,801 of CM037777.1, read as the reverse complement.
CTCACATTAGCAACTGTTAAAACAGGTGTGCAATTGCTCATGTTGGCAACTGTTAAAATAGTTGTGCAGGTGCTCACATTAGCAACTGTTAAAACAGGTGTGCAATTGCTCATGTTAGAAACTGTTAAAATAGTTGTGCAGGTGCTCATATTAGCAACTGTTAAAACAGGTGTGCAATTGCTCACGTTAGCGACTGTTAAGTTCACTGAACGCAGTGCCCCTGAAAGAAGTGTGACAGAAAGAGTATGACAGAAAAAATGTGACAGACAGACGACGGAGAAGTGATGTGTCACCTCTGTTTACAGCAGGTGACACATAAATGGGACAGGACAGGACAAGATTCCAAGAAAACAAGAAAACCTCCACCCTTCAAAGTCATTCACACTGTACACTAAGTAAAGGAGGGTTAAAATTCACTCTAAGAAAATTGTACAATCATATAATCACTCTATGGTACCCCTGAATACTGCGGACTGAATGGACATGTGGAGTGATATGGTTCCAGGGCACCAGTAACACAGATTTTAACACAGAAATGGCCTAGATGCTGTAAAGGGCTTGGCTCATCAGTCGACTTTCTGCGGTAGTAGCATCTCTTCTTTATGGGACATCATGTGCTGGCCATCGTCTATTATAAAACTGAAACAAATTTTTTTTATTTTTAATCAAAATCCATGATTTAATGGAAGGCATACTTTATAAAGAGTGAGATTTTTATATTACGTGTACACGTATAACTAGAGTTAACAAGTAACTGGTGTTGTATGCAACACATAAAGTCCCCTACCGGCTCCACCTTGACTCAATATGGTAATCAATCCCATTTTTTGCCATATTTTCACTATTTCCGTTACCATAGCAACCACAATTTTAGTCGAAGAATAAAAATAAAATGATGTGCATAATCTACACATTGCCATCTAGTCATATACCAAGTTTCATCAAGTTAGCTTGCTTAGTTATCGCAGGATCCCATTTTTTGCCATATTTTCACTATTTCCGTTACTTTAGCAACCCCAATTTTAGTCGAAGAACAAAAATAAAATGACGTGCATAATCTACACATTGCCATCTAGTCATATACCAAGTTTCATCAAGTTAGCTTGCTTAGTTATCGCGGGATCCCATTTTTTGCCATATTTTCACTATTTCCGTTACCATAGCAACCACAATTTTAGTTGAAGAACAAAAATAAAATGACGTGCATAATCTACACATTGCCATCTAGTCATATACCAAGTTTCATCAAGTTAGCTTGCTAAGTTATCGCAGGATCCCATTTTTTGCCATATTTTCACTATTTCCGTTACTTTAGCAACCACAATTTTAGTCGAAGAACAAAAATAAAATGACGTGCATAATCTACACATTGCCATCTAGTCATAAACCAAGTTTCATCAAGTCAGCTTGCTTAGTTATTAAGTTATCGCGGGATCCAGATTTGAGCGGACAGACAGACGGACGGACGGAGACGGAAGGACAGACGGACGGACAGACGGAGGGCAAACCTATAGTCCCCTCCGGTGTGAACACCGGTAGGGGACTAACAATTATGGGGAAAATTATACCTGCAACATAGCCTAAAATCATCAATATGATTTTTTTTTCCTAATAGGGGTTTGAACAGGTTTGCTTGTTGAGTTTAACATCCCACTGACAGTATTTTAGTCATTTGGAGACTATGTCTAATTGGAACAGATATAATGCTGCCACACTGCAGTATCACACCGTAGACATGTGGCATGGTACCACACCCAGTCACATTATCCTAACACCAGGCCAACCAGTCCTGGAACTACCCTTATATGCTGAGCGCCAAGCAAGGGAGCCATATCAGTACAATTTTTTACAACTTTGGTATGTCACAGCCAGGGATTGGACCCACAACCTCCTGATCCTGAGGCGGACACTCTAACCACTGGGCCACCAGAGACGGTGGGTTTAAAAAGAACATGAATGATTCTCATACAGCCCCATCTCAATTTTTGAAGCAGGGATGAAAAAAATATACTGTCTGATACATAATGGAGCTAAGTGTCTATCCAATTAATCCTTCACAGTCCAGATTTAGCATCTTTAGACTTTGCCTTGGAATTGCCTTCAACAAACTACCATAGAGGTTTGAAGGCAGCTAGTTTGGAGGTGTGTACAATATGTGTGGGTCAGTTGTCACAGTAAATGCATCAAGCACCACTGAGATTATTTTGAGAAAGAGTAAATCATTTGCTAGGGACGTCATGACTTTTAACATGAAGTTAGTGCGGCTGGGTATGTATGGGTAGTTTACTAACATTTCAATAACTTGAGTAATTCTTAAGGTAGTTTGTTTATATTTTACACTGACAGTCCAGAACTGGCTGAATCCCATGTGTTAAAACTGATTGAGTTAAAGCTATTGTCTACGTAGACAGTTCTCGTACATAAGGCTAATTCATATACTGTAGTTTTCAAAGTTTATCTTCGGGAAAAAACAGGACCAATATTACCTGTACCACAGAAGAGCCAGTGGCGGTGTCCCGGCATGCCACAGGGAGTGAGCATCAAATGTCCACCAGACTGGTGGGAAATCTCCCAGTTCTAGACACAGTAACAGCTGTATACCCAGTATAGAAACCACTGCTTTCCACACATACTTTCGTTTCCGTTTCCAGTAACAGAATAACATCCAGCCTACCATGTTGAAAATGGCTGAAAAAAGAAAAAAAAATGAAATATAGCAGCAAACTATTACTGATTTTTAGAATTTTACAGAAATGTCTGACAATGAAATATCTAGATAAAATAGTCTCAAACATTATGGTTATGCAAATTTATGTTAACATATGAATGTATTCCTATATAAAATCTATAAATATCTTGCAATTAAATTCACTTCACGTCATTTAATTCAAATAATCAAAATCTTTTCTCTCTACTCTGAACTATCACAACTCATACATTTCTATGGAGATCTCTTCAGCTTCTGCTACAACAATCAAAGACACGCTTCTGACACCAAAGATGAGCACCTCTATATGTTACTTTTACATAAAATCAGAAACAAAATAGGTCATGTGATAAAAATCTTTTCAAAATGACCAATATCGCAGTTCACCTACCTACACCTATATTGACCTCCATGTTATAGCCATAGTCAAACCTGTTGAAACTGAGGTATGAAACATGCTGGACAAAGAAAACTATACAACACACGGCAACACATAGGGGGCGCCACACCGTTGTTGTTCCCATCAACCTGTGAAAATACAATGTGACAGCTGCTTTTTGCTGGCAGGAAAGTGAATGACACACAATACTGGGTATGCCTTCAGCAACATAATCAATGTGGAAAGCTTGGAAAAATTGCTTAAAATGTTTATTATTTGTTTATGTTTACTTTAATAATGAAATGCAAATACTCTATACCTAAAAATATTTGCTCTAAAGCATTTTGACGAAACATCAGTGAAATGAGCATTAGGCCATAAGCCAGATACTAGCACAGTGCTCTCCAAGATTGTTATATTTTGTAATTTTATCACTTCAAGCAGGGACCTCCGTGGCTGAGAGGGTAAAGTTGTTGACTTTTTCACTCACTCAGCCCCTCACCACGTGGGTTCGAATCCCGGCAGTGTCATTCAGATTTTCATGTGAGGAAGCTTTCCAGCTGGCTTGCGGTAGGTCGGTGGTTCTACCCGGATGCCTCCGTGCATTCAGGGTCTTACTCCACCTATAATTAGCTGGACGTCACTATATGAATGAAATACTGTCGAAGCAAACGGTAAACTCAAATAGTCAACTAGTCAATTGTCACATCAAGCATGTTTTGACATTTATTTCACAATAAAAGGGGGCTTGCTCATTAAAAAACTTCATTTGATAACTGTAAAACAGAAAATAGATTCTTACCTACATGCTAATGTAAATGAATTGTACAAAATTATGGAGAAAGCACAGAAGTAGTCCATTTTCTGAAACAAAACAAGGTAAACTAAGTTATACAACTTTGCTGAAATAGTTTTCTGTCTTTCAATATATTGCAGTCATAGCTTTCAAAAACAACAATATATTGCTAAATTTTCAAAGCTTCTTAACAAATATCTCTGACAGAATGAAAAACTTTATTGAAAAAGTTTTTACTGAATCTCACAAAAAGTATTTCAGACTTAACTGTGATATAAAGTTAGAAAATTTGGAAAACCTTATTAGTCTGCAAACAAAAATATTGCCTTCCGCCCATTTCTCTCTATAACTCTGTGTTTCTTTTAGGCTGGTATAAACATTTGAATTACAACATATATGTGTTGAAAAGTAATAAAATATAATTGTAAGTCTATGCAAATAACATTTAGTTAAAGGTAACATTTGACACGTTCTTCATAAATATCAACTACTTGTATTCCAACACAGAATGTTAATGTGCAAATGGCTTGCTGTAGGTCGGTGATTCTAACCAGATGCAAGCATCAACTTACTTGATTTAATAGGCTCTTTTGCTCAATGTCTATAAAGTCTTGCATTTACTACAAAATTCCTATGATCACTTAATGGACAATGATCACATTTAAATGATCGATGGATTACCTTAATACCTTATTTTGAGGAGAGAATTCCCATTTTCATTACATTGGGGGAAAAAGCATGGGTAAAAAGCAAATTTGGGGACACTGCATGAATTAAAAGAAATTTTCAGAGGGGAAGGCACCTATGAATGGCCCTTGATACAGAAAAAAAAAACCAGCTTTGATTTTTATCACCAACATATGAACTCGCTCAAGACATGTGTCTATTTCAATATCAACAGCAATTTTTTTTTTATTCCCTATTAAATTATGAAATACTCATCATGTACATTACTTACCTCTGTAAAATCTGTATCCTTGGAATGAAATACAGTTGACCAAAACCAAGCATTCATAGCTGTCTGCAAGGACAAAACACAAACTAGTATTTAGGGCTCTTATTCATAGCAATATTCATCTGTCTACATAAAGTTTGTTTCTCTGGCTCCATGATGACAAACTATTACAAAAACTGAGAAACAGCAACATTGTTCTTATACCCTCAAGAAGTTATAAAGAGTTTTTTTCTGAATTCCATAGAAAATAAAAAATAAACTTATATTTATGTTATGAATGAGAAAACATGTTTTTACCAATAAATGTTTCTATACTTTTGATAGCCTTTTTTTTTTAATAAAAAATCAACAAATCAATACATGCTGATTATAATGCACATTGCTATCAATAGAAAATAATTTACAAAATTATTGTTCTTTGTATTTTTACAAACTTATTTATTCTCTCAGCAAGCAATTGATGGAATTGGGAAAAAAACTCTTTATAAACTGGGGCACAGTCAACAAAAACAAGAGATTGATAAAATTCTGTTCTGGCTTATTCAAATTTGTGATTTCTAATAATCAGGCTTCATGCATATTTCATTACATATTATAGATACATAAGGAGACTAAAAGCTTAATTTCTTTTGACTCTGAAATAGCTGAAATGTGGATAAGCGTGACTAGAAAATCTACATACTGTCCTGCAACATTCAACAGGAACTGGTAAAAGTACTGTAAAGACCATAATGTAAACATATATGTATGAATACATGCATTTTTCAGATGTTGTTGAAGATGCAAATTGAACAAGTACTTACGCAGGCCATTCCATGCCAGACATAGTACATGGGCGTGTCCGACGTAACAAACTTGCGGTATCGCAGGATCGCCAGATGGTGCCAGACCATTTAGAACAGAAAACACCATGGAGGCTGGTTCTTGAACACCATACAGGCGTACAAAAGGCCACTAAATAGAATGGTACTATCTTTAAATATATGAAGATATTTGGGAAACAACAATAAATGTACAAAGATACAGACAGAAAAGACACAGATCATAGAGCTCCTTTCAAAAACTGTAAAATCAGGGTCTTCTCATCTCTGTTTGTTCTTACAATATTGTAGGTCAGATTTTACCCTGCACAGCAAAGAAAAATACATGATTTCATATAGCAGAATTTTGAGGTTAGTGAATGAATATTTATTAAGTCATTAATTTGCACATAAACATTTATGAAGTATAGCGTTAAAAGTAAAAGAAAATACAGCAGCTATGCTGTGGAAAGCCTAATACCATTTAAACTCTCAAAATTACTGGACTTTCATTGGGAAAACATATAGTGCTGTCTCACAGCAGGGGTTGTTCTGCCCATTTTGGGAAAGGGACTCAAGCACAAATTGGGAAAAAATATTGACATTTTTCACCTAATTGGGAATTTTTAAGAAGTGGAAAAGCAACTTAGTATGTGTTACATATTGATAAAAGAGGAATTTTATTTCATAAACACAATTAAATAACAAACAAAATGAACATCATTAAAAAAAAACAACTTTTTTTTTTGTCAATTGGGATATTTTTTTTACCTATTTTCAATTGGGTAGGAGGCAGATATTCAGCCCCTACAAACAGGCAGAAAAATACCTGCACAGTTACTTAAAACTTCAAAGAAAATACTAAATTTGCAAAGTATAGGTGTAATACAGCACAGTTTGTCCTTTTCCCATAAGCAATATGGTAAAGAGTATAAAGAGTATGCTCTGAATACTGAAGGCCACGAGCTTGAATCCAGCTTCAGGTTACATGGTTTATTCATGGTTTCATGGTTTTCATGAACTTACAAGGTAGACGTGCTTGTCCAGTAAAAATCAAGGACTACCACTTAGGGTGATTAATACTACCTCATCCAGCCCCGTCTCCAGGTCATGAGAGTGTAGGACGGGGCCAGACGAGATGTGACAGGCCTGATTCCTTTATAGCCCCCAACTTCTGTGAGCAGGAATATAAAGATATACTGGAATATTTACGTGCAATATCATACCTTGCCATAGAACTGTGGGACAGACAATCCGTCCCTCTGGAAGGCGTCCACTGTGAGCCACATACACATGTACTTGCACTCATCAGCACAGCTCCACTGCAGCAGTCTGTGCACCACTGGCTGGCTTCCACTGTATAGGTAAGGCAATGTTGAGTGTAAGAATGGTGGAGAAAGGTGTGTAGTGTTGAGTGATGTGGAGTGTTGAGGGGGGGGGGGGGGTTGGGTAAGTGGCACATGTGGAGGTAGTGAGTGGTGAGGAGTGTTGAGTGGTGTGGAGTGATGTGAAGTGGCACATGGTGTGGAGGTAGTGAGTGGTGTGGAGTGTTGAGTGGTGTGGAGTGATGTGAAGTGGCACATTGTGTGGAGGTAGTGAGTGGTGTGGAGTGTTGGGTGGTGTGGAGTGATATGAAGTGGCACATGGTGTGGAGGTAGTGAGTGGTGTGGAGTGTTGAGTGGTGTGGAGTGATGTGAAGTGGCACATTGTGTGGAGGTAGTGAGTGGTGTGGAGTGTTGAGTGGTGTGGAGTGATGTGAAGTGGCACATTGTGTGGAGGTAGTGAGTGGTGTGGAGTGTTGAGTGGTGTGGAGTGGTGTGAAGTGACACATTGTGTGGAGTAAGTGAGTGGTGTGGAGTGGTGTGAAGTGGCACATTGTGTGGAGGTAGTGAGTGGTGAGGAGTGTTGAGTGGTGTGGAGTGATGTGAAGTGGCACATTGTGTGGAGTCACATGTGTGGAGTGTTAGGTGGTGTGGAGTGATATGAAGTGGCACATGGTGTGGAGGTAGTGAGTGGTGTGGAGTGTTGAGTGGTGTGGAGTGATGTGAAGTGGCACATTGTGTGGAGGTAGTGAGTGGTGAGGAGTGTTGAGCAGTGTGGAGTGATGTGAAGTGGCACATTTTGTGGAGGTAGTGAGTGGTGTGGAGTGTTGAGTGGTGTGGAGTGGTGTGAAGTGACACATTGTGTGGAGTAAGTGAGTGGTGTGGAGTGGTGTGAAGTGGCACATGGTGTGGAGGTAGTGAGTGGTGTGGAGTGTTGAGTGGTATTGAAAGTGGTGTCCTGATCAATTATTTAAATCACTGCTTTTATCACTGCCAAAATTTAATGTCATGCGGTCAGAAATATATGAATAAGCAGGATGTGTGAAAAAAATAATCAACCCTGACATTATTATCTGTAATTATTGCATCCCTCTGTTAGGAGCATTCTTGCAATATTGTGTATCCCATCAATTTCAAGGGTTCATTCCTTATAATGACCATTCACAATTATGGTGTATTCTTGGGAACATAATTATGCTATGTGTATGATCATATGACACCAGTAGTGGTGGATGGTTAATGTTGAACATTGTTTTGAGTTCCAAAGTCTTGACAGTATGGCAAAATATCAAAGATACTTGTTTGTCTTCTAAGATCAAACACTGTTGCATTGTGTTGAGTATATATATATATATATATATATATATATATGATGGCCTGTAAACAAAATATATATATATATATATATATATATATATATATATGTATATATATATATATATATATATATATTATTTTTTTTTTATATAAGATGCGGAGTGGGGGGGGGGGAATCGTCTTACAGGAACCCTGTGTAGTAAATTAATACCATTTTACCTTAGTAGAAAACATTTAAAGCCTTACATAAACTGTGTCAGGTGGTTGCCTGTACAGTTTCCTTGGTAACAGGCACCAAGACATTTCTGGTACACATAGGATCGGTCCCCAGCTGAAGCTTCACATAATGTGCACACCAGGGCCAAAGATATGAACTGCACCAGCAGTGTTGGCATGGTATCACTAATGATGGCCTGTAAACAAAATAAAAAATTAACATATATAAAAGCAAACTACAAATTATGACTTTATACATGTAATCTGCACCAAATTAAGGACAAATGTAACAAAATAGGGTTTAAATATGAAAAAAAAATAGGTGATCAACAGAACAAAAAAAAATCTGGCAATACAAGCACAAGTCTTTTTTTATGCAGAATTTCCTTTCCTTCTATAATATTTAGTAAAACATTTTTTTTTTGGTTGTTGTTGAATGATTTTTCTTCATCTTTCTCTCTCTTCGAGACTTTCAAACCAAAACATCCAAAGAAATTAAAGATTTAAAACAGATTAATCTTGATGGGATGCTTTGTATCTCAGCATAATATTATTCTAAACATTGTTCCTAATTTATTTTTTTCAGCAGACGACAAAAGTACCAGACAACTTTTTTGGTGGGTTGGACCTGTCATTTTATGTCATTTATTGGATAAAAAAAAATATTACTTAGAAACTTAAGAAATTCAGTATTACGAAATTCAGTCAGGTGATGTAACAAATAACATGAATCAGAACAGCTTTTATTACTTAGTCCTATAAAAAATATGTTGTCGCTTTGTGATATTTTCTTTCTGTGGCAAAGTGACAGCACTTTACCCCAACTAAGAAAACTATCACAAAGCAACAAAATATTCATATGACTACTTTTATTACATGTATTCAAACATTTTTGCATTAATTTATCATGAATGACATCAATAAATTCAGAGTGATAAATTTTCTGAATGATGAAATCAAAAACATGTGATAATGAATTGAACTACATGTACTTATTTGATGGTCTAACAAGTTTTCGGGGTACTAACGAGATCGATCCATATTTGCATATCAAATATCATTAAAATTTTCATTTAATTAGAATAAAGGGGTGCAACAACAACTTCTGTCAATCCCTGTACACATTTGCGATCTTAAAATCATCTCGATCAAAACAGAGCAGCGTTCATTCAAATGTAGGTCAATGGTGATAAAATAAAAAGTTACTAACAAGTTTTCGGGGTATTTACAAATTAAGCTCAACCTACTCTATTAGTTAAATATACATCAAAATTCCATTTCAGGGAAATAATGCTGTTATGATTTGATATTTATAGAGTCTTTATTTCGTCTGAGATACTGTTCTGATTTTTTTTTTTTCTGATTGGCATCCACGGTCGGAAAAAAGTTGCACTTTATCCGGGAAAACTGCTAACCTTACACCCACCCCGTTTGACGATCATTTTTTCATTTTAAACTTAATGACAGTTACCATTGATGACTCATGTGGATAACTGAAACATTTTTACACATATTCATCACAAAACATATACTTTGCACACCTTAAAAAAACTCTTGCACAAGCTATTTTCCAACCCCTTAAAATCCATAGCAAATATCCGCCATTTTTTTAATTCAAATTAAGCCATCATGTGACTTATTTATAATCCGCGTTATTGATAACATTTAGTTTGCTTTCTGTGCAAAACACTAAACCTGTAAGGTGTATCAACTTAAATAAAAACTATAAATGGTTTTTGGTTTGAAAATATGTAAATTTGAATAATTCAGACAAGTTTGATCTACAAGATAGCTATTCAAATATGAGATCAAGATTTTAATGAATTGGACCTGCAGCTTAAACATTGTCCCGAATTCACACAAAAAGTCACATGGTGTCTTAATTTGAATTTAAGAGCATGGCTGACATTTGTTTTGATCATAGGGAACCGCGAAAACATCTTTGTCATATCACATCCTCATACGCAAACGGTGTAAAGGTAAAATACCCCGAAAACTTGTTATACCCCGAAAACTGGTTATTCAAGCATTATAGTAGTTCTGCGGGGTGAAGGCTATATGGATAAACAGTTAATATTATAAAAGAAATATAGATGACAAATGTTAGTATTTATTATTGTTAACAAGTATCTGCATATACATTTACCTCATGTAGTTTTTGAGAATAATAAGGCAATTTTTCAGGTACTTATTATTTCTATACAAATGCTAAATCCAGTTGGTCGAAATGGTCGTTGGACAAATTGACAGATTGACGGAGGTATTCCGATTATATTACATGAAATAAATGTCAAATGAAAGGTTATATATGTGAATGTTGGCAATATCATTTATTTCTTCTGTTGAACATGCTACTGACAAAAATACGTTTACGAGATAGATCTATGAATGAGCTGATATACATCAAAATACTTACGGATGATATGAGCTTTAAAGCGGCTGACCGACACCGACTTCTCCTAGGATACAATCTACCAATTTTTAAATACCACGATCGGATAAGCTAAATATCAAAAGGATGTTGAGATTATGATTCCATATCATTAGAAAGATTGAAATGTAATTTGATTACCTGATAAATACTGTCTTGTATTTTAAAGGTTAAATGGTTTTTCACATATCGTGAAACGATTTTTCGAAAAATATTTGTCTTACTTACCCATAAACCTTGCGTTTCAGTGATTGAGATGAAATATAAAATATTCCTAAATTAGACATTTAAATTTGAAAACTTGAAATTAAGTTTCATTTATGTATGGAGGCGACTTTTCTAATGGTATGTGAACTTAATATTTGATGAACCATATAAATATGTTTTTGTAGTCACTGATTTCGGTTTTGATGGGTAATATATTCAATGTCTCAATAATTTGTTTTTTTCCTTATTTTCATTTAGCTGTGTTATACGAAAGTGGTGTGTGTCTTCGTCTTCGTCTTCCAATAAAAGGTCAGGAGTCTTCTTAGACTGTAGTATTGACCTATGACGTGTGGGGGGTGGGGGGGGGGGGAGCAATAACATGAAAGCTGATAGGGCGAATATTTTGAATATATCTGTCTGTGACCCATTCAGTTCTCAGAAATCAACAGTGTTATATATTTATTTTTCATAAAGCTTTATCAAATGTGTTTGTTTATTTGGTTTAACAAACAGTTGACAGTATATCAGTCTTTTAGAGACTTTGTCTATTTGAGACAGAATGATACTTGTCCGCCCTCAGCTTGAGTACTGCTCTACCGTTTGGTGCCCTTTCACCGATACACATATCTCACAGCTTGAATCTGTCCAGCGTAGAGCTGCAAGGTGGGTCAAGAATGACTATGGAAAACATCAAGTGTCACAAGTATGCTGCAGTCCATATAGTGGCATAGGCTAGATCAACGAAGAATTGATAGCAGGCTCTCTCTCATGTTTAAAATCACTCACAACCTCATAGCTATTCCAATATATATGACTACCTCATCCCAATGACAAGACAATCTAGACATTACCACTCTGCCTCCTACAGACTCATACCTGCTTCCACAGACTATTACAAATTCTCCTTTTTTCCACGAGCTGTCTTCCACTGAAACAGTCTACCACCATCTACCGTTGCTTGTTTAATTCAAGAACAGTTCAATCAGGCAGTCTGCCAGATTGATCACATCTCCCCTTAGAAAACACAAAGCTCTTACTTTTATTAGTTTTAGAGCTAACACCTTCTTGCACTCTTTTACTCTCAAATTTTATTTTGTTCCTAATCTTTTCATTTCATCCTCACACATTCTTTACTAATACTCTTGCAGCTTGACGCACAAAATGTCTAGGTCCACAACAGGGGTTTGACATCATAGATAGATAGATAGACAGATATAGTCATTTGTGCTGTCACCCAGTAATCTCTACTGAGATCCTTTTCCGCAGCAGAGGCCAATACAAAAAAAAATAACCGGAGTGGATCTCAGTAGAGATTATGTCATGCGGCAGTTTCACATTGTTGGCATGTTACCAAACCACATCAATGAACCGCTCATTGCTAACATGGTATTTTTGGCACTGATTGTCATGCCTCTGTGTAGGGGATGGCACCAAGTCAAAAGTAGAATGATACCACAAATTATGGATACACAAATGTAGACAACATGATGCCACACCCAGTCACATTATCTTGACACTGGGCCAACCATTTCTCAAACTACCCAGATATACAGAGCTCCATGAATGAGAGCTATACAACTATACAGGTACCATTTTTACGACTTTGGTATGTTGCAGCCAGGGCTTATGTATCTTACAGCCTTAATTGTTCTTTTGAAAAAAAAAATCCTTTCTTTCCCTCTCTCTCTCTCTGCAATGTAATGTACAATGTATATGCAAGGCCCACTTAGGTAATTGTTGTTTAGGTCTCTTGGGTTGGACCAGTACACACACACACACATACCGGTACACACAATGTTGGACAGGTATCTATCAGTCAGATGACATTTGATGATTGTGATCAAGGTTAGTGCTAGTCTGAGATTTTATTACCAGATTCTTTGCTTTCATAGACTAATCATCAAAGAGGTACAACTGAAAATCTAGGCAGTCCATATCAGTCAATAAAAGACTGTGATTATCAGAATAAATATCAATCATTTCTTTGACAGATAGACTAACTAGCCCCCATATGTGGTGGTCAGTAACAAGAATGAGCCTTGAGCTCCAAATACTGTTTGCCTAACCTAAAGTTTTGTCGAACAAGATAGACTGATGTGTTAAAACAGTATCATATAATTGTTGTTAACATATATCATTTTAAAAAGCCTCTTGAGGTATTTGTGGACACAGACTCAGCCTTAAAAAAAAAACTAGTTGTCAATAACTGATACTGTTAAACTTATTGCTATTACTTATAGGCAACATGCATGAAACAGCAATCTTCTTGTTTCCTAGAAAATCGCACAATGACGGACTCATTCAAGATGTCTCAAGAACATGAGAAGCTGGAGAGGTTGAGGGACCGCATGTTGCAGTGCCCAATATGCATGGATGAGTACAAAGATCCGCGGATGCTCCCCTGCCATCACACAGTCTGTCTGAACTGTCTACTGGACTATGTTCACGCCTCCTCCTCATCAGGACGATTGTTTAGGTGCGATTCTCTTCGGTTGAAAATCTTTTGTTCAAAACATTCCTCTGATATAAATGTTTTTCTGAATTCTGGTAAATAAGGTAATATATGAATTAGAATTATACTGAATGATAATGATGCAGAGAATGATTAAAGACTAATTCTAGTTCAGAATTTTACAGATAATAAGAAGAGAAACTTAAACTGTAAAGTAGATATATTACTTTTGTAAGTTTTTTAGAATTCAGTATTTTGTTAAACTTTTCCAGATTAGGTTTTTTATCCAGGATTTGATTCTTTTCTTCAAAATTCAACAGTACTCTTTATAGGCATCTTCCTGTGTGAAAATTTCAGCTTATTCAAGTTTTCACCATAATGTGTCAATTGCAGTTTTGCTCTCATATTTCCCTAATCTGTCAAAATTTTTCCTTTTTTCCCCATTAACTGAAAAAAATAATGCTCCTGCAAGTATATGCTTATATTTCCAGGCCTTTTCCTCAGGTGATTGAAAAGGGGCCTTAATAAGTTAATATAATTTTAAATTTTTTTTGGGGGGGGGGCACAATTTTCTCCAGTTTTGGGAAAGAAGAATCCTGAGGAGTATAGTTGATTTAGGGAAAACTGCCTGAAATTAAAGAAATTTTCAGGAGGAAAGACATAGTCATATGAATGGCTCCTGGTAAACGAGAAAAAGCCCTGATATCAGAACTGCTGAAGCGCAAATGAAAATTTCGATATATATACAAACATATGATTTAATGATTTTTATACCGCAGGTGTCCACAGTGTCGTGCGGATGTATGTGTACCAAGAGGCGGAGTCAAGGACTTCCCGCCAAACTTCTACATCAATTGCATCCAGGACGAGATAGGGTCGAAGCCCTACTTTGGTATTTGCGACGTGTGTGAGAGGGACTGGTTGGTGTCACAGTATCGCTGTATAGACTGTGACGTAGATGTCTGCAAGTTTTGTGTACATGATCACAGACTGTTCAAACATATGTCTGGTCGCCAGCCCAACATCATCCGAATAGAAACAGGAAACATCGGACAGAATCTGACCTCGGAGAAATTCTGTGAACACCACAAGGATGAGTCACTGCAGATGTTTTGCGTTACATGTGATACACCAGTCTGTGTCACCTGTGTGTGTGACATGCACAAAAAGCATGATACCATGACATTGGCCAAGAAGTTGCAGTTGGCAAGAAAATATCTACAATTCGACTTGGACAAGCTACAAATTGATGTGAAGGAAGTTAAAGCAACGCTGGGGAAGTTAAGAGATTTGGAAAAGGAAGGGGAAAAATCTGCTGATGAAGCTGTGTGCATGATACAAGAACACAAAACAGAACTGGTACAACAGATTACAAAGTTGGCTGAAGAAAAAATTAACACCATAGATTCCATGAGGGGGAAGTATGTAAAAGAAATAAGAGATTATGAAACTGAGCTATCAGCATATTTAGATCATCTGCAAAGAGGGGCATCTTTTTTAGGAGATCTGCAGGAGGAAGACATGTGTCTGGAATTGCTAACATGCTTCCAGAAATACAAGAAAGTTGCAGACTCTACCCAGAAATCTGTAGTGAACAAGACAATCAGACAAAACAAGTTCTTGTTCACTCCAGGAAAAGTGCTGAATAAATGTGGCTTTTTTGGAGTAGGGAGAGGGGTGCTAAAGAAAATGGAAGAAGTAAGTGTCTTCCTGCCAAGAGTAAAGGCAAGGAGTGGTATACAGAAATATGTGTCTTTTAGAAGGATGTTAGGGTGGTTAGTTATTATGATGGTTTTACTCAGTGTTGTGGCAGGGTTTGTGCAGTTTGGTCAGGCACTGACTGCAAGAGGTGAAGTTAGCCCACAGCTGCTGGTATCAGCTGGCCTCTACACATTTCTTTGTCTAGTGGCATTTGTAGCATACTGGAAGTCTTACTAACTCAGGCCCGCCCATTTTTTTTCCAGCGGGTGTGGAAGGGGCCTTTATTTCATTAAGGGGGGGGGGAGAAATTGCCATTTATTCACTTTTTGGGAGAAGAAATTATGGGGGTTTCTTTTTCAGCAAATTTGAAGAAAACTGTATGAACTTTAAAAAAAATGAAGATGAAGACACTAATGAAAGGCCCCTGATAAGTTTGAGCTACAGGGGCTCGAAGTTGCATGGGGCGAATCATTTTGTACTTCATGGTATCATTAAAAAATGTTATTATATTAATTAAAGTTTTTATTAAAATTTTAATTAATTATTATTTAAATGTTCTCCATTAAGTACGAAATGATTCATCCAATGCAACTTCGATCCCCTATGCTTTGAGCCTATTTTCACAGAAGACTTCTTAATATTGTAGTGGTATAGAATTCAATGTAATATTTTTTTTGCAGTCAATCTTTATATTAGATATTACATGAAATGCTGGTCAGTTGTTTAGTTTAAGACTTTTCATGTTGCACAAGGCTTGATTAGATTTGTGGTTGCAGATGTTGTGGATAGTGATTCAACAGCAGAATCGTTTAGAGGTTCAGTCTTGACCACTTCACTGCAGTTTAACCATTAGTATTGTATTATTTTAGTTTAGCATTAGATCTTCACACTGCCTTACAGATTTTCCTTACAAAATATACTACAGTATTATAGTTTTTTGTATTTCTTTTATAAATATGCACTGATCCAGCCATTTAACTTTGTTGGGGGTGGGTGGGGGGGGGGCAACTTTGTTGGGGGGCAGGGATCCAGCAGAGACATGTTGGCCAAATATGGAAATTACCATGTATAGCCAACTATGAAATTGGGTTGGAGGGGGTCCATGCCTTCTACCTACAGAGTAGGTCCAATGGTTTTTCTTGTTTGAGGATTGGGGGGAGGGATTCCCCCTCGATCCCCTCATGTATAAAGATATCTTTAAATATGTGTTTATTATGTCCAATATCTTTTTATCCAGGAATAATCCATAGGTAAGAATTTGGGAGATAAACTCTTTTTTTTTTCTTAAAATCTTATTGAAATCTCTTAAACAAGAAAAAAATACCTTCTTTAATAAATTTTTTTATAGCAGCTGTACATTAATGATGGGACTTAAATCTGTCACTGGGTATGGACAAATTTTCACTTTTTTTTGTCAAATGAGATTTTTTTCTTGATATGTTCAGTCAGGATCATCCCTGTTATCACAAGTGATATAGGTTAAAATGATAATCATGTGAGTACACATGTTTATCAAATGTTGATATGGTTTATCAGCTATATGTGACTGATACATCAGATATATTAATTGTACCCCAACTTAACGTAAGTGGGGGTTATATAGGAATCATGCTTGTCACATCTCAGCATGTCACATCCTACACTCACATTACATGAAGAATTAGACGAGGTGAGATGTGGGGGTATTGGTCATCCTTAGTGCTAGTGCTAGTTATGTATGGTTTTACTTTGTGATGTTTTCAAAGTACCTAATCTTAGTGTATGTGAGTTTTAAGACAACATATCTATACATGTATGTTTACAGAGTCTCCAGTTCCACCAGCCTTTCTAAGAATAGTTTCATACCTACATATTTTAGACTCAAGTTGACGCCCTGGCAAACAGAGCAGACCCAGATCAGACAGCTCCTATAGCTGTCTGATCAGGGTCTACTCTGTTTGCACATAAAATATTGCAGCTCAAATTCTGCACAGCCTGTAGAGCAAAGAACAATTCATTGTTTAATACACCATTTAAAGTTACTTAATTGATATTCATCATATCGTGAATTTATACATGAATATTCATGAGGCAAAGAGTTATAGAATAATATTTGTAAGGTACTATTTATGACAGCTTAGTTATATATTGTAACTTACACTTAGAAGCGTTGGTGGAATTTGAGCAATGTTTATGTTTTATTTCCTAGTCCATTTCTCCGTGGAGACTTATAAACTTTGTACATATTAATATATACATGTATGTATATACAGCATGAGTGTGTAGATCAACTATATTGGTGCAAGAAGTTAATAGATACGCATTTATATTTTATTTATATTTAAGTTTTTGTTGGATTTATATTTATAATTTAATAAGATATTATCCCTCTTACTCCAAGGAAACTTTTTTGTCAACAAATTTATCATATAGCAGTCAAACTAGTTTCATTACTATTTAAGAAGAAAATATAATATTTTGTTATTTTACAGACAAATTTAATTTTTGTTAAGAAATAGTGTTACTTTTGAAGATATTTTTATTGTTTTTCAGTTAAGGATTGGAATTCATGCTATGTGTATTCAAACAATGATCAAACTCACAATTTATGAAGCTTGCGGGTACTCAATAATCTTAGATTTATTATGTGAACCCTATAACCCTGTCAATCCTTTATGAATTCATGCATTTATTGATATTTTTATGAAAATCTTCTTGAGATATTATGCAATTTCATTTAAAGTGCAATATGACAATGTCAAGAATGTGTTGCACTCCTATTTTGCAACAGGTTGTTGTCTCGTATTTCATTTTGCCAATTATAAGGCAGTGCAATTGAGTTAAAAAGAACTGTAGTGTTTGCCCTGTCAAAATAGTTATGCAGGATAGATATTTTGAAGTGTCAAAATAGGTTTCCTTGCAGTTAGGGGAATAATGATAATTTATTTACAACTGTTGTGATGGTGTGTTGGTGTATATGTTATTGTATTGTTTTTTGCTCTCTTTTTTTGTAAAAAGATATGTATATTTTGACAAGGTTTGTGTTAAAACATGTGAAAACTTATTTTATTATATCGCTTTCAAAACTCAGTCTTCTTTTAGACTTGGCATACCGTTGCAAATGCTAATTTGAAACATTGATTTGTTGCCTATTACATTATCAAAGAAAGTACCAATTAGTGTATATAATTTTATATGTTTTGGAGTTTTCAATTCAACATTCTTTATTGCAATTTTAGAATAGTCTTGAAAAGATATGAAGAAGAAAAAACAATCTGCAATAAATATAAGGCAGAGCATCCTAAGAGTTTCTGGCAAATTTGTAAGGATTTGTACTGTCTGCTACTCTTCAGTTTTTCTGAGAGGAGAAGGTAAAATTGTTAAACAGAATGAAACTGAAAATAGTGGCTTATTTTAATTTTATAGGGATGAATTAGAGTTTGACACCAAAGCAAGTCTTGGAGACTAGGAGTACCAGATTTAGGGCTAGGTTGTACATCAGACTTCTCGATATATGAATAGCTGTAAATATGAGGCTCATCATGTAAAAGGTTGTTTTAATTTTATCTTGGACTTCTAAAGGCTCAGCTGGACTCCTTGGCTTTTTCCTGTAACCCTTTCCCTCATATAGACTCATTTTGACGCACTCAGTAGGTACCGCATAAAGCCTGATCTGCAGAAAACCACAGTTAAACCTTACCAAATTTCATTATAAAGTCCTCATTTCCAGACCACTGAGGAGCAGCGAACAGCATAAAACCTGATCAGCCTGCGAGTTACTCGCAGGCTGATCTGGT
Source organism: Solen grandis (assembly GCA_021229015.1). Taxonomy (NCBI): domain Eukaryota; kingdom Metazoa; phylum Mollusca; class Bivalvia; order Adapedonta; family Solenidae; genus Solen; species Solen grandis. Next base: position 13,037,742 of record CM037777.1, on the reverse strand, counting down.
TTTATGCTGTTCGCATAGGTATTTTCATGGTTTCCTCTATGAGGGAAAGGGTTAAGATGAAATCATTGAACATTAACAATGTTGGACAATTTTGACATTGATAAGAAACACTCACTGAGTCAGGACTTTGCTTCTATTAATGTAATTTGTTGCTGATTTCTGTTTCAACATGTCTTCTTTTTGTGCCATTTTATATGTTGGGTGTTTTATGGATAACTGTTATGCAGATATATTAAGAGTTAAAATAAAGATATTAATTTAGAGTAGTCCTGTCAAATAACTAATAAGTTTTATACTAAGACAAAACGTAGCTAGAATTTGTATGATGTTCAAAGCAACTTTTCCTTGTTTTGTTGTTGTTTACTGAGATGGGATTCTGTCAGGTCATTATAGCCCAAACACAGTGCTAACATTATTTTTCTCTTGAAAATTAAACAGATTCTATTGTAAGTGTAAATTGTAAATATTGAAATAACCTGGGAATGAAAAAATGTAATCAGATATTTGATATATGGCAAGTAAGAATGTCATATTTTATTTGATTGTTATTGTCTGATTTGTTATTGTTGAATCTATCCGATTCCATTTTAATCTGTTAATGAGGATATACTATTTCAGATACATGTATATTAGAAATGTTATGGTCCAGTGTTAACACTGAAATACCACCAGTGTCAGTTCAAGCAACATATTCAGATGCAGATTAGGAACACCAAATTCCTTTCTTAGTTTAAACTTATCTATTTTACGTCGATTGCGAAACAAGTTCTTACAACTTATACTAATCCCTCTCGACAGTTTCTGGGTTGGACCAGTACTTTGTGCCTGGGAAGATCAACTTCCGGATCCATAATCGGATACGTTACCACTGGACCACGGCACCCTTCATAAAAAATTCCTTTCTTGATATGGAGAAAATTGTGGAACCTTAGTTTCCAGACAACACTAAATCTAATGGACATGGATCATTATTTGGTGACTTGATCCTTTATCACATATAGACTCATTGGGACTTCTTGGCAAGCAGACCCTGATCAGACAGCTCCTGAAAGAAATATTCTGACAAGTGTCTCCTCAGTTTGAATTTATATACTGTAGCTCAGATTTCACACAGTTTACAGGCAAAGAAAAATCTATTGTTTCAAACATCATTTAAAGCACAAACAATTAATTTTTATCAAGTCATGCATATGTACATGAATATTCATGAGGTATAAGGGTTAAATTAATGAAGAAAGGTTGGAGGGTGTGGTCAGTAAATATGGCAAAATTTGAATTAGACTAAAATGTATTTTTACATGTGATAAGCTGAAGGACTGAGGTGCATGTTATATACATAACCTGCCCATGATAGGTTTTACATAATATAGGCTTGTATATTTGAAAGTAATTTTCAGAAACATTTACAATTTAGGACTCTACAAAATATTACCCAAAGCTTACAGAATCAACACATTATTGCAGATGAAAAACAGGAGAAAGATTGATTGAATATTCTATGTTGGTGTTATAATCAAACAAGGAAACAAGGGGAAAATGCTTTTAAGTATTTTCAGAGAGAGACATTCTGCATGCTGGTAATTACAGCATCCATATTTTAGTAGAATTTGTCAAATACGTTAGTCATTAACAGTGGGTTTGGAAAGACAACTTTATCTGACTGGAATTGGGTCAAATTTTATAACCCAAATTACCTAAAAATGTTTTATCTACAGTTGTACCACTAGTTTTCAGAATCCAGTGGGTCATTCAAGAGATAAAATCCTGTAAATTCAGGGAGATAAATAAATTACTCATGACTTGCAGGTAAATAACATCTTAATTCTTATACAAATGTAAAACATGCACAAATATTTCTCGCATCAGTTGAGAAAGTTCACTCTGTATCTGATTGGATCATTCCAACATTTGATACATGTAGAATGGTTTAGTAGAAATATCTTAACTTGGAAAATAAACAAAAAATCTTCTCTCAAATTCTTCAAATCTGTATCTGCTCACAGACTACAAACTATATTTAGGTTTCTTTGTAACATACACGCATACATAAGGTAATAATGTAAAATTACTGTGAATTGATCAAATCATTGTGTAAAAAGGTGCTGGAAGTGGTGTTTTATGGGTTTATTTCATGCATTAACTCGTGTATTGTTTGTGCTGTTTACAAATGACTTGATTTGTTGTTTTGTCACAACAAATGATAAGTGTGCAAATAAAAACACTGTTGCTTCTTATATAACTATAACCAATATTCTTGTTATTTTTTGATGCCATTTATATTTACAAATACATGTACTTTGTCTTTTGACAAGTGGGTAGATTCATTCACTTAAGGTAACTCATCCATCATTTAATTGTGATCATGGTCCATCAAGTGATCATTTGAATTTTATATTACCGGTAAATGCAAGCTTTTATTAGATTTAGTGCAAATGAGCCTATAACTCCAAGACAATGGATGCTTGTGTCTGCACTGAAGTCTTTAAGCATTTGAATGCCCATGCCTATAATTTATTGATGGATGAATTACTTTAATGTTACTCAGTCCCGCATTGCTGTGAGCTCGGAGCCTGTCTTAGCGGTTGGTCGTGGATTGGGACATCATAAAGTCATAGCCGAGAGGGTAAAGTCGCTGACTTTAATGCTCACTCAGCCCCTCTCCGCGTGGGTTCGAATCCCAGCAGGGTCATTCGGATTTTCATGTGAGGAAGCCTTCCAGCCGGCTTGCGGTAGGTCAGTGGTTCTACCCGGATGCCTCCGGCCCCCTTGTAATTAGCTGGACGTCGCTATATGACTGAAATACTGTCGAAGCGACGGTAAACTAAAATAGTCCAGTCAAGCCATAAAGTGTACACAGATTAAAGCAATGGAAGTGTACAACATGTACATTGTATATATACATTGTATATGTGAATTATATGTGCATTTTCAATATGTACATTGTATGTATGCATTGTATATGCACTATAATATGTACTTTATATATGTGCATTATATGTGCATATTGTACATATACATTGTATGTATGCAATGTATGTGTACTTTCTATATGAACATTGTATGCATGCATTATGTGTGTATATACACAGTATATGTGTACACTGTATATACATGTATGTATTGTTTGTGTGCACGGTATTGTATATGTACATTATATATGACTTTTAATATGTACATTGTATAAATGCATTATATGCTACTTTCTATATGAACACTGTATACATGTATTATGTGTGTATACTGTAAATGTACAGTGTATGTGTACATTGTATATGTGCACATACTGTTGTTGTTTTGGAGTTTTCCGTCGCTGCGATAGTATTTCAATCATATAGCGACGTCCAGCTAATTACAGGTGGAGGAAGACCCCGAGTACACAGAGGTACCCGGGTAGAACCACCGACCTACCGCAAGCCAGCAGGAAGGCTTCCTTACATGAAAAATCCGAAGTCCCTACCGGGATTCGAACCAACAGCGGTGAGGGGCTTAGAGATTTGTAGTCCACGACTGTAACAGCTCGGCCGCACATACAGTAATGAAGGTCAGTAACCTACAACACTCCATGCTTGAAAACTGGCTATATTTCCCAAAGAAAGGGATTTCGATTTTAAAAAAAAATACATGCATTAAATATATTATGGCCTTCCTGTTCTCGAATAAGTGGATATATATATAGTGGCCATAGTCTCTAAATGAATAAAATACTGTAGGTGGGACGTTAAGCTTAAGATTGAGTTTCGTGAATCTTGCTTCTTAAATTTAACAAATAATCTCAATGTATGTGTAATTTAAGACTAAGTATTGTTGGTGGAATTCGAACAAGATTCTTTATCATGATAAAAAAAAATCTCGTTGAATGAACAATGTTCTTCTTGCATGCAGTCTTTCATCACTACTGACACACTGGAATCTAACTGTTCCCGAATATTAGAAAAAATCACACTTAAGACTCATATTCTATTCCCATTGTTTTCAATGGGACTTGAGCCTGAGATCGTACGTAAATGTTTTCGAGAACACGGGGCCCTGAAGTTTTACATTAAAGTCGAATGATTATATATTTTAGGCATTTTCAAAAACGACCAGCTAAATCCGACAAGTCCAAGTAGATTATGTAAGGAGAAATACAAATAATTATATAACATCGCTACTATCGGTCGAGTTTTTTTGTTCAGCTTCACCGCCCTTACACAACCCTCCATTGGGACGACAGTATTTCAGTCATTCGGAGACTTTGTCTACACGAGACATATATAGTCAGATATCACACAATAAACAAGGGACATATGACACCAATATCAGTTACTTTATCCCCGACTACGGCCTAAAGAGTTTTTGAACATGTTGATATATTGAGCGCAAGGCAAAAAAAAAGTATTTTTGTTTGGCGCGACCAGGGATCGAGTCAAGACCTCTCGGTAACGAGGCGGGCGTTTTATCGATGTGGACATTGCAAAGGTCCACCGACTATGGCTTGAAGAATGAGTTCTTTCTAGGTTACGAGTAAAATAGCTATTTGATTTCTTTAAAAAAAAATACATATAACAGTGATACTAAATAACCTCAGCCCCTCACCGCTGTGGGTTCGAATCCCGGTAGGGACTTCGGATTTTTCATGTGAGGAAGCCTTCCAGCTGGCTTGCGGTAGGTCGGTGGTTATACCCGGGTACCTCTGTGTACTCGGGGTCTTCCCCCACCTGTAATTAGC